>CM035117.1:1531714-2077902 GCA_020205555.1 Panax stipuleanatus | reverse complement strand
GTGGGTCGGGTTTAATCCAGAAAAAATAGAATTTTATGATCAACTTGCATGATTACAAGTCTGGTGAAAGATACTCTAAATTAAAGGAGGAATTTATTACTAGTATTATGTTATGTTGATAAATCTAAACCTTTGTTGACTGAACCTTAATAAAACGTTAATTGAGGTAGCCGCATGCAAATAGTTATAATAATAATATATCGCCATGACCAATATATGCATCATTAGCAGCAATGATATGATTAGGGTAGAAGCTGTAGCTATGACCCCATTTGAGTGTTCCATTGCTAATTAATTTGTTTAGGAGTTGGGTTGAAAGAGGAATAAAATTTTCATTCCGTTCATAAAAGATTGTCGTTTAAAATTTTTGTACATAGATTAAGAAAGTCATTTAATACTATCATTTACTAGTAATAATTAAAATTTGTGTGAAATTCCATCACTACCCTTTTATAAAAAGTTGAAAACTATTAATACAAGAGAGAGGATTTCTTGGGACAATGAGAGAAGGTAGAGGTGATATAAGAAAGTAAATAATTTATTCTCTTAAAAAGTTATAAACGACAATCTTTTAAAAATAAATTTTGTCTTCTAAAACGACAATCTTTTAGGGAAAAAAATAATAAATAAAGATTCAATCACTAAAACTAAAAGGTTGTCAAATTTGAAGGGAAGGGAATGAAAGAGGAGGGGTCCAAAAAGGAAGGAGCGGAGTTGGTTAATTTTTAAAATAGTAGTAGTAATTAAGAAGAACAGGGACTTTACTTAATTTGTCCCCACGACCATGATTGCCTCGTGGATTAAGGGTAGGGAGTAGTAGTCGGAGCCTCGTGCGTTCATGTGAGACTCGATAAGTCCAACACATTCTCCATCATGAGAGCAGATTCTCTGTTCTCAAGTTTTTTGTCTTTTTTGTGTCTTTCACTTATATTTTAACACATGAATTTTTATTTAACATTAATTAATTCAAAAATTAAAATAAGAGTCTATGTATCAAAATATAAGTGGAGGTCCACAAAGGAGACAGAAGATTTGCTCTCCCCCATCATCATCATCATCTCTCTCACACACACACAGTGACACAAAGACTAACCCAACCTCCTCTCATGTTACTTTCATTCCCAACCCTCTCTTTAATAAATGTAGTAACTATAACTACTATTTACTAAAAGAATTTTTTAACATGTGCCCTTAAGGTATATTAAGCACACAGTTCATGCGAATATTTTTTTGAATTGTGTTCATATTCTCTTAACTTGGTGTAAATGTAGAAATCAAGGGAATATGCATACAGTTCAAAAGAATATTCTCTTGAACCGTGTGTTTAACATATGCCTTTAGGGCACATGTTAAGAAAACCTTTTAATAAATAATCTCTTCGTCCTTTAATATAAATCGTTTTAGAGTTGTGCACAAGTAATAAGGAAATAATTGTATAACAATAAATATAATATCAATTGTCTATATTGTTCTTGTATTGAAAAAAAATATTATTTATTGGACAAAAAATAGTGAAAGAATCAAAGTTATATTTAATACTACTTGGGATAATTATATTAAAAACTAAGCAATTAATGCTTACTTTAAATTCTCAAACGACTTATATTAAGGGACAAATGTAAGATCCTAACTTTTATGAATAAAAGTTTAATTTCCTCTATATATTATTTTGAAATAGTCAGCGGTTAATTTGATAATATGAAATGTTATGGGTAATATACGCAAATATTTTAAATAAACAAGTGGTTATAAAATATTCATTGTTGTCGAGGAATATTCGTTTGGTCGTGGAATATTCTTGCTGTCGGAGAATATTCGTACGACGGCGCAGTTATTTGTGGGTCCCATAACGGAAAACTGTCAGATGAAAAAAATGACAAGAATGAGTTTTCTATAAATAACGGTGTAGTTGTTACCGTTAACACTGTTAAAATATCCGATGGTTAAAATGAAGTAATACGCGTCATTGCACAGTAGCACACGGTATTGCATAATATTTTTATATTATTGTTAATTCAATAATTGCTACTGCACAGTATTTTTCATTATCAGATCAGTAATTTATATTATTTGAATAATATTATTAGATAGCATTATTGGCAATGTCTAAGGAAGTTCTGTTTAGAAGGGGTTATTTAATTGCGCGTCAGTTAGGAGAAATCTTTATCGGAAGGCCCCCTCTTTTCTGAGAACAACCTGGTTGTCAATATTGTAGTTCTATAATATTATTTGTGAATAATTAATTATTAATTTATATGATAAGAAAATATTTATTTTGTGCATATAAAAGAAGGAATTAGTGCTGAGGTGTTTTTATCAGTATTTGATGTGGAAAATTATCTATTTTTGGATTTCGGACATTTTTTATTTGGAATTTGGAAAAACTTTCTTCTGCAAAGTTGTAGAGAATTAAATTTTTATGAAAAAGATATAAGATTTGAATTTTTCTGATAAAGAGCTATTTATTATGAATTATTGAAGTTACAGAATAATTAATTTTTGGGGTTATAAATATTTTTTAAAAGAAAAATGTTTTTTTTATGTTAGTGGGCCCCACAGGTGGTGGCTGATGAGTTTGGTCAACAGGTGGGCTGAATTTTTTTAAAAAAATATTATTTTATTAAATATTCAGCTTTGGTGTTCTAAATATTTTCCTATAAATAGAGTGCTTAGGTTAGAATTGAAAATCACACTAGAATCAGAAATTTTCTCTCTCTATAATATCGAGCATATTTTTATGAGTATTTAGATACTTTGAGTGTTGCTATACAGTGCAAGTTTTCTTCAGTATTATATCCGATATTTCAGTCAGAAGTACTGTTCTTTTGAGGTAAGGGATGCTATTTTTTGTAAATGATGTTATTGCATTCAATATCATTTCATCGAAATATTGGTATGAATTTTATTATAAAATTTTTACCTTTTTCGTCGGGGCTACTATTCACGTACATGGCACTATTCACGTATACGGCACTATTCACGAATACGGTGCTATTCACGAGTACTATTTACGAAGTATGATTTTTTATATGAAATCTCTACATTTTTCATGTCGAGGTTAGTATTCACGTATACGACACTATTCACGAATACGACACGATTCACTGAAAAATAAATTTTTTTTCTATTTGTCCAAATTGGCAATTATGGGTTCTATCTTTGATTGGATCCAGGTTTTGAACTTTATTCTTGAATTTTGCTCAACAAATGAGTATTATGGAGTATTTTTAAACTTGGATAAACTGAATTACGAATCCAAAAATTTTATCCTTTATCTCACTGAATTCGTTCTTTAAAATATTTTTCAGTCCTAAATGGTGATATAAATGAATATCTTTGGCTTGTAGTGCAAAGATGAACGATTACTTGATGAATATCTTTGGCCTATAGTGCAAAGATGACAGGTGTTGAGACGAACATGACCAACTGGTGATACAAATGAATATCTTTAGCCCGTAGTGCAAAGATGAATATTTGATTTGAGATATATATTGATTGACAGGGATAAAATATTGATGATGAACTTTTAAATCATAGAAGAAAATAGACATCATTTTTTATTTTATTCTTCTGATATATTGTTATTTTCGCTGCAGTTGTTGATCTAAAACTTGTTGTCCATATTATTTTATCTGATTTGTTGAAAACTAACTATAATTTATTTTTCATTATCTTAGTCATAATATTCCTTACTGGGCTAGTTGAGTTCACCCTTTTTATCTATTGTCCTTTTCAGGAAATGAGAATGTTGCAGGGACTAATCCGGGAGCAAAGTGATGGGCAGAGTTAAGAGCAGTAGTAATCCTCACTATTTTTATAAAATAATGTGATAATAATTGTAATGAGGACTTAATTGAATATTTATATTTTTTAGATATTTGTATTGACACTCACAGTGTCTGGTTGTATTTTTCACGATCTTGTGTTATAAAAGATTGTATTTGAATTCTGTACCATGTATTTGGCGACTCAGAATGAGTTGGATTGATTGGACCTATTCTGGGGGCGTCATACAAAAATTTCTCTAAAACGACTTATATTGAGGGAGGGAGTAGTATTTACCATTCTACTTATTAGTACTACCTCCGTTCCTAAAAGATTGTCGTTTAAGATTTTGGCACATGGATTAAGAAAGTCATTTAATACTAGTAAAATTTATTTGAAATTTCATCACTACCCCTTTATGGGAAATTGAAAACTATTAATACAAGGGAGAGAATTTATTAGGACAATAAGAGAAGATAGGGGTAATATAGGAAAGTAAATAATTTATTCTTTTAGGAAGTTATAAACGACAAACATTTTGAAATAAATTTTTTCTTCTAAAACGACAATATTTTAAGAACGGAGAGAGTATTAGGAAAACCCTCCCTCCCTCCTCATGTGGTTGGTTCACTGCCTCTTTATCAAAATACCATTAATTCTACTAGTCTACTCTTTAAAATTATCCCCAATCCCCCTTTATTTTTATATTAATTAAATATATAGTAGCCGGTAGCCCTCGCAATATTAATTACTGCATAATGTGAATGGGCGGGGCTCAAAAGAAAATAAAGACGACCAAAATGGATGCACTTGAGAGGAATGGAATGATTATAAAAACGAAAGCTCATATCCCTTAACGGCTCACTTTTGACGGTCTTATAGAAAGTAGTAGTAATAATACTACTAGTAGTATTCAAATCTCCAAATGGCCCGTTGCCAATTTACCTAATATTCACTCATACCTTGGCTTGGCTTGGCTTGGCAAGGCTAAGAATTCTTAGCCTTGAGAATATATTGGATAAACTACTACTACTACTATTATATAGTGTTGGAAGTTTGGGAATTTTGTCCTAGTAACTGATAAATGCATTGAAGCTAAAGAAGAAGGAATGAAGGGCGGGGAATAATAATAATAATAATAATAAGTCATTCTTGGTATCGGAATATTTGGAATGGAGAACGCATGTCTCGCCTAATGGCTGACGTCATTCTTTAAAGAATACAAAAATGATAGGCGTGTAAATTGAACAAAATAATTGGACCGGAAGAATACAATGAATTTGTCCCACGAACAAATTGATAGTACAATCGATTTGTTACGCGAACAAATCGATTTTGTTCTTCCTGTCCAATTTACCTCTCCGCGTAGAAGGACTCTAAAGAATATGGCTATCCCTTAATAATGTTGATCATATGCTCGGCATATATCTGCCATTCTTTAAACATACTCGCATCAACAATGGTCCGCCGCGGGTACTCTTTTTATTATATTTGGTGAACATCATGTCCCTATTAGCACCACAACTCTAGGGAATCAGCCCACCTTTGTGTTCGAAATAGCTCCCAAGTCCAACAAATCCCATATATATATATATATATATAGCTGATTCAATAACAACATAACATCACAGCCACAATAACACCTTCGTAGGTCATATTTACACCCACCCAACGGGTACGTCACAAAAGCAACAGCTGAAGACGGTTTTATTATAACATGATCTCAGGATAAAGTTTATCAAGTGATTTCATGGAATCATAATCTCAGACTTCAACATAGATATTGATGAGAGAGAGAACAAAAACAAACCCAACTATACGGATAGCTAAATATTATCAAATGTCTAACAGTTACAAACTTGGGATGGATTTGGCTCGAATAAATTGTTTGAGAAGGGCTTTCTCATCGTCAATGCGTTTCTTCTCATCCCGATCTTTTGTTTTGACCTTCCTCTTCTCCTCCAACAACCACTTGAAAAGTTCACGCTGCTGATCCTCAGGTATTGGTTCACTTAATCTCACAGGCTCTGTGACAGTTGCAGGGGTTACTGGTATTTCACTAACCGAAGCAGCTACAGCTGCGGCAGAAGTAGTTGGCACTGCTCCTTCCTCTATCACCTCATCTTTCTTTTTTGTTCTCATAAAGATATAAGCTACAAAAGTTGCTCAGAATCAGCCAATTTAAATAGACTACATGTTCCTGTCAATTACCAATATCTTCAAAAGTAAGCATTCTGTGAGTTTCAATATCAAAAACACCATGAATTGCAAGGTTACGAAAAGAAAGATAAAATGAGTTTTAGTTGGAAAAGTTTAAACCAGCTAATAGTTATTCTAAAAGATAAAAGTCCCAAGACAAGTTAATATACCAGAAAAAGAATCCCTAGCATTACTCAATGAATGAAATTGGCTAATGAGTGTTTTCACCAATGACAAGGAACTTCAAAGAGTCAGATATCTGTTTGCGGATGTTGAAGCTGCACTAGTGTTAACAGCACAACAGGGCTGTATACAGAACCAGATAGGCCCTCAAAATTGCAGGAACAACATTAAGAATGAACATTTAACCTAAAGATGATTTTTCAAAGTACAAAGAATATAAGTATTCATATTACTCCAACTACCAAAATCTTGCTCCCCAAGTTCTGCACTCTCTAGACCCCACTATGAGAGAAATTGTTAGTTGCACTCAATTGATGGAGCCAAAGGTCCACCACCACTTGCACAAAAGAATAGTGTATCTGCAGGGTGGGGGGTGTTAAAACTTTCTGAAAGTTTAGTTGATATACTAAACCGCCTACCAAAAAAGGTATTGAAGCACAGGTAAGTGATGACCAAGGTGAAAGCAAAAGAGGAATTAGAAAGGCATAGCATTGGACCGTTAGTGACATAAACGAGGAATAGGAATATTATCCCTCCATTTGTTTTTGTGTCTCAAAATGATGGCCACTCATTCAAAAGTCAAGGGAACATAAACTGCAAAAAGACTGTACTTCATGTGTAAGTACAAATACACAAGGGTGAAAATGGAAAAATTGATTTAGAAACTAGCATTTTGATTTTTGAAAATAAACTTTTTTGATTTACTTAAAATGACCAATTGCGGCAATTTTGCGAGAAGTAGGGAGTAAAACTAATTAAAACCTCAGCAGTCAACACCTTGTAGGCACCATGGCTCGCATATGTTGGCATATATGATATCTCCTTGTGGGTGCCTCTAACCTACAATTACACTGTACAAGCAATTCTAAACTGAACTGGACACTGTTATCTGATTCATAGTTTCTTTATTATCTCATATTAATCATATATACTTGAAGTAGCTTCACCCACCTTTCTAATGATGCGCCTTTTCGGGAAAAAAAAATGTCATGCTTGAAGCACGTCACCATGAATGTGTTATTAATAAATAGATTATAATACAATTAAGGACCTATCCACAAACCAACATGCATTCTATATGTAAGAAAATTAAGAGTTGAACATAAGCAAATGATACAGTAATAAAAAATCTTTGGTATAGTATAATTCTATATGTTCAACCAGAAGTTATAAGAGATCAAGCTTTACTGACATAGAAATACTCTTAGCTAACCATTATTATTTGAAAATTTCAGACAACATGAGAGCATCCCAAGCTATGTGAGTTTGACGAAAAGTATGAGACTAGGTAAAGAGTGTCTCCTTGGATGATTAGTGAAGTTCATCCACAACATTCCACTTGTGAAACATAAGTAATGCTATGACGCCAATCCTGTTTACAGCTTCAGAAACACATATTCCACAGCTTTTCCAGAATTTATATACTAGTACTTATTTACTGCAATTCTAAATTGAATATTTACTTCTATTATAGCCAAATTAATTATGGTTGAAAAGTCTTTAGTCTCTCGGACAAAAAAAGTATTGAAGCAAACAATCAAGGCATGGAGGTCAGCATCTCTCTAATGGTTATAACCAAACCACAGTGACAACACACTAGAAAATCTCAAAAACATCAAGCTTGGCAAACCTTCAAGCTCTGAAATCAAATTGTTCACATGGGTAAAATAAGGTAGAAAGGAAAATAAAAGCACTCTAATTGTATTTAAGTAAAAGATGTGATATTATGGTTTACACCCCCTGGAAATGCAAATCAAACCCAAATAATGGGTTAATGTCCATTTAAAATCCAGTATTCTGTTCAATTACCGAAGTTAAAGTAGGCACCCCAAGAATTTTACAGAAATTAACCTAATAAAAAAAACAGGGAGAGGGATACCTCCGACAGCGAGATTGACAGTCAAGAGGAGAGGCCAAAGGAATCTGTAACGGCGAGCAAACGATTCCTTCGGGGGTGGGGGAGGCGGGGGCGGAGTGTTCGGGATCTTCGAAGCTTGACTTACTGTATTCCCACCCATTGACGAAGAAGCTGCTTCTGGTTGTTGTTTAGATTGTTTCAACTGTGCTGTTGTTACACATAATTACATTGCATTTAAACAAATAAAATAAAACAATTACCAGTAAGAAAATGGCAGAACAGAACCACAATTATTATTATTTACATACAAAAGTCCAGGCAGAAAAAGATTCCTTATGGCTGATGATGAAGGCGAGTACCTTTCTTAGGTTTGTTGGTGTATAGTTTTGGACCTTCTACGCTCATTCTGCTTGCGTTTCTTTCTTAGGTTTGTTTGTGCGTATATGCACACTGAGAGTGCTTGCATTTGTATTTGTATTTGTTTTGTTGCGAAACCCAGAAATATGCACGTGTATATATGAATTTTATGTGATTATTTTTTGTTTATTTTAACCTCGGTAAAGCTTAAACGGTAGCGTTTGTTATCCAACACCAGTTGGTACGCGTAATATCAGGGATAATTTTGAGTACTTGCTATGCACAAAAGGTAAAGGACAGGGAAGGGGATTTGAACCCCAGATCATTGCTATTCACAGAGCCTGGGTAATACCATAACAGCTCTCGAGGACTTGCTTGTTATGCTTATGCATCTACAGCTAGAATTATTACTGTGTCCCCCCAGTAGTGGTTTGAATGAAAACCTCCCCTAGCTTCTTTTTAGTTTTTGGCCGTTAGTAGCTTGCTTTGTGTTGATTTTAGTGGTGTTTATTTGTTGGGGTTTGCAATAACAAAACTTGCAAGTAATGTACCTGTTTATATTTGGTAATGAAGTTTTCTATGTTTTATAATAAATAAAATTTTTGCACAAATTGGAGTTTAAATAATTAAAAATTAGTGCAAATTCAACCATTTAGAGTCTTCCAGAATAACTTCAAATTCCACTACAGATGTTCCTTTATCTTAGATAAATAAATCAATCCTAAAAATCTCCTGGCTAACAATAATACATTAAAAAGGAAATACTTTAACATATAGAATTCACCCACACTACTCATTACAGATAGTAAAGCAGAACAATAAAGTTACAAGAACAAATTAATCTCAGCATCAGAGCCCATTAGCAACCCGCCAACCCCTAATAGAAGCCTTCAAAACAATGGGGATGATTCCCCATTCAACCTTTCTTCCCTATCCAATCCATACATCAACCCATTTGTGCTCCTAGGGTGACCCACCCATAACATTGGATGTCTACTTCGCAAGTCAATTTCATTTGCTCCAAGGACGACCACCACCATAACCCCGACCTCGATCTCGGAAACCCCCATGACCTGGTTAATGACAAACAGAACCGGGAAAAAAAAATCACAAGGGCAAATACAAGTGAAGCAGCATGTGGAGGCAAGCCTGCTTATGCACAATAACACAAAGTGTTTCCATCTAATTTTTTTAACTGTATTTGCCAATTGGCTTTAATATACCCAATTTGTCAAGTTCCCAAATTGAAACTTTAGGCGTTTAAATGGCAGACAGTGTGCAAACTTCAGAGGTTTAAATTGCAATTAACCCAAAACATCTACTTGTGGCCAACTCTTGTACGGCTTATAAAAGAATGCTAAGAAAGACGGTATGTATTAGTTTGGAGGAAAGTGTCATATGATTTTAGAATGTGCATTCCTGCGTAAATGAGGAGCCAAGAGGCAAAACATAGCCAACTTGGAAAAGGTCTTGGGTTTATTTGGAACTCTAATTTCATGTGTGGCTCCCGTAACGTTTAGGAAAAAAGTGCAGTCAACCAACCTGATGGGGGAGGAGGTGCACCACGACCCATTGCTGCCAGCTCAGTGCTGACCTTCTGCCCAGCCTCCTCAAGGATGGTAACAAGTTCTTTAGCAAATCTGGCATTCGCAGCTGTAAAGAAAGTATATGCTGTTCCTTTGGCCCCAGCTCTTCCTGTACGACCAATGCGATGAACGTAATCCTCAAGAGATCCAGGAAAATCATAGTTGATCACATATTTAACGTCCTTCACATCTGCAATGCGTACATAATAAATATTACAAAAGATCAGCGAAACACACCCGTAAATATGTAATCTTATATGCAGTACTAAACACGCCGACACGGTTATTTCTACAGACACCATAAGGCTCGACAGATTTCCCAAATCTTACACCAAAAATAAGCTACTCATACATCTTTATTCTATATTCTATCGAACCCCCATTTTGCAGCTGCTGCACAGCTCCTTATTTACGTAGGGGCCATAAATGTTTTAATTATTTTTGATGTGATGGTCTTGAATGGTTCCGAATATTACAAAGATTTTCATCTTTGGACCGTTGGAGATAATCACATAAAATGTCAGAAGATAGTCAAAACCTAAAAAATCGAAGCTTCCAAATAGAAAATATCCTGAAACCCAGAATACAACAAATTCAACTGTGGGAGATGCTCCAAACATGGTAAAAGCACCACCATGTGGAGATTTGTTGAGCATAAACAGAAAGCCCAACGATTAAGCCAAGAGGTTTATCATTATCAACACTGAAATCTGGGTGATCTATCTATTTGCTTCATCTGCTATACAATTTAAGCGGTCACCAGAACCTAAAGATACCCATTTGAGGCTAACAGGAACAACCATCAAAGGCTTTAGAGAGCCACTTCCGTACCCCTACTGACATTCTTATATTTCCGTTCCAAAATATAATATCATTGTTGACTTTTAAAAGTCAAATTGAAACTTCTTTAAATTCAAAATTGATACGCACTCACTTAATTTTTAATATAGATCTTATATTTTGGAATTTGATAAGTTATACTGAGAAGAACTTGCAACAAAAATGCTGAGACAGAGTAATAGTTGACACCAGAAAAGACTTGGTTGAGCTGGATTTTAGATAAAAGAATGATATAAGTGGTCAACAGGAATTTATAAAGAAATATGAATGCGTCTATCAAGAATATATCGTGGAATAAATGATAGTTACATAAAACATATTAAGGCAGATAAGAGGTAACATCAGAGTGAATACTAAAAAGTTACAAGCAATAAAAATGGTGATGTAACCTGAAAAAGTGAAATATAGATGCAAAAAACAGATGAGCAATCCTTTCCAAAAGATCTCACTCAAGAGAAGATGATAAATAATTAGAAATTAATTAATGGCTCTAATAAATGTAGTCTACAAGTTTTCTGTACATATTAATTGAATATAAAAATACAAAATTCTCACCCTCCCAAAAAAGGTGAGATATGACAGAAAGCGAACTAAAACTTTAGCTAGCATAGTGGCAACAACAAATGCTAAGAATTTTTTAGTTCTTTCACAAGGGAAATAAACAAACAATTAGAGATCATACAACCACTCTAATTAACTACGTCTCTGAGGGCTTGCATTGCTCAACACTAAGTGCTTTAAAAATCTACTCCATACTTGCCTCTCTATCTCTCTCCCACCAACACAGACACACGGGAGATCAGATGATAGTGATGACGACGACACAACTATCGTAAAGTTTACACTTGTGACCAGGTAATGCAAGACAATCCTATAAAACCTTACTACCATGTAGATGCAGATGCATTGAATGAAAAAGCAAAACCTGTTCAACATTTAAAATAATCATACAGATCATACTAGTAACCAGGTAATGCAAGACAACCTTATTAGACATACCTAAACCACGAGCTGCAACATCTGTGGCAGTCATTATAGGGCTCTTGCCAGCTTTAAACTCCGAGAGGACCCAGTCCCTTTCTGCTTGACTCTTATCTCCATGAATAGAGAGAGCTGGCCAACCATCCATTCGAAGCTGCCGAGTAATTTGATCACACCCTTTCTTGGTGTCCATGAATATCAAAATTCGGCTACCATCCATTATATCCTCCAGCAGCTTCACCAATCTGAATTTATTAGAACATTGGGTTACAAGGGCCTTAGATCAAAAGGTAATGTAATATCCATGACTAACAAAACAACAAAAAAGATCAGCCTACTTATTGTATTTCTGATTCTCACTAACGATGTCCACATGCTGACGAATTGCATGGTTAGCTTTCAAATCTGGTGACCCAATAATCACCTGTTCAAATTCCAAGAGAAATGATAAACCAACTCACAACTTTAAGTTGGAACCGAAATACCATTTCGCCATAGGTATGCGACAACACAGATTAGAGTGTTTCATTTTCAGTATCACAATGAATATTGTTCAAATAAAACAAAAGCAGACTTGAGAATACAAGTTTTTTTTTAAACTTTAAAGCAAGGAAAAAAAGAACACTAATGGACTAAATATTGAATGAAGTTAATAACATGATTTTGAGATTTATATGAACCGCCAAAAATTGGGAAGGGAAAAAAATCACTGCTGATGAAAAGCTGTCTGAAACAGTCAACTAATAATATAGCCAAGGAAGATCCTTACTTTGTACGGATTGTAAAGGAATTGCCTTGCCAGTTGTTCAACCTCCTTGGGCCACGTAGCACTCCAGTACAGAGTTTGACGATCAGGGCGAATCTACAGACGAAAAACCATAGTCCAAAATGGAACAATAGATAAAATAAGCAGAAATCACATAATCCAAACAGAGAGAAATAAGATACCATCATTGAGGCAATTGAAACCATTTTCTCATGAAAACTAAATATCACAGTGTACTTGAATCATATAAAAGTACCCACCATATATACCAATAACAGAGAAATTGTTTCATTTTCACATCTAAATTTGTTTCTGAATAACAGATCTAGAATGCAAATACTAAATTACCATGTAGTGAATTCGCTTCAAGTAAAGAGCCTTTATCCCCTACATTTCTCTTCTTGGGTGGTTGTTGTGAGTGGGGGGTGTGTGTGTGTGTGTGTGTGTGAGAGAGAGAGAGAGAGAGATTATAAAGAAGTAGGGCTACAGCCTACAAGTGAAGCAAATGAGCATAACTTAAGATGCTCACGAGCTCCGTTCTGTAAAATTCATAAAATTATTTATAAAACAAAAAAAATAATATAGAAATGTGGTGTTTTATAGAATTATTTTTAAAGTTAAATTTAATGACAAAATTAGACATAGTTAAAGATAATGTAATTAAAGTCAAATGAAATTGAGTAAAATTGAGTTGTACCATTCGAAATCTAAGAACAAATGAAAATAGCTTAACATTCAACTTGACCAAAATTCAAGTGAAATAACAAAATCAATTTCAAGGACATTACTTGTAGTTATATATGTATATGCACACACACACACACGTATGTATAGCTACTATTTATTATTTTGAATAGAAATGGAAACCAAAAAATTGCCTAAATATTGAAATAAAATACAAGAATTATAATATATAAAATATGTAAATGGTCTGAATGTTCTTGAGCTTATTCACGCCAAGATTTGAGATGTTCAAGCTCAGCTTGTTTTTACATGGATAAAAAAAAAGCTCCAAGTTCTTCTGACTAATGAATGAACTCAAGATGAACAAAGCACCAAATTGTGTGTGCCATTCTGGACAGCTGGGTAGGAGAAAATTTCACATCTTGTCAATACCTGAACAACTCAAAGAGAGGGGGTATGACTATCATCACCCAAAACTAAAAAATATATTTATAACACTGTTCAGAACCAGGTCGAAGTGAAAATGCCACTGAATTTTCCGCTAAGCAAATATCATCAAATTCATCGAGTAGTTTAGTATCCAGAAATCATCCTAGAATACTCGATGTTGTGTTAAGCCTTACAAAAATAACTCATAAAATTCTGAATCTTACTATACCTATTTAATTATTGATTCACAACATTTAGTCATTAACCATACATCTATTAAAACAAAGGAAGCTTACAATAACCACTTCAAAAGGTAGTAGCAAGAAGGTCGCCTCCGTTGACACTCCAATTCAATTCCCTCTCCCCGTTGATATATTAAATATTGTCATTAAAGAGTACTTTTCTAAAAGCTGAAGTAATTTGTCCTTTAAAAGAAAACTGTACAAATACAAATTACAGTCCTGCTCAGTCCTTGAAAAAAATAATAAATGAAGCACTCCTACAGATTCATTTTTCCTCCAAAAATCAACGGCAATGTATTTATATTGTACTAAGGAAAACATTTAATAATTGGATGTGATCATAAGAAACAATAGTTATGCAATCTAATTTACACTTTCTCAAAAAGATACTGAAAACATAACCAAATGACCTTATGCTTATTGTTTGACATCATTCCCTATAATTTGGTTCACTAATATATACACGCGCGCGCGCACAAACATTGATTCCAATATGTAATTGGATTGTAATGCAAAAGTAATATATAAGACATTTTGAATGTCTGCATAAAGAAACAAACCTGCGAAACAATTTTTCGAATCTGAGGTTCAAATCCCATATCCAACATCCGATCAGCCTCATCCAACACAAGGTATGTGACCCTTCGCAAGTTTGTATGATGAGTTTCCAACATATCAATTAACCTTCCTGGTGTAGCAATAACAATTTCAACACCTAAGGCAGAAAAAATGAAGTTGGTGATGACATTGTTGTGTTGATTGCCATGATGATGGCTCATCATGGCAGCGATAATAAGTTTAGAAGAGGAAGCATTAGGATATACCCGTTTCATGAACATCACGATACAGTAGTAAAGTCATCTTGAGCTTATCACCACCTACCTTTCTGAAGATCACGAACTTGAGGTCCTTTTGGAACCCCACCATATATGCAGGTATTTTTAATCTTTGATGATGCACCAAATTTAGTAGCCTCTTGTTGTATCTGAACAGCAAGTTCACGAGTTGGAGCTAAAACTAAAACAATTGGACCATCTCCCGGAGCTGATTATATAAAACGGATATGTCAGGGATTATCCCCTCTCAATGGCCATAAAAGGAAATGAAATAAAAGAAAATACGGGGGAAAACAATAACATACAGATAATACATAATTAAACTAGTGTACCTAAAAATGGCTGAGCATTAACATGGACAATTGCAGGTAGTAGGTATGCAAGTGTCTTTCCAGATCCTGTTTCAGCGATACCAATGAGATCTCGCCCCTTTAAAGCCATTGGCCATCCTTGAGCTTGAATTGCTGTAGGTTCACAAAAGCCGGCCTTTTCAATCTCTTGCATTACATAATCTGCAGTCAGATGATAACAATGAATTACTTAATGTCAAACAAAACATTGTGATCATTATAGTCTAAGCTTTCAGGACAGGAATCTAATCTAAAAATCACATCTATCAATATATATTTAACCGCTTTTACATCACATTTGATATTTCAGACACAGTTTAGTTTTACACATAGGTGTTACTGAAGTATTTTATTATTTGGACATGAAATAGATCTATATAAATTGCATCGTATAATTAACAATTTCCCTAGTTAGAAGTAAATTAGTAATTTCCAATATTCTGATGAGCAATGCAGATAGGGTGGGACACCTTGACATGCAACAATTATAGACAGCTACATTACCCAGTCTCTGGTTTCTACAAACCACAGAACACCATGATTTGTTAAAGACAACTTATAACCAAAAGAAATAGCTTTGCCTAAAACCTTATTTTTCTTTTTATTAAAAAAATTATAAAAAAAAACTTTTTTATATGACACAACAAAAAAATTGACACAAAGCATATGAGAGAATACTGAAAGGAGAAAATAGCACGAGACCGAAAGAGATAATGGATACGATGAAACAAGTGACCCCACACACACAGGAAACAAGGTGAGATGAAGAAGAGGAGAAAAAGATGATACGCCGCATTAAGCATCTTTTTCATATTTCTGTTAATTAAGTCATCCAAGTGATAAAATAGCCATCTTAACCATCAATGTGGACTCAAAAATCGCATAGGGCAAGAACTCTAACACATCCTGAGTTAAAACATAAATAACATCCAATCCTAGGAAAATGATCTTATCACTTAAAATTTTAAAACAACTGATTCAAGTGATACATTTGCTATTTTGCATAAAGTGGGGCTCTCTCGTTTAAGGGCAGTATATATTTGCTTGAAGTACCCTTATGGTGATTTTACTTTTGTCTGGTACGGATGGTGGAAGGCTAAATCTCTCCTCTAAAAAAATCTTAAAAAATAAATGTTCAATGAGTCTACAGGGATATCTTAAAAAATAAATATTCAATGAGTCTACAGGGACAGGGATTTCCGACCGGGGTGGCGACCGGTTGGATTTTTATTTTTTTGGCTTTTGGCTTTTGACTCCCAAATAATTAATGTGATTTATTGGAACTGAAATTTTTACAAAATGCAGTGATTTAAGTGTCATTTGGATACATGTAAAAAACAGGGTTGTACAGTCGTGCAACCCTGTTTTTTACATGTATGCAAATGATACCTAAGTCTAGGGGTGTAAACAGATATATACGGATTCGGATACAGTAGTATCCGTATCCGTTTATTTGCGGATACTTTTAAACCGAATACGGATAATATCCACTTTTTTCCGAATACGAATAATATCCGTTTTTTTTCGAATACGAATGCGAACGGATACGGATTTTTCGGTTATCATTTATAGTCCTAACTATAACTAGTATAAAAAATAATGAGTTTTAAAATATAGTTTATTAATGAATGAATGTTAATTTATTTATTTTTAATAAATATTTAAATACAATATTCAATGTTCTTAATTACAATTCAAATAAGTTTTCATCATTTTTGAAATCTTAAATTTCAATAATACTTATTAATGTTTATATGTCCAATATTGTAGTGTGTATGAATATTTATAATTTATAATTAGATTCAAAAGTTTACATTAAATATTTAATTAATTTTTCTCAAATACTTTATTAAAATTTTAATAATATGTTTATGGAAACTTTTATTTATAATTTATCCTCAATACATAGATTACAATTTACATAGTTATAAAAAGTTTATTTTACTTCATTATATTTATGGAGAGTGCGAGTTATAATGTATATGTGACAACTGACAACTAGTTAATCCAATTTCATCCAAAATTTACTTTGGACTTACTTTAAATATTTGGACTTCTAATTTTTAAATAATTGGGCAAATGAAAGTGATAAATACTCCCTTCACCCGAAAATTCATAAACGTGAATTAATTATTCAACTCCCTTTCTAGATTAATTCTAAATTAATTCGGACTTAACACATTTTAACAATAAAATTATATTGTTCATTGTTCCTGTCTCCCAACATTGCAAGTAAGTTTTGAAAGTAAAAAACTTATAACAAGCTAATAATTATAGTTTTGCTCTTCTAGTATATAATTTTCTTGGTAAATGATACATTTTAGATATTTCAACTTTATAATAGTAAAAATCTATAAACTATATTTAAATCAATTTATTTCAGTTTATTAATATTAAAATAAAAGTGTTATTTCCTACTTTTTAGAAGTGAAATGATATATTTTTAAAATAATTTTCGTATATGATAGTGAAAACTAATTATTATATAAGAAATGTCACTTTAAAAAAATTATTTTGCTTATTATATAATATATAAGTTATTTGGATACGAATTTCGGATACGAATTCGAATCCGGATATTCACTATCCGCCGGATATATTTACGGTCGGATGTTAAACGAATACACCTATATCCGTATTTATATCCGTTTATTTGCGGATACTTTTAAATCAAATACGGATATATCCGCTTTTTTCGAATACGAATAATATCCGTTTTTTTCGAATACGGATACGGACGAATACGAATTTTTCGGTTTTCATTTACAGCCCTACCTAAATCACTATATTTTGTAAAAATTTCAATTCCAATAAATCACATTAATTATTTGGGAGTCAAAAGCAAAAAAAATAAAAAAAATCCAACCGGTCGCCACACCGGTCGGAAATCCCTGTCCCCATAGAAGGATTCATAAATGTTAGCAAAGTGGTCTTGAATGTGTGAATTAGTCTTAAATGATCCTCAATTGTAGGCAATTTGGTACAAGGTTCAAATGAGCCCGATAAACCAGCAAAATCAACATTTGATTTACCAATTCTATATTATTACTATCCATGGCAACATCATATCTTGATAAAGCATAAACAGTGTAGCACCTAACAGAGAGCGAGGAAAAAAAAGAGTGGGCGGGTGGAGTTCACAAACAATGTCCTCAAATTCAACATATTCACACTGCAACCAAACAAATCATTCTACTCAAAATACCTGGAAAGCGTAAATCTAGGAAAGTCTTCACAGGTTTCGGCACATCCCGACCTTCAACAGTGATTTCTCGCCGCCGCCTATATTCCTCTACATCACTCTCCGACATGGCAAAAACTGCTGAAGACTCCATATAGAAGTTTTTCTCAAACGGAGTCAATCCCTCCAAATCCAACTTGCGTGGAGACTCTGCACCATCATAATCAACCCTCTTGTTGGATGATGAGCGAAGTCCACCGTAACCTGAACCCCCACCTAACCCCAAATCACTGGGAAAACCACAAATTCATGTTAAATGATGGCAAACTAGAGGTAATGAGACAACTGACAACATTTGTTATTATGGTAATCAATTGAGCTATAGACCTCAAAACATAATACAATCAACAACTGCGTAAAACTATAGAACAGAAATTCCCAATTATATACTACAAATTTGAGCAAAATAAGTACTCACTCCGTCCCATAGTTATAGGCTGATTTCTTTTGGCACGTAGTTTAAGAAAATTATTTAAGTTAGTTTAAGTGGCAATTTTAAAAAGAAATTTTTCACATATACCCCTTAATATGGAATTAATGAATAAGTTAATTACTCTTTACTTATCACACTGGAACTCTCAACTTAATTGATTAACGTGTACTGACCATTAAAGTCCTTAACCATAGAACTTTAACCAAAGATGGAGTTTTTAATATACATAAACTTTCAACCAATCACAAAATATGTTAAAATCGTAAAGCCTAAAAAGTTGAATTCTTTTATTGAGAATACAACAACATTAAATGTGGTGATAAAAATAATGATGTTGAATGTTGTTTTTTCAAAAAAAAAGAGTAATGGTTGAATATTTATTATAAGGGCATAAAAGTAAAACAATGAACCAATTAAATTTTATAAATAGTAAGTAGCCTATATATTGGGACATCCCAAAATAAAAAATCAGCCTATAACTATGGGACAGAGGGAGTATTTTATTAGACATCGTTGTCATGCTAGATAACATTTTCTAAGGTTAAATTACACTTGGAACCTCAGTTTTGATAATAAAAGAAAAAATAATATTTTATTTTTCCATAATAAATCAAACCTCTCTTGCCAAAGCTAGAAATTTGAGGTAGTCGAAATTAATTAAGGGGTCCGAGTGTAATTTAACCATTATTGCTATTATTATAAGTGCCATCAGCCATGTCACGTAACTTAAAAGCTAAACAAAATACAAACTTTGGTACAATCAACATAGTGTAAACATTTAAACCATCAATTAACAGTTAATGAAGATAAATTTAACCTAAGTGGGAAAAAAATGTATAAATAAATAACATTGATTTCAATGTATCATAGTTGTCATGATACAAACCTTAAACCCTAAGCAAAAAAAACCTTTGTATAAGATTGACATTCTGCATAAAAATATAGCACAACAAAAATCACAATTGCTGAAAGTAAAGCCAGAGTTTGATTTCCAGTTATGTTCATGAGTCTCTCTACATAACTTAAACCCTTCATAAAAACAAAAACCTAAAATAAATTGACTAACAGAATACAGAATAAAGCACAAATTCACAATTAAGGAGGAAATAATCGAGAACAGTGAGGCATAGTTTCGTTTCAATTATCATTATGGTCCTGCTTAAACCCTAAATACATGCACTGTGCAGCTACATACATGAACATAATTGAGTTAGGGTTACCTTCTGCGGTCACGATACGAACCAGGGTCGCCGGAACGGCTATCATATCGGCTCATCTTGTGTTGTATATTACAGTAGCAGATTAAATAGTGTAAATTGGAGGGCGTTCACTATTCAGCGGGACAGAGGTAGATAGAGCAACAAAATTGGGACGAATTCTGGGTTGTTCTGACCGAGTGTTTACCCTCACGGGGCGGACCTGTGCTCAGGGCAACATAGGCATCATCTGCCTATGCTCACATTTTTTTTTTTTTTTAAGGTATTAGGATAGGGGCAAATATGTAATTTAATAAATTTAGGGGGCAGATTAATAGATGAGCTAAGCTTGGAGGGAGCAAAACAATAATTTTATAAACCAATTATAATTGGCAAAATAAGTCCGCCCCACTCATTAGCCTTTTTCCTGTATCATTTTTGTCTGCAGAGCTTACAATTTTTCCTTACCCCACTTATAATTTTATAAACATAAATTACCGGTCTAATTTATATTTGAATTGAATTGGATTGTTTTTAAATATACATTTGTGTTTGTATGTGTACTACCTTGTTTGGTCTTCTGGGTTTCTTTGATTTTTATTTCTTTGCAAAATAACATTGTAATTTGTAAACATTATTTTGATTAGTGAATATTATGATTAGTTCCAATTTTTTTATTTAACTTCAACAATTCTTAGTTTTATGTAACTAAATTAACTCTTATTTGTGGTGAGAATTTCTAATTGAATTTCAATATCTTTAAGTACATATTTTTCTGGATTATAATTTTATGTAACTAAATTAACTCTTATTTTATATATGTAACTGGTCGGAAATCATAAAATTATCTAAAAAATTGGCTCGGGCCCGCCAAAATTTGGCTCAGAGGCGTAGCCCCAAACCCCCACCAAATTAAAATCCGCCCCTGCTGGGATCTATTCCTGGATCCGCCACCGCCCTTGTTCGCTCGTGTTTTGTGATTTGCTATTTTACGCTATTCGTTTGGCTGCCAGTAAACTCCAATGTGGATGAAAATGTGGCCAGGGGCGGGTCTATATGCAGCCAATTTGTGACGCCCCCAGAATAGGTCCATTCAACCCAACTCATTCTGAGTCGTCAAATACATGGTACAGAATTCAAATACAAATTTTATATCATACGGTCGTGCAAGATACGACCACATAACTGTGAGTGTCAATACAACTATGTAGAAAATATTAAGATTCAAACTAAGTCCTCATTACAATTATTATCACACTATTTATCAAAAATAGTGAGGACTACTACTGCTCTAACTCGGACCATCACTCTGTCCCCCGACTAGTTCCCGCAACATTCTCATTTCCTGAAGAGGACAACAGATGAAAAGGGTGAGCTCAACTAGCTCAGTAAAGAATATTATGACTAAGATAATGGGAAACAAATTATCGTTAGTATTCAACAAATCAGATAAAATATAATGGACAACCAATCTTAGATCAATATTCGCAGCGGAAATAACAAGTCATTAGAAGAGTTAAGCAGAGAATCAAGTCTACTATCTTCTATGATTTAAAAGTCCATCATCAATATTTTATCCCTGTAACATCAATCAATATACATCTCGAATCAAATATTCATCTTTGCACTACAGGCCAAAGATATTCATTTGTATCATCAGTGGTCATATTCATCTCAACACCTGTCATCTTTGCACTACAGGCCAAAGATATTCATCAGGTAATCATTCATCTTTGCTCTACAGGCCAAAGATATTCATCAAGTAATCATTCATCTTTGCTCTACAGGCCAAAGATATTCAGTTACATCACCTTTTAGGACTGAGAATGATGAAAAACATTTAAAAAAACGAATCCAGTGAGATAAAAGACAAAGACTAAGGATTCGTATTTTAGTATATCCAATTCAAAAATACCTCGTAATAATCAATTATGGAGCAAAATTCAAGAATAGAGCTCAAAACTTGGATACAATCAAAGATAGTAACCTTAACAAGCAATTTGGACAAATAGAAGAAAATTTATTTTTTCCGTGAATAGTGTCGTATCCGTGAATAGTGCCGTATACGTGAATAGTAATCCCGACGGAAAAAGTAAGAATTTCAACATAAAATTCATGACAATATTTCTGTATAATGATATTGAAAAGAATAATATCATTTACGAAAGAAAATAACATCCCTTACCTCAAAAAGATGGTACCTCTGACTGGAATATCGGATATAATACCGAAGAAAACTTGCACTGAATACTAATACTCAAAGTATAGAAATACTCACAAAAATACGCTTGATATTATAGAGAGATAAAACTTATGATTCTGGTGTGATTTTCAATTCTAACCTAAGCACCCTATTTATAGGAAAAACTTAGGATGCCAAAGGAGACTAAATGAATAAAATAATATATTTTTTCAAAATTTCCACCAAACGTGGGGCCCGCCCATAAAAATATATATATATTTTCCGAAACTTTAATAATTCATAACAAATAGCCCCTTTGTCAGAAAAATACAAATTCTATGTCCTTCCATAGGAAATTTATTTCTCTACAACTTTGCAGAAGAAAGTTTTTTCAAATTCCAAACATAAATTATCCGAAATTCATAAACAGATGATTTCTCACACCAAAATATTGATAAAAACTCACCAGCGCCAATTCCTTCTTTAATATCCACCAAATAAATATTTCCTTATCATATAAATCAATAATTAATTATTCACAAATAATATTATAGAACTACAATATTAACAACCAGGTCGTTCCCAGGACAGAGGGGGCCTTCCGATAAGGACTTCTCCTTATTGGCGCGCAATTAAATAACCCCTCCTAGACAGAACTTCCTTAGACATTGTCAATAATGCTATCTAATAATATTATTCAAATAATATAAATTACTGAGTTGATAACGTGAAATACTGTGCAACGACAATTATTGAATCAATACTACAAAATATCAACTGTAGTCATTATTGAATCAATCATATAAAATGGCAACGTAGCAATTATTGAGTCAATAAAATATCAATGTAACAATTATTGAGTCAATAATATAAAATATCAACGTAACAATTATTGAGTCAATAATATAAAATATTGAACAGTAATTACTGTAACAATAATTGAGTAATGGCTTCTCACGTAAGACTCAATAATTCGAAATACTGTGCAATACCGTGTGCTACTGTGCAACACCGCGTATCACTGTATTTTAATCACCAGATATTTCAACAGTACTAACGGTAACAACCACGCCGTTATTTTGTAAAAAAGTTATTTCTGTCGCTTTCTATATCCGACAGTTATTCCATTGTGGGGGCCCACAAATAGCTGCGCCGTCGTACGAATATTCCCCGATAACAAGAATATTCCACGACCAAACGAATATTCCCCGACAACAAGAATATTTTATAACCACTTGCTCATTTTAAAAATGTTTGCACATTTCACCCATAACTTTCATATTTATCAAAACAACACCTTACTATTTTGAAATAATATAAAGAAAATTAAATCTTTATTCATAAAAGTTGGGGTCTTACAGCGTCACACAAGTGTATATATATTTTTTACAGAATACGAATAATTTATATTTGTATCAAGAAAATGGAGTCTTAAACGATGAACTCTGTATTTGACTTATAAAATTATTACGAGTTAAGTACACTTGACCACATATTTTCGCAATGAATCATAAAATAGTTTAACCCAAAATACTACTCAATCCCTCTGTACACTTGATTTTTTTTTTGTTCAATTCCCTTGTTTGTGACTTTTTAATTGAAATATAAAAAAGGAAATACAAAAAACTTGCACATTTATTTTGTACCGTTTTGTATGTAAATAATAATATAGAAACTGGATGAAAAGCCAGTAACATAAATTCTTTATAATCACCCTCTACTTATAAACACAAATATATATATATATATATATATATATATATGTGTGTGTGTGTGTGTTTAAGAAAAATAAATTTATTTATTAAAATATGTGACCATTAAAAAAAATTATTTTATTCACACCTCTAAAATTAATAAATTATATATTTGTATTACGATAATAAAATTATGATAATAAACTTTACAACATTTGTACCACTAAAATCATTTTTTCAAAGTAAAACTATGGGAAGTGGTTAGTATGAAGTTTATTTTTGGATAAGTTGATCAATAAAATGCTGACACGCAGGCGAGGCTCTATGTGTGTCAGTCGTCTATTGGCCAATTGACCAATTTACCCAAAAATAAATTTCATGCTAACAGGATCCAAAACTATGTATTGACACTTTTTTTTGGAATGGCATAGAGAATAATTTATGCTAACTTAGGGGAGAGGAATGTAAGTGAGAGAGGATAATTTATGGTCTTGTATTCATGATGTACTGCGTAAAAGTATTGACACTTCATAGGTGTCGGATTGATTCCTTTATAAATAGGCCGACAGCTGTTTGATGTGTTCAGTTACAATCATGACGGTTGCTGCTATCTCTTCCCCTATGGTTTTCTTGAATATTCGAGCGTCATTGGACACCCAACAAAGACTCCCTTACACCCCACACCGCACCACGCCCAAGAACCCCAAAACCCCAAACTCTATCTCCCCTCCAACCGTCACCGTAACTACCTCAACCAGCTTATCCGTTTCGGACCTCCTCAGTCGCAACAAGCAAACCTATAACCAAGGTATCGTCTACTCAGACATTTTATCAAACACATGTAGCACACACTGTTTCTATTAGTTTTATTGCGAATTTAATTCGTTTTGTAAACAGTTAAACCCGAGGAAACCACTTATATGGGTTACGAGACGTGGTTACCCAGCCCGCCCAAAGTAGAGAAGCCTCGTTCCATCTACAATGCAGCCTCCCTGGCGTTCATTGGTGACTGCCTTTATGAGGTCTGTGTTTTGATTTTAGTTTAATACTTTAAAAATAAAATAAAATAAAAATTACATCATTTTTTAGTGATATGAACTTGGTACATGATATCCTATTATGAACATGCACTCTGAGGTCTGAGCACTGCTCAACTGCGACGGAAACATTGTTTTAAGGCACCATTAATTTGATGAAAATATTTTGCCACTCTGCATCATTATGTTAAAAGGAGCTAAAGGACAAACACCAGATAGAAAAGGGTAATTTTATGTTCTTAGAAAAAGTGACCTGTAGAAGCTTAATGCTAAAACCTCATGGTAAAGCTATGTCTTGTGGTTACTGAATATAATTGTAAAGTTGTTCCGAATTGTTGCGTTCCAATAATTGAGAATCAATATACAAAAATGTAACACCAAATATCCCCATATTTTTTAGTAGATAAGCTAGTATCTCCATAACTAACCATGCAAAGTTTGTCTGTTCTTTGTTTGTGAAGTATTTTATATTTCATCTTAAACTTCATACAGGCATCTTTTTTTTTTGTTTTGAAACATATGCAGCTATATGCAAGACGGCACTTTCTGTTTCCACCACTGAATATCGAAGAATACAATGACCGTGTGATGGCTGTTGTACGGTGTGAGGCTCAAGTATGACGTACTGTTTTCTCAAATTATGTGGATGTTTTGCTAATTCTTGATTTTTTTTTTGTATTTTCAGATCTTCTTCCATACGTTCAATATCTATGAAATTATGTCATTTAAGATTTCAATCATCAAATCATTTTCTGAACTTGGGATAGGTTAATTGTAGAGAGCCTAACATTTTTCTTTGCTTATGTGACGCCCGAGAAAAACGGACGTTTATGTAAATGAATGTTATGTGGTTTTATGGAATAAAACCTTTGTTTTTATCTATTAAACTGAGTAAGCTATTTCAAGGTCGTTCTATGACCTAGAGATATCTGATATGGTTAGTATTCTGGCTACGTGCTAGAAATAATGAATGTGAATTTATAAGGCAAAAATAACAGGTTTTCGAGAATAAAAATATTTTTGAAAAAAGACGAAATAGGCACTATTTAACCCTAAGGGTTAGGGTTTGACCCTAAAGGTTAGGATTGGAGACCCTAGACCATTTTGAGAGTTTGGAATGTCAGAATGACATTCTTTCGAAAGATTTGACAGTATTATACCGTGAAAAGTTAAGTTAGCCAAGAAAAGTTTTCTTGGGGAAAAAAGTACGGAAATCACTATTCATCCGTTTTTGCTCGGGAATTTATTTTGAAATTCCGAGAAACGCGTAATGATAGGATTTCAGGACGAGATGAAAGATGTAATAATATTTCATTTATGGCTCACGAAGTTTTCGCGTAGGGACTTAGAACCTAAGTGTTAGAGAAAGTGAAAATCAAAGATTATTTGATTAAGTATAATAATAAATGATTATTATACGGAAAGAATATGCGTATAATACGAGGTATTATACGAGAATAATACGAGGTATTATACGAGAATAATACGGAGAGAATACGAGAAACTATACGACGTATAATACGAATTTTATACGGAGTAAATACGTTGAAATGAATTGAATTAGAAATAAAATTTAATAAGTTAATAATTTAACCCGTGGGTCGAACCCATGGGTAAACGGGTGGGGGAAACCCATGAGCATGTGGGTTCACAAGAGAAGACATGGGTGGGCATGTGCTAGCACATGGGCTTCACATGGGGTAAACTTGGTGGGAAAGAAAGCTTAAGGAGGTGGCCAAACTTGGGGCCAAAGCAAAGTTAAGGAGGTTGGGCCTAAATTACCATTCTACCCTAAGTCTTGCCAAGGCTATAAATAAAGAGCTTGCTAGTTCATTTGTTGGTTGATAGAATTGATAACTTATTGAGAGAGAAGAGAGAGAGCTAAGAGCAAACGAAAGAGAAGCTAGCTTGTGCCTTTGATAACCATCAAGTAAACAAGAAGTAAGAAGGTTGTTAATCTCTTGATCATTCAAGAACAACCAAGAACACAAGAGGTGTAGTGTTCAAGCCTTAAACTTCAACTTCCTTCAATACCTAATTGATAGAGAAGTGAATTGGTGGAGCATGCTTAATGAGAAGTAATAAGGATGGCCTAGTAGTGAACTTAAAACACTCATAAGCCATGAAGGAATAAATCATAATAATGGATTAAGGACTAATGACAAACTTATGAGAGTTATGGGAATTTAAATAATAAGCATGTGAAATCATTAAAACCTAGATGTTCGTAATGGTTAGAATCACTAAGGGATGACCAAGGGATAGATTCCATTCGATTTAACATAAAAATATCAATGAATGAAGATTAGGCGGAAATTACGCGATTAGACGATAATCGTCGAAAACGTATTTTTTTCGAATTAGAAGTCAAAAGTAGTCGTGAGCATCGGAAACGATGGTTTTCGATTGCAACACGTGTAATTAGGTAAATAAGACTTGCGAGAGCAAGAACGAACCAATTTCGACTTAAAACGAAGAATTGAGCGTCAAACGTTCACGAATGTTTAACGAAAACGTAAAAATGGACTAATTGGCGAATTTCTCGCCGACGGATTCGGAAACGAATTCTGACTTGATAGGATGATAGAGCATATCATTTGTGAACTATGGGCTTTGGAACGAGTCAATTCCGAGTTATAACGATCACGTTACGAGTTCGGGAATTTCAGAATTTTCATGACTTGGGAAATTTTTCTGCAGCACTTGCGCGGGCCGCGCCTTCCGGATCAGGTTCCCTGCATAGGTAGCGCTGACCGCGTCGTTTGCAAGGGAAATGGAGCGCGGACCGCGCCGTCCAAGAAAAAAAATTGTTAACCAAATGAAATGTTTACTCAACTCTTTCCATAAGTAGTAAAGTGTTAGTAAGTAATGAATGAACATGAATGTAAACATTTAAACAACATGTTTAACCAAGGGTTTATGATCATTAAACGTTAACTAAACGTAATTAAACTTAAGATTGGAAACCATAAACCAAGATTAAGTTAAGGAACAAGTGAAGTCTCATTATCATCATGATTAGTGATGATCAATGAGAGTTCGATATATAACATAGGAATGTTAATAAGCCGTAATAATGTTAAATAACTTGAACGAATGTTATTAGTTTAACAATTCGATTTAGTTATACAAGAAGGAGGAGTTAGGCAAACACATTGTATATCAAATATGATTACTAATTAGTATACTATTATGCTTTGTAGACGTGCTAAAGACTGAGTAGGCCACGTAGAGGTATAGAAGACGCAAAGGCAAGTGTTTCTAACCTTGTTCAAGATTTACTTGATGCAAGTTTTTCTGAATTCGTTCATACGTTATTATGAATGCAAGTTACCTAACTCTTGTATTAACGATATGTTATGCAAGTTTTCATGAACTCTTGTCTGTACGCGAGGTCGGACAAGTTATCATTATGCATGGTTGCCTATGCATAAACAGTCATTGAATAGTCGATGTCATTTGATTCGGCTAGATGGATATGTAAAGTATTTTGATTGATTTTCATAATCTTTCAAAGTATTCTTGATGAGCTATCCTATGCCAATTGCTTTGGTACGGATTCAGAGTAAGACCTGAGTATGAATACGCAAAGGTTTTAAAGGTCGTTAATTCGACGGGCACTGAAAGTGTCGTACAGCTTAAACGTGAAAACGTTTAAGGATAGAACGTTGATCAACGCAGAGTATTACAGGCTGATCACCTGAACGTGCTCGTAAGTAAGGGCGAGCATACGGTCTTAGTGCCGAGATGTTCTTTTATGTTTGATCGAAGCATGTGAAGTTCATGGTCTGGGACCAGCTCAGATTCTTAAGTGACTTTGTGTCCTTAAGAATGATTTTAAAGGAACTCAAAACATTAATTTGATTATTCCTACAGTTTCATAACTATCGTACAGTTATGGAAGATGAAAACATATGATTCTTGATTATGTGATTGAAAAATAAAATGTTAAACTTGCTGAGCTAGTTATGCTCACTCTTGCTTAAACTAAATGTTTTCAGCTAAGAGCTAGCGGACTGAAGGATCCGGTAAGGTCAAGGGCGAGACCCAGATGGGTATTTAGTTATCCTTGTAACCGTATAGTAGTATTGTTGTAATAGATGATATTATGACACCAAATGAATGTAAAGGTTATACGAACTTGGGAAGGGATTACTATTTTGTAATATTTAGTAAACTTATACTGGTTATTGAAGTCTTTCAGTTGAATGTATAAGTAGACATTAGCATCGTGAAACACCATATCCAGGGTTACCCGGATTTGGAGGCATCACAGGTTGGTATCAAAGCATTAGGTTATAAAACTTAAGGGGGAAAAACTTTAAGCCATAACCTTGGAAAGAGAAGTAGAAGTATGTAAACTCTACCCGGGTTTTGAGAAAAGGAAGTAGAATTTTAAAGGAGAAAGTAACCTTAAACATATTAAATGTGATATGTGTTTATAACATTTGATGATTTACTAATCAAGCTATTAGTGTCTTATTGTAGATGTCAGTGGAGATGACTATGTATAGCAATGAAGAACCTGTCAACCTCATTGAGACAGTACCGATTAATCCGGTATTGCCTATTGAGGAGGAGGAGGAGGTGACACTGATGGAAACCATAAAGGTTTTAGTCAGGGTAGTGTTAGACCGGAATGTTCAGCTTAACAAAGAGGTCCAAGATTTGACACTAGAGGTCCAGAAACTGAAAGAAGAGCTTCTGAATAAGAAGCAAAAGATTAGCCAGATGTCTTATATACACAAGAGTTCGCACGAGGACTATCAGCACCAGATTGCTGAGTATCCTGTGGAGGAGGGATAGACTCGACATACCATTAGTCGGGATATTGTGGTCAGTATGGCTGATGCGGATTACGAGAATGCTGTGAGGCAGATGTAGTGTAGCAGTATGTATAGAAGGAACTAGCTATGTACGTATTTGTGTAGCTAGTAAAGACGTAAAGCCCTTTTATATAAGCAAAGGGTAGTCTGTTATAAATCTCAATTGTTATAAAGCAATTGCGGGATAGTATTGTAAATGGCTATGGCTATGTAATGAAGAACAGTTGTAGTTTTATACTACAAGAAGAAGTATTTTAATATAAGAAGTTTATTAAAATATTTGGCAATGTGGTTGTGTTATTATTTATGGTGAATAATAACAAACGGAAATAAGTAAATAATAACAAAATTTTATTTACGTTAACAGAAAGATGCCACCGAAAAGAAGAACAAGAAACCAAGAAGCAGAGCCACGTAATGTGGAGGAAGAAGGGGTTCTAAATAACCCGATGCAGGAGTTTGTTAACCTCATAACTGCAGCCTTTAAAGAGGCAGGAGGGGGTGTAAGAACAAATCCTAGGGTAGTAGTTGGTACTACCTTTAAGGATTTCAAAAGCGTAGGTCCTCCGGAGTTCAAAGGAGCTACAGATCCTATTGCTGCCCAAGCTAGGGTGAGGGAAATCGAGAAGGCATTTGTGATAACAAATGTCAGAGAAGGGCAGAAGATTCCCTTTGCCACTTATATGATAAAGGGAGAGGCCAACTTCTGGTGGAAGGCAAACCAGAGTAGGGCCGAGTTACTTAATGCTACGTGGGAAGAGTTCAAGAAGATTTTCTTCGAGAACTATTTCCCTACTAGCATGCAGAGTAAGATGCAGGTCCAGTTTCTGGAGTTAAAACAAGGGGATATGACAGTTCCCCAATATGCTGCTAAGTTCAATGAACTAGCAAGATTTGCGCCACACCAGGTGGACACGGAGGCGAGGAAGGCAAAGCGGTTTGAGCTAGGGTTGAACCCCTTGGCTCTATAACCGAGTATCCGTCTTCCAAAGTGAGGCCTTCAGAGCGGTATTGGAGAAGGCTATAATAGTCGAAGGGGGTAGTGAGGCTCTGAACCTATATCGGAAAGAAGGGAAGAATAGAAATAGCTATGACGGGGGGAACGTGACCGAGAGAGCAAGCGGTAGCAGTAGTGCGTCAAAGCGTAAGGGTTTCAACTCAGGAAAGGACGGGGTGGAGCAGGGAGATCCTAAGAAAAGAATCGAGGCATACAAGACATGTGGAAGGGCTCATTCTGGAGTTTGTCTCATGGGTAAGTCGGTGTGTTACCGTTGTGGACAGGAAGGGCACGTCATGTCCAACTGTTCCATGCCTAAGAAGATAATGACATGCTTTGTGTGTGGGTGCCCGAACCACATGGTCAAGAACTGTCCGAATAAGGCGTCGGGCAGTGGGAAGTAAAGTAATACCTTCGAGGAAGGTGATATGGAGGGACTATAATGCCGACGAAGCATCGTGGAAACTCGAAGATAAGAGGAGGAAGACATATCCCCGTTTAGTAGACTAACTTGTATTGTAATTCTGGGGATAGAATTCTTATAAGGGGGGAGAATGTAACGCCCGAGAAAAACGGACGTTTATGTAAATGAATGTTATGTGGTTTTATGGAATAAAACCTTTGTTTTTATCTATTAAACTGAGTAAGCTATTTCAAGGTCGTTCTATGACCTAGAGATATCTGATATGGTTAGTATTCTGGCTACGTGCTAGAAATAATGAATGTGAATTTATAAGGCAAAAATAACAGGTTTTCGAGAATAAAAATATTTTTGAAAAAAGACGAAATAGGCACTATTTAACCCTAAGGGTTAGGGTTTGACCCTAAAGGTTAGGATTGGAGACCCTAGACCATTTTGAGAGTTTGGAATGTCAGAATGACATTCTTTCGAAAGATTTGACAGTATTATACCGTGAAAAGTTAAGTTAGCCAAGAAAAGTTTTCTTGGGGAAAAAAGTACGGAAATCACTATTCATCCGTTTTTGCTCGGGAATTTATTTTGAAATTCCGAGAAACGCGTAATGATAGGATTTCAGGACGAGATGAAAGATGTAATAATATTTCATTTATGGCTCACGAAGTTTTCGCGTAGGGACTTAGAACCTAAGTGTTAGAGAAAGTGAAAATCAAAGATTATTTGATTAAGTATAATAATAAATGATTATTATACGGAAAGAATACGCGTATAATACGAGGTATTATACGAGAATAATACGGAGAGAATACGAGAAACTATACGACGTATAATACGAATTTTATACGGAGTAAATACGTTGAAATGAATTGAATTAGAAATAAAATTTAATAAGTTAATAATTTAACCCGTGGGTCGAACCAATGGGTAAACGGGTGGGGGAAACCCATGAGCATGTGGGATCACAAGAGAAGACATGGGTGGGCATGTGCTAGCACATGGGCTACACATGGGGTAAACTTGGTGGGAAAGAAAGCTTAAGGAGGTGGCCAAACTTGGGGCCAAAGCAAAGTTAAGGAGGTTGGGTGTAAATTACCATTCTACCCTAAGTCTTGCCGAGGCTATAACAAAGGAGCTTGCTAGTTCATTTGTTGGTTGATAGAATTGATAACTTATTGAGAGAGAAGAGAGAGAGCTAAGAGCAAAAGAAAGAGAAGCTAGCTTGTGCCTTTGATAACCATCAAGCAAACAAGAAGTAAGAAGGTTGCTAATCTCTTGATCATTCAAGAACAACCAAGAACACATGAGGTATAGTGTTCAAGCCTTAAACTTCAACTTCCTTCAATACCTAATTGATAGAGAAGTGAATTGGTGGAGCATGTTTAATGAGAAGTAATAAGGATGACCTAGTAGTGAACTTAAAACACTCATAAGCCATGAAGGAATAAATCATAATAATGGATTAAGTACTAATGAGAAACTTATGATAGTTATGGGAATTTAAATAATAAGCAGTGAAACCATTAAAACCTAGATGTTCGTAATGGTTAGAATCACTAAGGGATGACCAAGGGATAGATTCCATTCGATTTAACACAAAAATATCAATGAATGAAGATTAGGTGGAAATTACGCGATTAGACGATAATCGTCGAAAACGTATTTTTCTCGGATTAGAAGTCAAAAGTCGTCGTGAGCATCGGAAACGATGGTTTTCGATTGCAACACGTGTAATTAGGTAAATAAGACTTGCGGGAGCAAGAACGAACCAATTCCGACTTAAAACGAAGAATTGAGCGTCGAACGTTCACGAACGTTTAACGAAAACGTAAAAATGGATTAATCGGCGAATTTCTCGGTGACGGATTCGGAAACGAATTCCGACTTGATAAGATGATAGAGCAGATCAATTGTGAACTATGGGGTTTGGAACGAGCCAATTCCGAGTTATAACGATCACGTTACGAGCTCGGGAATTTCAGAATTTTCAAGACTTAGGAAATTTTTCTGCAGCACAGGTGCAGCGCGGGCCGCGCCGTTCCGGATTAGGTTCCCTGCATAGGTAGCGCTGACCGCGCCGTTTGCAAGGGAAATGGAGCGCGGACCGCGCTGTCCAAGAAAAAAAATTGTTGACCAAATGAAATGTTTATTCAACTATTTCCATAAGTAGTAAAGTGTTAGTAAGTAATGAATGAACATGAATGTAAACCTTTAAACAACATGTTTAACCAAGGGTTTATGATCATTAAACGTTAACTAAACGTAATTAAACTTAAGATTGGAAACCATAAATCAAGATTAAGTTAAGGAACAAGTGAAGTCTCATTATCATCATAATTAGTGATGATCAATGAGAGTTCGGTATATAACATAGGAATGTTAATAAGCCGTAATAACGTTAAATAACTTGAACGAATGTTATTAGTTTAACAATTCGATTTAGTTATACAAGAAGGAGGAGTTAGGCAAACACATTGTATATCAAATATGATTACTAATTGGTATACTATGTATTATGCTTTGTAGACGTGCTAAAGACTGAGTAGGCCACGTAGAGGTATAGAAGACGCAAAGGCAAGTGTTTCTAACCTTGTTCAAGATTTACTTGATGCAAGTTTTTCTGAATTCGTTCATACGTTATTATGAATGCAAGTTACCTAACTCTTGTATTAACGATATGTTATGCAAGTTTTCATGAACTCTTGTCTGTACGCGAGGTCGGACAAGTTATCATTATGCATGGTTGCCTATGCATAAACAGTCATTGAATAGTCGATGCCATTTGATTCGGCTAGACGGATATGTAAAGTATTTTGATTGATTTTCATAATCTTTCAAAGTATTCTTGATGAGCTATCCTATGCCAATTGCTTTGGTACGGATTCAGAGTAAGACCTGAGTATGAATACGCAAAGGTTTTAAAGGTCGTTAATTCGACGGGCACTGAAAGTGTCGTACAGCTTAAACGTGAAAACGTTTAAGGATAGAACGTTGATCAACGCAGAGTACTACAGGCTGATCACCTGAACGTGCTCGTAAGTAAGGGCGAGCATACGGTCTTAGTGCCGAGATGTTCTTTTATGTTTGATCGAAGCATGTGAAGTTCATGGTCTGGGACCAGCTCAGATTCTTAAGTGACTTTGTGTCCTTAAGAATGATTTTAAAGGAACTCAAAACATTAATTTGATTATTCTTACAGTTTCATAACTATCGTACAGTTATAGAAAATGAAAACATATGATTCTTGATTTTGTGATTGAAAAATAAAATGTTAAACTTGCTGAGCTAGTTATGCTCGCTCTTGCTTAAACTAAATGTTTTCAGCTAAGAGCTAGCGGACTGAAGGATCCGGTAAGGTCAAGGGCGAGACCCATTTGGATATTTAGTTATCCTTGTAACCGTATAGTAGTATTGTTGTAATAACTGATATTGTGACACCAAATGAATGTAAAGGTTATACGAACTTGGGAAGGGATTACTATTCTGTAATATTTAGTAAACTCATACTGGTTATTGAAGTCTTTCAGTTGAATGTATGAGTAGACATTAGCATCGTGAAGCACCATATCCAGGGTTTTGAAGGTACCCGGATTTGGGGGCGTCACATCTTACAGGTCACGACAATTCTCAAAATACTTTTTAGGCTTATAGTTCAGCAGTAGATTCTAATAGTTGGAATTTGTCCTGCTTACACGTTTGTGTTTATGGATTTTATGCCATTGTTGGTATTATTTGGAGAAATAGTGGCTTGATTTTATATAGTTACTTGGGAACAATTTTCTTTTCTGCCATCCACCTAAATGTCTTGCTTACTTTCCATCATGATTTCGTAATGCAAAAATTCTTCTTGCAATTACGATTATTCAACAACTTTATCAACTCATTACAGGACATTACTAAATAATTTTGAATCTCACTTATTTTATATATAAATAGTACATAATACTTGGAGTTTATTCTCTTATTAAATCAGGTTACCTTATATTATATGTAAACTGATTTAACCCATGATTGAAAATTCAAAGTTTAATATATTGATTTGAGTCAAGGCTTTGTTGCATTATATATGTTTCTACCGAGTACTTCCGAGGATAGATTTTTCCCGTTAACTTTATCCCCTTTCTAACCCCTTCCAGAACTTGTCCTGCATCACCTATTTTGTACTCTATCTAGTAACCAGTTCCTCTTGAACCTTAATCCATTAAAGTAACTGTCTAACTGGGTACATATTAATATGGTAGCAGATCTATGGAGCTCAAGATCTTCCCTTTTGTTTTTGGTTCTCGCATTATGTTGTTTGTACAGTTACACTTCTTGGTTTGTACCTTATGAGTTATGACACACATTGATTTGTCTTTCTCTGATATGGGTTTTTATATATGAAACTATATTACTCTGTTGATGGGAGTTGTAAAGTTTCATTTTCTTGGTGTAGCCTTGTAGCAGTTATCTTAACTAGTAATATTTCACTTTTTACTGTACTAGTTGCATAGTTGTATATCTTGTTTGTTGAATTTTTATCGTAAAAAAACAGAATCAAAAGTTTGCGCTGATGTGTTACAGGATGCAATGCTCCAAAAGCTTATAAATGATAATTACTTGTCCAAAGAAGAGAGGTTAGTGTATATGTAATTGTTTCCTTATGTTTCTTCCTTGATAGTGATTCTGTAAAGAATTAAGTGGAATGTTAAAATAAAATTAAGAACAGCATATTATATGATTAAAACAAGAATCAAATGACATTTCTGGTTTGGATTAGACCAGGTTTCTGGAAATAGAACAGAATTTATGCTTTTTGCTCCTAGAAAGCATTTCAATGATTAGCCTGAGTTTACCTTCAAGACCCAAGAGTAGTTTTTGATTACTTGATTTCAGGATAATACATCCAGAGTCATCAGATCTCACTGTTAGAAAAGTTTTGTTTCCCCTATTTGTTATTTCTGGCAGAGCATAGTGGTTATGTTATGATTGAAAACTTGTTGGTGTCTCAGTGGTAGAATTATGGGGATTGCTAAAAATTTCTAAAAACAAATTTGGTAAAAATATCAATGCTAATGAATGAACATTTATTTATCAAATCAATATAAAATGAAGAACAATACGCTTTTCTTCCTTAGTGATCCACTGAGGAAGAAAATTCCTATAGGATGTGAATGGAAACCTGTTCTCTAAAAATAAGTATTTTCTTTCTTTAGGCACTGGTTATCAGTTGAATGTCTGCTCTGCGGGAGGGTTGGTTGCTGATAACCTAAAAATTGTATGGGTTGATTTGCGAGTCATAAACGGGTTATTTTATAATCATGTTAAGCAGATTGTTACATTTATGACACGGATGCGATAAGGATCAACCCAAACCCTCTAATTCGTGTTGAGTTCGTGTTGTGTGAGCTGGTCATTTTGCAAATCGAAACCCTAATTTGTACCAGTCACTTGATCTATGAAATCTCTTAAGAACAAGAAAACTTACAAAAATCTTCGGTTTAATTATTTACGGAAAAAAATAGAATAACAGGACCCAAAAGTTAAAAAGGAAATAGTTGCTCTTAATTGTTGACTAGTTTTTCTCCATATATGTACTTTGTAGTAAATTGTAACAACCCAGGTCAAATTCCAGGTCCAAATCAAATCATATCATAATAAGGCCCAATGTGATGTCTCAATAATATATTCTTGGGTCATCTTAACCCACCCCAGTCTCATACAAAAGGTCATCATTGAAGGTATTAATGATAGTAGCTTGAGTTCTTGTATACATATCCAAGCATCCCACATGTTACAACGTGGGATTGGGGTGTTACCTAAAGGAATTTCTTTTAATATATTGCCACGTAAATCCTTAATCTATCACATTAATTAGGAAGATAACTATCTATATTGTATTCCCAGTATAAAGTTTCAAAAATGGGTAAGAAAAGACTAGTTTAACCTCAAAAAAGATGCATCAAGCAAAAACAATCAAGAACAAGAAATCTACATAAATTAGGCATATGTAATTTTTTTTTTATTTTAGAGAAAGAGTGTTAAACACATGAAGATGCTTTTCCCCTTCAAATTTTCCTACCAAGGAGGAGGAAAAAAATTTGAGAGAGAGAATTTTTATAATGCCGCCTTTGGATTACTGTTGGATGGGCTAAAAGCACCTGTGTAGAGACTAGTAGTGCTTCAATAGATGTGCTTTCTGTGTAATCATGTATAAAAGGAGCTTTTCTATATGAGTGTTTTGGTGTTTTTTATCAAATGCAAAGTTGAATCTTTTATATATATCATTTGATAAGCAACTATTGCAGGGATGTTCTTCGCTGGGGAAAAAATATTGGCTCAGCCAAAACGCGAACAAAGAAACGTGCTGGTGTAGCTGTTTACAATAGAGCATCTTCACTCGAAACACTTGTAAGTTCCCTTCTATTTTTCTTTGGATCCTCAATATAAAAAGGAGCTCAGTTGATCGAGTTAGGATTATCTTAATTCTTATATGATAATTTATACATGTGCTGAAAAGATGGTAATGAAAAGTTGCTGTGTTTAATGGTTTTGAAACTTATTTAGTATATGAATGATTCAACCTTGTAATTTTCAATAAAACCCGCATCACATAATCTTATCACTGTGTCCTTAAAGTGAAAGAAAGTAGAACTAACTGTTTTAGATTCAAAGTAAGTAGTACAAAGATTGCTTACGATTGAATGACAAGAAATTAAATTTAATGTTGTACTGCCTTCTGTGATTTGGTTTTCCACGTATTAATAAATTTTCTAAAAAATGACCTAATTTTCACTTAGATTTGACATCTGCGTAAGTTTATTATAGTTACATTAAGGATCTGGTGCCTTTGATCGAAAGATCTGCTTAATTTTTTATGTAGGTTGGCCATTTATACTTAACAAACCCGAAACGTCTGGAAGAGATCATGCTAACGTTAGGCTTCTCGGCTGATGGTCCTACCAAGTTTATCTCGGAGAAAGCAAATAGTAAGTTGACAAGTTCCAATGTGTAATGCTTATTCATTTAAATTTCGATTTGTAACATTTATTCATTCGGTCGTGTACTGGAAATAGATATTAAGCTGTGACGTTTTCCCTTAACAATATTTATGTGAATGTTGTTTTTCTTATACTTCTATTTGAAAGGCCACACAGGGAAGACTTGATACTAGATCTTATTGCGTCACAGCTACATGACATTCCCTTTCAGCCAAAATTGTAGGAGGCCTTTCAAGCTTCTATATATATTTATATACATTCAATGCCATGCTTCAAATGTAAATTAAGTTTTTATTTACACGCATTTGAAATATAACTAGAACTGGTCCATGAAATGAACATAATTTATCAAAACTTCTCTCTCTAAGTCTAAACTCTAAAGCAGGGGAAGACATACTACCAAAACATTTTGTCCTTTAACCACACAAGCAAAGCTATCCATATTCCATACGTGTCTCTCCATTGTCTGTTGTGTGGGCTTTTGAAAATGCACAAGGTTTGCGAGTGTTTTTGGTGCCTGATAATATTAATTCCTGAAGTTGCAATAACCCAAACATTTGAATTGGAGAAGTTCCCCATAGCTCTACTTGTCACATATATATATATATATATATATATATATATATATATATATATATATACATATGTCCTGTATTTCTTGTATGCTGTTTTAGAAGTGAGGTGTTATATAACTCAAGTAATTGTGTTGCTTTCCATTGAATACTTGACTTTGTTGTTTGTATGAATCCAGAGGCTGCAATGACCTATAAAATAAAGGCTGATTGATAATGATTGCTGTGAATGCATTTATTGGATTTTTCTTAAGCTTTCTCATTTTTCATTTTGTGGTAAATCATTACTTTATGGACTGATTCTCTGTTGCTTTTCTGCTTTTTCCAGTTCCACTAGGCAGCCAATAGGAATAACAATCAGATGGGCGTAAGAGCTGTTCATTACGGGCAAGGCAAGGTTGATTTTATAGGCAATTTTCAGAGAGCACCCATTGATTGATTTGATGGGTCTATTTTGTACATAGAGAACTCAGAAAAATAGTGTATCAAAATTTGTAGAATTGGCTGGATTTTTAAGCCCATCCCAGAATAACAGTTGAATTACAATGATAACTCCGTCGTTCCTCTTTCTCCCCATCAACTGTTAAGGATATGAAATCGATGGATGGTTGTCTTTATTTGATGATGGTGATTATTAGAAAATATTTTGGGTTATAGTTAAGGATGAGGTGTCAAACTGCTTTCATTAATAAATGTAGCTTCATGAAATGAATCAACTTTTAAGAGTCTTGCTATACATTATGAAAGTTTTCAGTCGAATTATAATTGTAACGTATGTGCATTCATAGAATAGGTTGGATTTAAAAATGGTCTTACTTTAATTTATTCTATCTTATCGCATGCATTTCACAATCCAATTTTGTCAAATATTTATCGACATGAATATCATTTTCCAACTTCTAAACCAAGTTCAAGCCGCTTATAAGTTGTTGAATTTCAGCAAGGGATCAGCATTACCGAACCTAATTGTCTCAAATTTATTTCAATCCTTTTGCAGCTGATTTTTAAAGACATTTGAAGCGACAAAGATGGTACTACCAGTAAAACTTTCAGATTCATTTTTTGTCTGAAAATAGCTGGTACACCCCCAAAATCACCATGATCATTTCGTTGGCTTTGCCCTAGTGAAGTTGTACAGATACACAACACACCATGTGCTCCAAAGCTTATATAGATTTTTGATGATTATTGCTGAGAAAAGATTAATGTATCTCTCATATGTTCTGCCCTGCGGATGTAAAAGGAAAGGGCATGGTGGGAGGTTTACAAGCACATTGGGATGGTAGGAATTGATTCCATGTGCTGATGATAGTAAGCAACTAAGCTTTTTGGATTTCAGATTTGATTTTTTTTTTTTTAAACTTGCTGCATTACAAGCAGTAATTTCATTGCTTTCAAATTTCAATGCAATTCAACATTCTCAATATTCTATTCTTTGTGCTGTACAATCTGTTAGTTCTGCCATTCATGGCATACTACTCTATAGCAAGTTATGAACTACTCCACTAGAAAAGGCTTTGTCAAGTTGTGTAAGGGCTTGTTCATGATGGTAAGCATAAGCACAGAGTAAGCTTAAAGTTGCTGATTTCCTTTCTCTCTTATCTTTCTTCTAATGTGACCTGTAATCTACTCGTCTCCACAACTCACCATCTTCCATTACATGAATGTGACCTTTAGTCCTCGGTGAGTCTCACTTTATATAAGATAATAAACATTTTCCTCATTTTTCACTCAGCCAATGAACTGGGGGGGGGTATAAAATCCTGCATAATCTGTTCTAACACTTGTGATTTGTCAAGGAAGTTCATTTACTTCCATAACCTACAGGAATATGAAGATTTGGTATTCTGCAGCTCCTCTTTACAAGTAGTAAAGAGATTAAGCTGCACATCCCGGTTGTCCCAAAAAGAATTATCCACGTATATACTTGCTGATAAATAATACATAGAAGACTAACCAACCATATGATGCTTATTTGCCACCGCTCCTGCTACATCTTTTAAAAAAACAAATTGTTAATGTGGAATACCGCAACACACAATCCTTACAAGGAGAATTAAATCTTGATCATGTCCGGTAATTCTAGCTGCCTCGCCCATAATTGCACTCGTATGATAGTGTTAGCATTTTTCCAAGCCAACTAAAACATCTATCAAAGCTACCACAAACTGCTAACAAGTTTATAACATCAGTACTGGTGTAAACAACAATTATAGAAGTAAAGGGAAGAAACATAGTAGCCTTTCCTATGCTAAAAAACAGCTAAAGGAAGAAAGAAAGAAAAAAGTCTTCCCAACTAGGAAAGTTTAATATTGTAGCTCTTATCCTGCAATAGTGGTAATTCGTCTTTAACTGGTCCTTGCTTAGTTTCAACTTCATTGGCTGCTATTATATTCTGCCTTGTGTACTAATTATCGAGCCCCTCACCTTCATCATCACATCAATCAATTTTCACAGATGAGTAAATCTTCTGAACAAACCAGAAACAAGTATAGAAACCTATTGTCCCCGTCAAAACAAAGAAGGCATATGATGCAATTGACATATACCCAAAGTAAAGGATTCCCGAAACCACCTTGGTGATTTCCAACTTTGTAAAAAAGTAGAAAATGGAGTAGAGGAAAAGGTATAAAGCGGAGGAACCTGCAGTAAGGTAAGCCCTCCACCACCAATGGTAATCTTCACTACACAACTGGAAGTAGCACAGCACAACCGTAATCTCCGCACATGTAATTATTAAGATAACAAAAACTATGAAGAGGAAGCCAAATATGTAATAGAACTGGTTCAGCCATATGGATGTCAAGATGAAGAATAGTTCAATGAAAACAGCACCAAATGGAAGAATGCCTCCAATAAGTACAGAGAAGATAGGTTTCATATACCATGCCTGCTCTGGCACCTGCCTTGGAATTTTGTTCGTCTTGACTGGGTCTTCAATGGCTGGTTTTTTGAAACCCAAGTAACTGCCCACAAACACTAAAGGCACTGATATTCCAAACCATAAGCAGACAAGGGCAAACATAGTACCAAAGGGCACAGCTCCAGATGATTTCTCCCCCCAGATTAAGGCATTAAGAACAAAGAAGATGGCAAACAAAATACCAGGAAACATAAAAGCAGTTTTCAAGGTATTTCTCTTCCACTCAGTTCCCTTAAACATTTTGTACAACCGGGCAGAGGAATAACCAGCAAATAAGCCCATGAAGACCCATAACAAAACCATGGCAGTCATAAGCCCACCTCGGTTTGAAGGTGACAAGAAACCCAACAACGCAAATATCATTGTGACGAGGGTCATTGCAAAGATCTGAACACCAGTGCCAACATAAACACAGAGTAATCCAGAATTTAAGGGTGCCCTAAAAACATCTCCATGAACAAGTTTCCATCCTGTTTCTTCCTGAGCTTCATCTTGCGTTTCCAGTTGATTATAGTTTGCAATATCTCTGTAAAGAGTTCTCATCATGATCATGGCCACCATGCCAGAAAGGAAGAGGACTATCATCAGAGAATTTATGATGGAAAACCAGTGAATCTGATCATCATTCATAAGGAGGTAGGTGTCCCAACGTGATGCCCATTTGATGTCACTTTCCTGGAAAAAATGTAAGAAAGAAAATAGGTAACTCACTACAGAAATAGCAATCAAAGAATTATTTAAAGGAGCACAAAATACCAAGGGTTTCATAAAAGAATACCTTGAAAGAAACATCATATGTAAAAACAACTTCTTTATCTGTCTCAACTTCCTGTGGAACAGTGCTACCTTGAATGATATTTTTGGTGTTCTTGTTGCATGTTGCCAGCTGAGGGTTCTTCTCATCCCACTCCTTGTACTCATGATTAATACTGTTCACAAAAGATGAGGACAGGAATAAATAAAGCAATAATTAGACTGACAAAGTTCGACGAGTTTGAAAAGACCATTGGCTGTAAGACTAAATCATAAACAAGGTATAACATTGAAGCCAACCATGTTCAGTATACTGCAAGTCATCGTAAATAAAATAAATAAATTATAAAGAAGGAAGAATTCAAGGAATGTCCAAGTGACACTGATTGTGTGAAGTAAAAAAATTACTAAGAAACAGGGACACTTCTGAAATAACTTGGCCACATCTAATTACTTGTCCATGTTTTAGATATTAAATTTTTCAGGTCGAGAATGTGCATCGAAAAGCTTTAGACAGCATTATTCAGCATTTCAAGAAATTATAATTCTAAAAAGAAACACAACTCATGTTGCATCATAAGATTCATAACAAAAGTGAGAATAAATGGTGGAGCTTACTTTATTTTTGAAGTTCTAGAGTCCAACTATTATATTTTTTTCACAACAAGATTTATAATGAAGTAGTGGGTCTTTTTTATTTATGTCTACGTGATATTAGGTATGCTGTTTGGATACATGAAATCTCGAGTGACTGGTGAAATGATGGTATTAGTTTAGTGATATAGCATTTGATGTTATGTTCAATGGCAGATTTTGATTCTCAAATGAGTGATGATCCCCAACCGGCCAACCCACACCCCACGCGCGTATGAGTCCAACATTTTTCAGAAATATTGTGTCAAACTCTTGTCCAGGCTTCAAACACAACTCAACAACGCATTTATCCCAAACTAGTTAGGGAAGGCTGAAAATGAATGAAAATGATTTTATATGAAAGTGTGGAGCATTCTATAGCACTGTGAATAAGGTACTAAACACTTCATTATAACTCAACACATAAACGAGAGAGTCCACATATCCACCCAACATCAAAAGAAATGTATGGAGATGAGTGGAGATCAAGATAAATGGAAAATCATAGAACCTGTTTGGTGTAACCTCAAACCCAACAATTCGAGCAGAATCAGTCTCAAGATCTTTATGATACATGACTCTAAAGCTCAAGTGGTTATGGATGAAGTACTTCTCCTCTTTACTCTGCAAAAGTAAAAGGATGCATATCATATTCCAGAGATTGTGGGCAAACAACAATAAGCAATAGAATTTTCATATGCTTCCCTTCAACTAACCCCTGCATAATTTCCTTTGAACCCAACACGGAAACCATGTTCATAAGTGGTTGACTGACTGCCATCCCTCCTCTGTCTAAGAACAGCAACGGGAAGGTTATCCAGAATCCTGCATTCTCATTACAGATTGAATAGTTAACAGAGACAAACATATTGAAGATGAATATGAAAAAACTCACAAATAAGATGAAAAGATCCCAATACTAACAGACAGAAAACTCATTGATCAGAAAATGAAGGTACAATTCATTCAGCACTTACATGTTAACTCTGTATTCATCATCAATTTTTTCCTTAAAATTCTTTGCAGTTTCAGCATTTAGCGTTACTCGACAACCTACCTTGCATGGCTGCTCCTCCCTCATATGAAACTGTGATAAAATTCAACATTAAAGATCCTTGTATTCCTTTAGCAGTATGAAAGTAATAAAGGGAAAAAGTACAGTACTCACAGTATAGACTGAGTTCTCTATACGGTCACCTCGAAGAACCTCCCCCAGATTTTCTGCGCTGTTCATAATTTTTTGGGGTTTACAGTAGTTCAAGTAATAGTAGTCATATGGAAGTTGTGTCTTCGTAGATGACAGCTTGTTCACTTTAATTTGAAGTGGATCACCCTTTTCGAAAAAACAGAAAAACCACAAGAATAAAAGCCCACAAGGAAATAAGAGAAATGGAAATAGTTGACGAACAACAATTGTCACCATGCGCAAATGACAGGGGGGGTGAGAGAGAAGGAGAGAGATAGAGAAAGAAATGGAGAGGGAGAAGCACAAAAGACAAATTTATACATACAGAAAACTCTAAATATTAGGAACCATTTCACACACACTTTAATGGGTCAAATAAAGTAAAAAATTTGAATATAAATAAGATGGCAAAGTCTGATAAAACTCGTGCAGTTTATTCACAGAACAAAACCACTGCAAGTCACGCACATCATCTTTCAATGCAATAATAAAAAAGAAAATGCACACCCATGGGACAGATACAAATCTTCCTAAACCCATTGCTAAAATTATGCAAGGAAATCTGTCTTGCTAAAGCGAAACACAGTTACACTACAAATACACCCATGTGAGGGATCTTACTGCCGAACACCACCCACCATCAAACACCAAAAACATTTCCAAACCCATTGCTAAATATCATGCAATTAGACATGTATCTACAAAGAAGCACATTCACCCAAGTAACACACCATAGCATTTACAAATTGATATGTGGAATAATGCAATGCAAATTCTGGCAATTCACTTTATCAAAAATTATAATTTACTATCATTTTTTATCACATCAAATACCCCGCATGTCCAAGAGAAAAACTACCAACACAAATTAACAAAATAAATAACAAATAAACTATTCTTTCAAGTTCCAACTAACACAAAACCCTAGATCCAACACAAAATTCAACAATAGCATTAGATTTCAAAGAATAAAATCAGCAGACTATCAACATCAAAACCCTAGATCCATACCTGCTTCAATAAGAACGTCGAAATCACAATCAATATGAATTAAGTGAAGGAAATGACTAACTAAGAATCAATCAACTCTACGATTAGTTCACCCGCGACAAAATTCAAAAAATATATATGTAAGAACGTACCCGTTGAAAATCACGAGGAGCTACACCAGGAAGATAAAACGAATGTGCAGACGAGATCAGAAATAGGAGAGAGAATAAGATGATGGCGACGCTACGACCCATCTTCCGATTCTAGAGAGAGAAAACAAGGAGTGAACTCAGTTGATGTGTTATACAATAACAAAGTTACTATTGGAGAGCTGAATGTTTGCTTGCGAGTTGCGGCAGCCTCCCAATTATAATTACGTTAAATTGGTTTGTTTAATTAGAAAATCAATTTCTGATAATTAGAATGGTAACATGGCACCGGTTTTTTTTTTTATTATAAAATTTGTACTTTTAAAATTTATTCATTATATGGCTGATTGACACTTTTTTCCTTTCAAGTTGTCACTCACTTTTAAAGTCATCCCTAAAGTATCATTTTAGTCAGTTAGATCCTTAAAGTGGTATTTTATTTGCGTTTCTGTTTCTTCAACCCATTTTAACCTAAACCCGACCCATTTTGACCAAGTTTAACCCAATCCGACCCAGTTTGACCCAATCGAAAATTTTAATATTTTAAAATATAATAATATTTTTAAATTAAGTTTAAAATAATAATTATATTTAACATTTTTAAAAAATAATATTTAATTATTTAAAATAAAATAAATTTTTTTAAAATAGTTATTTTTAATATTTTAAAATAAAATATTAGTTTTTTTATAAAAAATTTAATAATTATATTTAATATTCTAAAATAAAAAAAATTTATTTTTAATATTTTAAAAGTAAAAAATATTTTTGTAAATATTATTTTTAAAAATAATATTTACTTTTAAAATATTAAAAATAATATTTATTTTAGAATATTAAAAATAATAATTATTTTAGAATATTAAATATAATATTTATTTTAGAATATTAAATATAATATTTATTTTAGAATATTAAAAATAATAATTATTTTAGTTTTTTTATAAAAAATTTTGAATAATTATTATATTTATATTTATATTTATTTTAATTTTTTAATATTCTAAAATAATTATTATTTTTAATATTCTAAAATAAATATTTTTAATAATTATTGTTTTTGAAGGAAAAATAATATTTAATATTCTGAAATAATTATTAAAAAAAATTTAAAAATTATTATTTAATAATTATTAAAAAAAAAATTGGGTTGGGTCAAACTGGGTTGGATTGGGTTAAACTTGGTCAAAATGGGTTGGATTTAGGTTAAAATGGGTGGAAGAAACAGAAACGCCAATAAAATGACACTTTAAGGACCTAACTGACGAAAATGGTACTTTAAAAACGACTTTAAAAGTGGGTGACAACTTGGAGGGATAGAAATGCCAATCAGCCTTTATTATATAGAAATATTACTTCTCTTATGTAATTTGATAATTTTTAGAAAAAAATCATTTTTAATGATAATTTTAATTTGACTAAGCTCATTAGGTGACTTCGTATGCGACCATGTTAGAAACATAAAATATAATGTTTAAATCAAATTTTAATTAAGGAAAATGAACAACTTAAGAAAGCGTCACTAATTTTGTGAAAACTCAATATACTTATAATAGAGTTGATAAGAATGGAATAAAAAATGCAAGAATATGTCGGTCGAAGGCATTAGCTCTGATGATGCTCACTTGTATATTTCTATATATGATATGGGTAAAAATAATTCACAAATAGTAAATTTTCACGTGTAGTCTTAGTAACTTTATTAATGAGGGGTATTATAATAATTTGACTTCATTAAATATTTTGTAATAATATTCAATCAGATTAAAAGTATTTGATGTTTAATCAGTATTGACAACCTAATGAGTCGATTCTTGATGCAAAACTCATACTATAAATAAGAGGTACTTCAGTAAGTCTAAATTTTCATATTAGCGTTCTGACTTAAGTATCGGAGACTCATCTCAAAATCTCCCAACTATAGTAGACTTTTTGCAAGTAATTCGGCAAGATAAAGGTGATTACGTGGTAACCAATGTTAGAGTTCATGAGTTGACCAAAACCTTAGCTTACAAGTTGCTGATTGACACAGTACAAAACAAGTAATGGAGATGCCTAGGAAGATTCATAAGAAAACACTTAGATTTTGACTAGAGATATCTCAAAATAATAGCGGAAGCTATCATATGATTGAAACAAATATATAACTAAAAAGGCTAACATAAATTTCCCATTCGCGGAGTTGAGCTCACAATACTCATATAATCTATTTTCTAACATATTAGGTGACCTAACCGATGGACGAATTGGGATGTGCTTTTATATTGGATGACATTTCTCTAGTTTTAAGAATTACGTTATTGATCGAATCAGAAAATTCATTGACAAATGAAAAATCTACTGTTTTAACGTTCAGAAAAAACTATATAAAAAAAAGAGTCACCAATCTCAATGAAAAATCTACCGTTTTAACGTTCAGAAAAAACTAAATAAAAAAAAGGAGTCACCAATAATTTGCGTTCCGACGTTTTTGTGCAATAAATCTGTTCGTGGCCAAGACCATTGGTAGGTGGTCTCATAGGGCTTTCGAAAAAAGGGTAAGTGAGCACAACAATAAACCGCAACCAATATACAAAAATTGCTTGAGTCTTACTTTTATTTATTTATGGTAGTATAAAATAATACATTTTTCAAACTTCATAAATAAGATTTGTTTTAATGTAGTTTTGTACAACATGAGTTTAATTATTTTTTTACAACGGAGTATTTAATATTTGGTTATTCAAAGTTGAATCCATAATGAATGTCCATATCACCAAAATTCCAATCATGGATTTCTTTATAATTACCGTTAAATCTAATTTTTTTTCTATCATACGAGAGGTCTCAAAAACATAGAGAGCCAGAAAAAAGTTGATGTCCATTCTGAAATCCTACTTGCCTCCAGTCTGCCTTCTTCACCGTTTATTCGGTTGTGATCCAATCGAGCTCTAATGGGTATGATGATTACGATCTATAATATACTGTATTCCTTTTGACATTCATTCGTTCGCATGTCGAAATTCGAACAAGTGAACCACCTCATTCAATGATCCGCTTTTTATTAGCCTCCCATATTAATATCAATTGTTCGTTAGGTTATGTTTTTATGCGTACATATTACGTAACCGTAATGTATATAAATTTCGCTAGTTGCATTTTAAATTTGAGATTGTTGTTTCATGTTTTAGTTTTTTTTGAAGAAAGTTTTATCTTTTAGTTTGTTAATTCGGATGTTATTCATCTGCTCCAATCAATTTGATATTGTTTTCTAGTTTTTGTATTACACAGGCCCGGACATAGTGTTTTGTATTGATTTATTTGATAAGAATTTTATGTGTTCTTTTAGATATCCGATCAATTTAAATAAGTTGCTGATTATGTTTGGAAATAATATGATTTTGTCAGGAGGTTCTTATTGTTTGGTGATTATTTGTTATGGTTTGGTGTTGGTTGCGAGGGAAATATGGGAATTGAAGAGTTATTAGATGCTTAATAATCCCTCTCTTCCAAAATATAAGATAATTTATTGACTTTTCCAAGCCAGCTTAAGACATTTTCAAATTTAAAGTAGATTCCTTAAATTGTATTACTTGCAATGTTTGATATTGTAAATTATGTAAAAGACATTACTCATTGTAAGATTTATTGTTTTATAATTTCTAAAGAGTTTCAAAAGTCAATAATGATCTTATAATTTGAAAGGAGGAAGTATTGAGTTTATATTGGGAACCAGGAAAAAACCAATGATAGCTTAGGGGAGTTTGATAGATACCTTAGTTTTAGTTTAGGTAAGTTTTTTCTGCATGCTGGGGGGGGGGGGGGGAGGAGAGGAGAACCTGCAGAAAAGATGGAATGAACGTGGTTGAAGGTTAAGCACATATGGTTGTTGTCTGAAGTTCTTAAGTTCACTCACCAATTCACTTAAAATGGGCTCTGAGTACATATAAGCTAGGCATGATCACCCTCATGCTTAGTATCATTGTTATACAGGTGGGTTGGGTTGTAGTGGAATGATTGACGATTCTCAAGGAATTTCATGTTCTGTAAATAAAATTTTGATATTTTTTGGAATGTGGGAAGAGTTAACTAATGTGAAGCAATAAGAATTTGCACAACGTATAATTTGTCAATAATGCTAATACAAATGTTTACCATTTCAGATAAAGGTGGCGAATGTTGTTCCACTCACCTCATAGATGGGGATGGCACTTTCAATGCTTCTGGTCTCGAAAGTTTTATGAAGGAAGTGAAACTGTCTGAATGTGGACTTTCATATGCAGTAGTCTCCATCATGGGCCCCCAAAGTAGTGGTATGTAATGTTGTCTCAACAAGTAAACAACTCGTCTAGTAATTATTTAGAAGCTTGGAACAAGTAATTTCTAACAGCTAAAAGCACAAGTATTTTACCATAATAGTCTGACAGATAACTGTCATATTCCCTTTTCATACAACAGTGTCGACCAATTTGGGAATCATTCTGATTACCAACCTTCTCCTTATCGGGGCGTAGTTCCATTCCTGACTATCTCCTTCCTAATTGGTCCATAAGTGAGGGAATTGAATGGATAGCTCTCCCTTTCTTCGTGATTTTGTTTATATATTTTTCCAAATGTTTCCTTAACTAACATGTAAGACCTATGTTTTTGATCCCTTAGTTGATGCTGCTTTTGTTATGCTTTTAATGATTTCTTCTGTGATTTTGTCAGGGAAAAGTACACTACTTAATCATTTGTTTTGTACCAACTTTAGAGAGATGGATGCTTTTAAAGGAAGGCACGCATTTGCAATGTTCTCTTGTTAGATCACATTGTGTTTTGACCAGATTTTGTGGAACTGAATGTATAAGTTTCGAACAGGTCTCAAACCACGAAAGGTATATGGATGGCAAGATGTACTGGAATTGAGCCTTGTACCATTGTAATGGATCTGGAGGGTACCGATGGAAGAGAACGAGGAGAGGTGCTGTGCTTGTTTCTATTATGACTTGTTTGCTTCTAAATTAGTAATCTTTTAAAGCACTCAATTTTTCTTATCTCCCCGTATTGGTATTCAGTTATAATAATCTCAAATGATTTATATATGTATTCTATCATATCTATTTGTGTATTTGGTTGTTCACTATACCATACAACTATTTTGGGTGTGTATATGAACATGATTTTGAATATGGATACCCGTCACTGCGTGCAATAGTTAGTCATATCTCCGTTGCATCTTACCAGCTCTTAGTGACATCTTATTTGAGTGGCACATTTGCATATGTAGACTGTTGCTGAAGTTCTTGTTGCACCAATACTCACTGAAAATCATTTTTTTCCCGTTGTCGTCTTAAGATACGATAAAGAATATTATTAGCCTTTAATTTAGGTGTAACAAAAACTAAGCTTATAAATTTTTTAATGATGTATGAACTGATAAGTAGGAGAAAAATGAAGTTCTATGCATATTTTATATATATTTCCTGCCCCATCTAAAACATCTAAATTAGTGGATTAAGATTTCCGAGTCATCCTTCATTTTTACGAGGCAATTTGGGATTCACGGGTTAAATTTTTTTTTTGAAAGTGCTGCCAAGTGGGATTATATGTAATACTCCAGTACTGGAAAACAAAACACGTTGGATGGACTGAACTATATTAAGGTGTTAAGTCTCAAGTTTCAACTCTATTACCAAGAGTACCATTAACTTGTCATGACTTTTGGTGGTGGACCAAGATGATCCAAGTGCTCTTGGGACAGTGGTTTGACCTTTGATTCACGCTCATGCCGGGCTTGGGTCATTACATTATGATGCAATATATAGGCTTTGGATCTATTCGCTGTTGCATTATGATCTGATATTTCTTTCATGATTTCAGCTCTCTTGAAATTATGAAAAGAGTACAAACATAATTTTGCTTGATGTTCCTCATTCAAAGTACAAACATTATTTTTCCCTGCTGTTCCTTTTACAATTAATTATCTAACTTTTCCAGGATGATACTGCATTTGAAAAGCAGAGTGCACTCTTTGCCCTTGCTGTTTCCGATATTGTGCTAATAAATATGTAAGTTTGTTTTCAGCGCACACATGTATAATCTGGACTCAGAAAATTTATACATAGAATGGATCTATGTTGTTTGGGAGTTTATATTTATGCTTGCAATTCTCATTTGATCATCTTAAATAGGTGGTGTCATGACATTGGCCGTGAGCAGGCTGCAAATAAACCTCTTTTGAAAACTGTATTCCAGGTAAATCTTGCATCTATGAGCTTTAGTTTTAGATTGCAATGCGTCTAAGTTGAGCTTTATGATGGTCATTTACAGGTCATGATGCGATTATTTAGTCCTCGTAAAACAACTTTGATGTTTGTCATACGTGATAAAACAAGGGTGCGTTTCCCCTCTTTTCCATTATTTCATGGCACTGTTATCTAATTATATAGTTAGCATACTAGCATCTATAGATGTTTTGGATTAGGCTTTATAAGCTGAACAGTGAATATGCCTACTCTTTGTTCGTGTAGACCCCTCTGGAAAATTTGGAACCTGTTTTAAGAGAAGACATTCAGAAGGTACAGCTTGTGCTGATTTTCTCACATTTACAACCAATTGTTTTTGTTGATTTTATAACTCTTTCTTGATTATAGATATGGGATTCTGTTCCTAAGCCAGAAGCCCACAAAGAAACCCCATTAAGTGATTTCTTCAATGTAAGCACCTCATGCTCAAAATTAGCTTTGCAAGGTCATTTTTTGTTTGATGAGAATGGTAAAATTATACTCATCTAATAAATGTTGTTTGACCAAAATGCCTAGGTTGAAGTTGTGGCTCTTTCTAGTTATGAAGAGAAAGAGGAACATTTTAAAGAGCAGGTATTCTGTGTAGAATGCAAGAACCTATATTATTGTTTGCTTTTGGCTTTAGTGGAAGAGAATGTTTCATCATCAGCTGGGTCATTTTAGTGATAATTTATTTGAGTTTTGGTACCATTTTTTTAAATCTTAATCTTTAGAGTATAAAAGAAGACATCTTATTATCATGTTGGCAATATAACCCTAAGGGATGAGAGAAATGGCATAGGCCTTGAGGAATAACCTCAATGTCGATGGTTCCAATCCCATACATGAGACCAACATTACCTATCAAATAAAAAAAATGTTGAAAGTGTCCCATAGCTTTACTACATGGATATGGCAATGTTGTGATCCCTAAGTCTGTATTCAGGTCATGTTTGGATCGTAAATTGCTTTGCTTAGTTTACACGTGTTTGTACAATGAAGGTGGCTAGTTTGAGGCAGCGATTTTACCAGTCTATAGCCCCTGGTGGGCTTGCCGGTGATAGGCGGGGCGTAGTTCCTGCTTCAGGGTTTTCTTTTAGTTCACAAGAAATCTGGAAGGTCATTAAGGAGAACAAGGATCTTGACCTGCCTGCCCACAAGGTAATGGTGTCGAGAGCTACTCTGTGGTCTCTATTGACAAAATTCTTTACGTAGCTTTTCTTGATGTTGGACCTTTGATAGGTTATGGTGGCTACTGTACGTTGTGAAGAAATTGCCAACGAAAAGTATTCCTCTTTTACTGCAAATGAGGTACCTTGTCTTCAATAATTATCATTACAAATTTATATGTTTTTTTCAAACTTGTTTACTAGTCGATTTGATCTTTATCGCTGCAGGACTGGGGTGAAGTGGAAGAGGCTGTACAGTCTCATCCTGTAAGGGGCTTTGGGAAGAAGCTTAGTTCAATTCTTGACATTTGTCTATCGGAGTAAGTACATTTCCGCTGATGTGTTTATTGGGGGGTTCGGCAGCAGATTCCATCAATTATGCCCAGTTAAATGGGGCAGAGTTACCTGATGTCTTATCCGTTGTTTGAAAGTGATGTTTGTTGATTGATAATTTTCTTCATTTTTTTGTTATATCTAATACGAATTGCTTAGTGGAGGTGTTAATTCTGGTTGTTTGGGAAGTAACTTCTTTAAGTGTTAACTGGACCGTAGAAGTAAGTTTTGGTGGTGATTTTAGGTGAAATAGTCCCTTCATGAAGAAATGTTGTAACTGCGTATGCTAGCTTTTGTGATGCTGGTTTAATGTGAAGGATTAGTTGATTATCGCACTGTAAAGGGAAACCTTTACTTGTATGATAACACATCCACATCAATCTCTCCTTTTAGCTTTATTTACAGAATATTTTTGATGCCTCTGTCAATGTAAAAATATAAGGGTGTTATAAGAAAGATTTCCTTTTTAGGTATGATGCAGAAGCTACATATTTTGAAGAGGGTGTTAGGTCTGCAAAGAGAAAGCAGTTGGAAGAGAAATTGCTGCAGGTAATGTTTTTTCTATGGTTCTCTCTAAATTAAGATTTCGTTTGATGTACTTGCAGGAGAACATATATAGTGGACTACGCAGTATACACACACACATACACACATGTATTCCTTACCTTAATTCTCTTGTTCTTTTGATTCATTAGCTTGTCCAACCGGCCTACCAATCAATGCTTGGTCACATACGCTCTGAAACACTGGATAAATTTAAAGAAGCATTTGATACTGCTTTAAGTGGAGGACAAAGGTTTGCTGTGGCCGCTCGTGACTGCACGGAGTCTCTTATGAAACTATTTGATGAAGGATGTGCAGGTATAGCTACAAGTTAATATATGTCATTTTGTTTTAATATGCATCTAATACTAAAACTTATTTCTACTTGTATTAGATCCTTTTCTTACATTTTATTATCTTCTCCAATAATGTTTTCAAAGTATTTTGTTTGCACTTATTATAATACCATATGCGTTACACATGCTGTTGCTATGAGAGATTCAGGATTTATTTTATTATTTCTGTTTGAGATTGTGTTTTGACCACTCACTTTTGGACTCCAAAAGCAGTTTTGGAATATGTTCGGCATGAAAAATCACAATAACTTTTGGGTCATCCAAGCACAGAAAATCATGTTTCAGAAAAAGCACATGGGAGGTGCTTTATTACCAAGGGTACTCTTAACATGTGCCCTTAGGGTTCATGTTAAGCGCACAGTTCAATAGAATATTCTCTTGAATTGTGTGCATATTCTATTGATTTTTGTATTTGCATCAAGTTCAAAGGAATATACACACAATTCAAAGGAATATTCCCTTGAACTGTGTGCTTAGCAAGGGCATATGTTAAGAAATTCCTATTACCAATATGGATTTTGGAATCTAATCATTTTCTTTACCTTTCTTTTAATAACATAGACTTTTTGATATTCTCTATACTTGCAATCATTTTAGATATATCTAATCCTATGGACAAATTATTTTTGACAGTATGCACATTTGAGAAAGACAATCAAACGCAAAATTAATTTTCTACATGATTTTCGTTCATATTGTATATTCAAACATCATTTTCTCATAATCAGAACCACCGCCAAACTAGTCCCGGATAATAGATAATATTGGTTCAATAATTTTTCGTTTTTCATTTCATTGTTTGATAAGACAGATAACCACAGAGCTTTTATTTGCATCTTCAACCTCTGTCACTACTGCTTTAACCGCCTTTAACACTTTGTCGCGGTGTTATTTAATTTAATTTTGTGGTATAAATAACGAAACATACGCTTATTGTGAATGTAGACGCCACTGAAGTATAATGCAATTGTTTTCATTTTTTCTTTTGAAGTGGAATAGTCAACTTATAGTTAACAATACAAACCTAAGGGCTTAGGTAGAAAACTAAATTAATTTCGTAAAGTTTTTTTTTTAATTATTTTATATATTTATGTATAAAAGGCAAGAAAGGAATCTACGTGAAATCATCATTTTCTTAAAACCAGATGTGTTCAACGAAGTTTCATTTTCTCTCTCTTCTTTCTCTTTTATTTTTGCTTGGTGTGGTGTGGTTTGGAAAGGTATTGGCCGCAAAATTGAGAATTTTAATTTGTGCATCTCTCGGATATTTTGTCTTGTTGCATTCTCCTTCCCGTTGTTGAAGAAGCTTTTATAGTCTAATGAATCAGCTGACAATTATGGTTTAAATTTTTGAATGATTGAAATGCTATGTAGATGGTAGGAATCTTTGCAATCTCGCAATGCTCATATTAGGACAATAACCCAATAACTTTACAGATGCCATCATTAGGCAGGCAAACTGGGACTCTGCTAAAGTAAGGGATAAGCTTCGGCGTGATATAGATGCACATGTTGCTGCAGTTCGTACTGCCAAGCTCTCTGAGCTTACTTCATCATATGAGGTATATCACTGTGACCTGACCTTGGTAGTTAGCAGTTATCAAGCTTTAGGTAGATTTGAAATCATTTCTTGACAAGTCTGGAAATTTATGGAGACTTGGGTATTTAACCTTCAGCATAAATTTCTGAATTTTCCCAAGTTGTTCCTCAGAAATATAACTGTCTAAATGGCAAGCTTAGTGCAGAACAGAGCATATGATTCTATTGTTCAGGTGAAATATGAGTGCCAGAAAATGGGAAACCCAAGACAAGAAAAGAAAAAATATGTATCATGACTTGCAATAATCATTCATTCCCAAATCGTCCAACATGTTTTTAGGTCATAGGTTGTATAATTAGCTGAAATATTAAATGCCAAAATTGTATGTAATGGGACATGAATGTGGATAACTCTGCGTGAATATTCCATAATCTTTGCCATATGAATCAAGCTTCTGATGAGAATTTCTGGTGCAGAAAATATTAAATGAGGCGTTATCTGCCTCTGTGGAAGCTCTGCTAGATGGCGCTGGTGATGACACCTGGCCTTCAATAAGGAAACTTCTTCAGCGCGAGAGTGAATCAGCTGTGTCTGGGTTCTCTATTGCACTAACTGGGTTTGAAATGGACGAACAAGACAAGGATAAAATGCTTTCAAGGTTGGAGGATTATGCAAGGAGAGTTGTGGAAGGGAAGGCAAAAGAAGAAGCTGGGAGAGTGATGATCCGTATGAAGGACAGGTACTAACTTCTTGCAATATTTGGATCCTTTTGTTTCGTTAATTTGGATTCTTCAACAATTGAGTTCTTTGAGATAAGCTGTTTCAACTTTTATCCATGGGGATCGACTGTAAAATCACCCACAGGTTCACAACATTATTTAGTCATGATTCTGATTCAATGCCACGGGTCTGGACTGGGAAGGAAGACATTCGAGCAATTACCAAAACTGCTCGCTCTGCAGTATGACACCCTTCATCAAATTTTTGTTGAATAAACATCTTTAGGTTGTATTTTGATTCTTCTTGTTTGGTTTGATGATACCTCTTACTTTATTTCAGTCGTTAAAGCTATTGTCTGTTATGGCTGCAATTCGTTTGGATGATGTTACTGATAATATTGAGAATACCCTAGCGCTTGCTTTAGTTGATACCAAGAGTGGTTCCACAACCAATAAAGACACCAGTTCGCTTGATGCACTGGCCTCAAGCACTTGGGAAGAGGTGGTTTATTTCATGCAAGTTGTATACGAAATCTGAATTTGTGCTGGCATGTTGTTATTCTATAGAATTTCTAGTTACTAAAGATAACTAACTTTCGGGATATAATAATGTCACGAGCTGATAAATTTTTCTAGCATATAGCATAAGTAAATGCTTGAATTACTTAACCTCTAGCTAAATGCCTTTGATTCATTTGACCCAGATTCCAGCATCGAAAACATTGATTACTCCTGTCCAGTGCAAATCTTTATGGAGGCAATTTAAGACAGAGACAGAATACACTGTTAGCCAAGCCATTTCTGCTCAGGCATGATCTCATACATACTACTATTCTGAAGATAATCTCTTTTTTTTTAACGTCAGTAATTCGTGATTGTACGTCCTTTATCTTATTTCAGGAAGCTAGCCAGCGTGGTAATAACTGGTTACCACCTCCATGGGCTATTGTTGCCTTGATGGTGCTAGGATTTAATGAATTTATGACACTTTTGCGGTATTTGTTTTGTATAATTTATTCATTATTTCTGTTTGGATTTTTTTTTTGATGGATGTGCAATTATTTTTCCCTCAACAATTACTACTGGAGTCGACTAATACTTTCTTTCCCAAATGGCAGGAATCCTCTGTGGCTTCTTGTTATCTTTCTTGGTTATCTACTTACCAAAGCCCTGTGGGTGCAGCTAGATATCTCGGGTGAATTCCGCAATGGCGCTGTGAGTGTTTTTTTTCTTCCTTAAAAGTTTTCAAAGTTATGGTTACGCCAGTATTGGAAGCAAGTTCGATAAATGGAGTTCAAAGCGTCCATTTTTTGTCGTTGAAATTTATAACTATGTTCTATAATATGGCTCCAAATAATAATTTCTAGCAATCCACTAGATATAACTCACTTCGTGGGAGCTGTATTGAAGTTCATGGAAAAAAGAAACATCTGTAGTGAGAAAAGTCTAAAAATAGTTCAGTTATATGTGCTGAATCACCAACAGTAGATAATTTTGGGTCTTCAAACTGAGAATCACAACAATTTTGAAGTTGATATTGTTGGCAGCCTTGTTCATTTTCCTCTTGTGCATTCTTACAGGTTCCTGGACTAATCTCTTTATCCACCAAGTTCCTTCCTACTATCATGAATCTGATGAGAAAAGTAGCAGCAGAGCACGGCCAGGTCCCTGCAACTACTGACGGTCAAAGAAACCCCTCATTAGCAGCAAAGGGGTTTCACAGTGGTAGTAGTCTGATGTCATCAAGTGCTTCATCTGAGGTGACCAGTTCGGAAAATGGAACTGAATACTCCAGCTCCACAGTGCATGACAAAGCTCAATAAGGTATAATATTTGTTCGTAGAGAGAGCAGTTAGCTGGTTTTCTGCTTGGTTGCGTTGAAGGCATTGATTTTTCTGAATGTGCCACCCACCGGCCACCGGGGTTGTGAGAATCCATTTCTTTTTCTTCTTCGTCCTTCCTTGTTTCACACCTGTTAGGTGTCAAATTCAAATTCCGATTCCTGACGTGGGGACTAGTGGTTAGGAGGGTCTCCCCCGATTATCTTCTTGTTGACTTTTTGGTCGTCTTCAGTTTTGTCTCAAGTCCCGTCCTGTTTGTATTTTAATGATTTTGATCGATAATTTATGGACCTTTATGTCTTAATGAAACATAATACTTCTCCTTCCTCCTTTTTGAGACGTGAATTTTTCTTGACCTACAGGCTACATGCAGTTAAAGGGCCCCTACAAGAAATTGCATTGTGCGTTTATTAATGGAGCTCTTCCATGAAGAGGCTATGAAAATTGGTTTGCAATTTTACCTATTTGTATTTTTGACCCCTTATTTGGAAGGTCAAAATACAAATAGGTGAAATTATAAAACACTCGTATCTAATTTTCATTTTTCTTATTAATGTTTATGCTACTATACCTTTTGACACTCTTTTAAGTAAATAAGTTGGGTCAATTATTAAGATAAACAATTGAATGCAGTGTAAATTTATTTATTAGGATTATGAGAAAGTAATTATCATTATTATATTTTTATTTAAGTATGTAGTAGAATTGATTTAGTAAGAATAGTTTGGAACCAAAATCCAAATTGATTTATTTAAGTTTTTGAAAGCAACACATGTAATTAGTAATTCTTTAGATTAATATCCAGCAGTGTTGTTTATAGAAACAAAGAGTATGTAAGATATTTGTACTGATACCATCATACAACGATTATATGTTCTATTTATTTGTAAAATAGTTATATATGTTTATACTTATGAATTCATATTTATTTTAAATTTTAAGATATTGTGAATTGAATTGAATTAAAAGTAAAAATATATTTCTATATTTGAAATGGAGGGCGTACATCTATTATTTTACTTATTATAATATCACAAACAACTCGGATATTGTTAGAATCCTTTTTTAATTATTCTTCTTCCTTTTTTTTTCTTTTAATTAGCCAAGTGTTTATTAAACACTAAAAACTATTATGAATACAATTGTTGGGTAAAATCGCATCTCTAATTATTTTAATAAATAATAATAAAAATAACATTACAATGTCACTTTATATAGAATTTTTAAGTAATACTTGCTCTGTTTTAAAATTACGGATATAAATTTATTATTAGTTCGATCTAAAAGTAGACACATTTTTATTTTAGGAATATAAAGTGATATGATGTTTTTAATTTATTATTATATTTTTACTGTCATTTATAACATCACACTATCAATATTTAGCTAATATTAAGAATATATTTGATAACATAAATTACAATTAAAAATGGAATTTCTTAACATGTGTGCACATGCTAAGCACACAGTTCAAGAGAATTAAGCACACAGTTCAAGAGAATATTCTTTTGAATTGTGTGCATATTTCCTTGAACTTGGTGCAAATGCAGAAATCAAGAGAATATGCACAAGAGAATATTCTCTTGAACTGTGTACTTATCATGTGCCCTAAGGACATGTTAAGAGCAACCATTAAGGGCTGGCACTGGCACGGGACAATACTTGTACAATAGTTGTAGACCTGGCAATTTAGGCCCAGGCCCGCGGGCCGGGCCACCCCGCCCTGTTCCGTCGGTAAAAACATGGGTTATAGGCCTCATTAATGAGGCCCACGAAAAATTGGGCCATTTTGGCCCGGCCCGTGGAGCGTGACTTAGATTTTTTTAAAACAAAATGCTACTACTTGTAGGTTATAAGGCTTGAACACAAGACTTGTAAATAAATAAATAAGAATTCAAACCAAATAAGCTACAACAATTGTTTGCTTGTAATGCAATCTTCAATATATTATTTCTTTCCTTATGTTCAGATTTTACTATATTAGACATAAGAGGAATCTGCTACTGTTGCATAATGCCCCTTGCTGGCGAATTCTATTCTACTGTACTTTTTTGCTTTCATCATTATTGCAACATTATCTTTTCTAGCTATCCTAGACAATTTTGAATTTACGCATATTATTCATTTTCTTTAGGCTGACATGATTGTGGAGAATCCCTTGTCAAGGTCTATGGTTCCTCTTCATGACTGGTATGACAATCATGTGTTTTATTAAAATTATATAAAGATTCTTTTATTTTAATTTATTTTTTTTGCCATAATTTTCTACAATTTACTTCTGATTTAAATTTATGTGACTCGAGCTTTTAAAATTTTCAAGATGAAAGTTCATGCCCACAATTCAACATTGTTTTTTATTGGATGATTCCACTTACCATTTAATCAATCTAAGCTATTATTATTTATAGAGACATAAATGCACAACCATACAATTGATATCAATCATATGCGTGTATCTCATACCGATTGTCCATATATATTTAGTTTCATTTCTGCATGATATTTGTTCTTTGTTGGAAGGTCATAATTCATATAACTATTAGTGTAATAATAATAAAGTCCTCCTACTTAAAAAATATGTTTAACTGAAACTGTCACTTTCTTCTCTGCGTATTTTTCTTACAACAACCTTGCATTATTTGCTCCATTTTCTTTTCTTTCTGTTTTTTAAAGCCATTATGAATTGACGAGGATTGCAAAAAAAAAGAAAAAAAGAAAAAGAAAATCCCGCAGGCAGGCCCGGCCCAATCCGGGACACGGATTGCAGTATTTCAACATAAAAAAATACAGGCCGTTTTGACCTAGCCCGGCCCGTTTGCCAGGTCTAATATAGTTGAATGAAAAGAGGAGATTAAAATTTGATGGGTTGATAATACTTGTACAAGAGAATAATAGCAGCACGAAAAAAGTAAACACACGGCCCACGGGCAAATTAAGGTTCAATGGAGTGGTCCTATGGTATGGCTATGGTCCAGTCCACTTGGCCCAAGCCATGTCACCTTAATTAGTCATATATCCTTAGACTATGTTAAGCTCTCTATTGTGGCCTAATTATTATTGGTGTGACATCATGCATAACACATAACCCTGATTTTATTTATTGATAAATGGCTTTAATTAATGTAGGTCATCAAATCACTATGCTTGAATCACATGCATATACACACTACAATATTCATGATTGTTACCTTACATAATTTAATAACCTTATTTAACTCTAGTACATACTACGTACTATAATTAATTAGTAATTATGTCCAAATTAACTAACCAATTAAATAGTAGAACTATCCAGTTGAAGTTGTAGATAGATGGCAGGCAGGCAGGCAGGCAATGGTTAGTAAATTTCATGTGGAAATGTTTTGGGGTTGGGGTTGGGGGTGGGCGTGGGAGTGGGGGTGGGGTTATGCATTGATTGTAGTTGTAGTAGTTGTAGATGGATCAGGTTCAGGCATATAATTATACTACTCCTGTCATAGTGAATTTATTTAATTTTACTTGATATAATTATTATAATTGTATAATATACAATAAAAATTATTAATCATAAAATTTATTTTATTTTAAATTTTTATGAGGCATACCAATTTTGAAATTTAATATGTCGCTGTTTGACTTCAAAAGTCACCTTATATTATCTAATTTTGGAACGAAGTTAGGTAAGGGTCGTGCATGTTACGTTCTGTACTCGAATAATGAATTAATGTGAGTTGGAGCAAACATGATCAAAACAACAAAGAAAGAGGTTGTAGATGTGAAAAAAGCTAAAAAAAATTTAAATGATAAATATATTATGGAAAATGATATATATTGGACTTTACGTGTCAATTTTTTATTATCAATTGCGAGGATAAATCTAATTAGAAATTATTTTTACGATGTATTTAATACAATACTGAACCAATTTTATAATTATATTCAATCTTATGTATTAATATACATAACAATCGTAATTCGAAAAAAATCTTTCACAAAAAAAATTAATATATGTCATATTCCCAAATCTTACAACTTATTGACCACGACCGGGTTTTGTGTAGGAGTATCTTTGTTCAAAAAATAAAATTTCAGGAATACCGATAGAATATAATACTACGGACCCGGTTATCATAAAATTAGTTTTATGATAAATTGGTCAAATAATTAATACACGCATAGATAAATCATCTCTCGGTTCACTTTCGGATACTCCACTAACTAGGATATGTTTTGTAGATTACCAATGAAAGTAAAATCAATTAGATCGTGACATAAAAAATGGTCCGTTAGGTGATAATTAATGAAATATCTTCATCACATTCCACAATAATTTAAGTAATTTAATTGTCTCTCTTCTCTTATCTGAATTTGTGACTTTGCATCCTCCTGTTTATAAAAAAATGTAAATTCTTGTCAAGTCTTTTTTAGAAAGGATACGGATGAGATACTAAATTTATGAAGAGTAGTTAAAGTGTAATATCATAAAACGTACTGATCTGAAGATAGGGTATTTTCAATTTTTCATGACGGGCAGCTGGGAGTAATTATGGCTTAGCGCTTATAACAAATTTTTTTTAAACATTTTTTTCTAGTTAGGTTTTATTTTCTCTTAGGTGCACAGCCGTGTAAAGTTTAAAGTTACACAGTCTATAACAGTAAAGTGAATTCAGTTTACTATCGTAAACTGTGTAACTTTAAAATTTATACAGCTGTACACCTATATTTTTATCATATATATATATATAGTAGTATAATGCAATGCAACCATCCATCGTCAATCCATGGGCTGGCTAAGCTAGTTGATCCGTTCTTGTGAGCTGGCCTGCACGTACCGAACGGACCGGATGAGAATTGAGATGATAAAAGAAAATCCAACGGCGAGCATGCATTAAATACATCTCCAACTGTGCCCATTAACTTCACCATGCATGCATTCAATGGTCCTTTCCAGTTGGTGTTTCTGCGACATTTAATTCCTTAATGAGATCACCTATAGATATTAAGAACAATACGCTTATCAATGCTAAGTATGAATCATTCTTTATGTATATAAATATTGTTGTGTGTCCATATTGCACAAAACACTCAGAAGAAGGCCAACCAAAGTAAGCCACATCAAGGTATATACGTAGCTGAACAGAGGGTGGCCTGGTGCTTCTATTTCCTGATCTCACAGGCAGGGGGGGTTGGGGGGTTGGGGGGCAATGGCTCTGCTGGTTGGGGCGATCATCGTCAAGCTCACTCTTTCTTTCTCTCTCCTTCTAACGTCATCACCTCTCACTTTCTGTCAAGGTTACTTCTGCTCCCACTACTCAGCTCGATCCTCTTTTGTAATATCTTTCTGGCTGATATTTTATACTTGAACCTTTTGTGATTTTGTTTAGTAGCTAGCTAGTACTGCAACAACTAGTTCTTCATCCTATATATCTTTCTCATCACTCCGGCCGATTGTTAATTAGTTACATTACATGCTAGGTGGAAAAACAAGTGAAGATCAGGAACTATATATACATACTAATTCTTTGTTCTTAATTTGCCTTCCCATTTTTCTCCTCCTCCACCTCCTCCTATTCAATTCTTTTTCTTCTACTTATGAAATCAAAGTCAAAACAGCATCATGAGAAGCTTAAAGTCTTGAAGCTTTTTTATTTTTTTCCTTAATATTTTTAACCATTTTCAGATTTTTTTTTAAGAAATAAAATAAAGAAACCCAATTTTTGACCGGGTAACTCTACTCTTTCCCGAAAAAGGTCTAGTAACAAGGCATTTTTACTATTTAGCAAAAAAAAATAAAAAATTAAGGCATTAACAGAATAGAACACTTAAAAATGTAAAAAGCCTTGAATCACATTACATGGCGGGGGCGGAAGAAAAGGTTGTTAGCTTATATTTATTGTAGTAGGTGGTCAATAGTTTCACAAACTTAATATATTTATTGAAACAAATTATGTTCTTTTCGATTAATACTAAAACTCAACTTATCCAGCCGAAAACATAATACAAAAAAAGATTCTTGAAATTCTGATTTTTTTTAAAAAAAATTTGTTTTGAAATTCTGACTTCAAATTTTGGATGCTGCAGGTAACAACAAGAATATCTGGGAAGAAAAATACCCATTTATCAGAGATGCAAGTTCATCATCATCTTCATCTTCATCTTCTTCAACTTCATCAAGTGTTGGTGATAAGGCATATGATTATATAATAGTAGGAGGTGGCACCGCAGGGTGCCCCTTAGCAGCCACCCTCTCGAGGAATTTCAGCGTTCTATTACTAGAAAGAGGAGGGGTTCCTTTTGCCAACCGAAATGTCTCCTTCTTGCAAAACTTTCATATGTCTCTAGCAGACCTTTCCCCAAACTCCGCTTCCCAGTTTTTCTCTTCCTCAGATGGAGTTTTTAATGCTAGGGCTAGAGTTTTGGGTGGAGGCACTTGCATCAATGCTGGATTCTACACCAGAGCCAGCACAAGGTACAACTCTTTATATATATATATATATATATATATATATATCATTATAAAATCTAATATTTATTTGTGTATTTGGGTGATTGAATTGACTACAAATTAGCCTAATCTGGGTGTGATTTAAATTGAATGAGCAGATTATTAGAAGTTTGTGAGTAATTGCGCTATTTTCTTGATTTGGTCACATTGTTGGGCAAAAAGAAAATCAGGGTATTTACTAAAATTTTGATCCATTGCCAGTTACATTTCACAAATTAAAACTGTTGCATAACTATATTACACAGTGATGAATGAACTCTTCATGGGATCATCTTTATGGTTGAGGCATACCTTCAAGTTCAACTAATGGTATTAAGGGTGGTTAACCTCTATCATGTAATAGTACCCACTGAGGCCAATAAAGTTTTATTTTTTAGGGATTTTAAATTTATGTGTATATATATATATGTTCGAGGGCAGTATAATTAAGTCGATCGGTTACCTACTTTTTAGTCATTATGGAAAGGGTTGAAAGGGAAAAAAAGAGGAGGGAAACTTGGTGTTTTTATTCACATCATCTTACAATGTCATTATCCCGCACATACCAGCATCTAGTAAGCCATTACAATCACAAAAGTGTTTTAAACACATGATACATTCTTATAGGGCTTATTGTTGGTCATTATCTGAGTTATTGAAATCATGGTTTAGATGTTGATATAATTATATTTATTAGCTAGTCAACTATTAGTTGGGAATTCATTTATTAAGTTTGAAAGTGATAATGTTCTGCATACTATGTCCGTGACAATTGACATCTTGTCTTATTAAAAATTAGAATAATTAAGAGTTTCTTCAAACCTTGTACTAATTGTGATTGTGTTAAATGCTAGTTAGGTGTGGTCTCATTAAATTTAAAAGTGTTCCCCTTTCAAGTCTCTCTCCTCCATGGGGGAGATTAGGTAGAGAGCAGGCAGATCTGAAGACGAATGATACATTTATGGTAGTCATACTATTAATGAGACAACACTAGAAATTTCATATACACCACACAACCACCCATACTCCATTGGCATGAAATGAACTTGCTTTCTTGCGAGTTGCCATCCACACAACATATTATTATTCCATGCAACAGTATCAAAGTACTTTATTCCTCCTTTTCAGTAGGTGAAAGTAAATCCATGTCATCCTCAGTACACATGCACCACAAAATTGTTTTTATTTTTATTTTAAAGATTTGTATGTGTATTGATTTCCAAAAAATTGACCTACTGTTAACCTGCTTGGATCATATGCTTAATTCCAAGAGCTTACTCTAAACCTCTTTGGCTCTGTTTTATGTGGACAAAACAGATACAAAGCTTTGACTGAGTTGGGTCTGTTTGAGAATTTTTAGCTCATAATGTGGTCCCTATTTGCATATGCCCTGTGGATGAAGTCTTCTGATGAGCTCCAAAACTGGTTTCAGATACCAGCATTTTTATAGAACCATTGGCAACCGAAAAAGTTGGAAAAGGCTTCTTACACACTAAATCAATATATATATATATGTATATTTATTTAAAGCATGGACTTTCAGGTCTCTGGCATGTCATTGGAGTTGTGTGTTGGTAATGATGCATAACATGTTAACTTGTTAGTCCTTGAAAAAATGGTATACGAACAGCCATTCATTGCCTTTAATGCACCGTCATTTCCTTATTAGTGTGGTAAATAACTTTTGAAAATAAGTGAACTATAAGCTGATGGCTTGCAGGGAGATTAACAAATTAGGATTGGACGCCAAACTGGTGAATGAGTCGTACCCATGGATTGAGAAACAGATTGTTCACATGCCTAACCTGGCGTCTTGGCAGAGAGCAGTAAGGGATGGTCTATTGGAAGTTGGGATTTCACCTGACAACGGATTCACGTATGATCACTTATATGGAACCAAGGTTGGTGGAACCATCTTTGACAAATATGGTCGCCGTCACACTGCTGCTGAACTACTTCAATCAGCCAACCCAGAAACTCTTAATGTTCTGATTCATGCAACAGTTCAGAAGATTGTGTTCGATAAAACAGGTAAGTGACCTTAATATTAAGATATGTCTGTCATGTTGTCCGTGGATTGATCCCAAAAATTTGTTATCATTTGTTAATACAACCATGTTTGTTCATGAGTAAAAACCATCACAGTGCTGATGAGTTGTTAATTTTAACAATACAGGGAAGAACCCTAGGGCTGTTGGAGTCGTATTCAAAGATGAAAATGGGAAGCAACATCAAGTATTTCTTTCAAAGAGGCGGGGGAGTGAAGTTATAGTGTCATCTGGTGCAATTGGGAGCCCTCAACTGCTACTACTTAGTGGTATTGGACCAAAGGTCGAGCTTAAGAGAATGAACGTCTCTGTGGTGCTTGACAATGAGTTTGTTGGGAAAGGCATGTCAGACAACCCTATGAACTCGCTATTTGTTCCATTCAATAAACCTGTGGAACAGTCGTTGATTCAAACTGTTGGGATTACGAAGAAGGGTGTCTACATTGAGGCTAGTAGTGGATTTGGGCAGTCCCTTGATAGCATTCATTGCAATCATGGAATGTTATCAGCTGAGGTTAGTAAATGTACTTTCATGGACTGGTCTTGACCTTAAATTTTGGCTATTATGATGCAGTTAGTTTTCTTAATTGAAGGGTTTTAGAAATGGTATTTCCATCATAATGACGAGCAGGGGTGGATCTAAGGGGCAATTGACCCCACTGATTTTTTAGGGGTCAAAAAGAAAGAGTAAAATTTTAGGGTGTTTAATAAAAAAATCTAAGTTTAGACTGAAAAATATTATATCCGTTCCAAAATTAGAGATATATTTTGACTTTTTAAAGTCAATTTGCGAAATATTAAAATTCAAAATTAATATGAAGTTATTTAGTTTCAATACAGTAAATATAACAATTATAAACTAAATATAAAATATTACTAATTATTATCTTTGTTGTTTTCAAAACTTGAACGAAGTATATCAATTTGAGTTTTAGGATTTCGCAAATTGACTTTAAAAAGTCAGAATGTATATCTAATTTTAGAATGGAGGTAGTATTAAATTATTCAAAATTCATATCTTATACTACCTTGGTCACTACAATACTCTTTGTCTCTCCGTTTTTCGTCCAGCGGCTTGGCCTAATTCTTCTCCCTAGTTCGACTTTAGAGAAAAATTGATATGTTGTATTTTTTTTATTTATAATTTCACAAATTTAACATTTGCTTTGAGATTTTTTGTAATTACTTGTGGATTTTTGTAACTAATAAAAATGAGACTATCATGCAACAATTTTAAGTAATGAAGTCTCGAAAAATGTTACTGTAAATAATATTTGGGCATTATTTAGTTTTGTAATTTATTTTACTATATTTTTATTTTTTTTGTGAGAATTTGTTTATTTTAAATTTGACCCCACTGACCTAAGAGTCTGGATCCGTCCCTGATGACGAGTAGTTGATATATATCTTTAGGGAACTGATATTTTCACATGTATTTTTGACATGGTCCTCTCTCACATGAGCATATAGTGAGTCTCACTTTCATGTGAGAAGGAACCACGTGGAAATTGTGTTCCCCGTATCTTTAAACTAGGTAATTATGTTAAGGACTTGCTATACTGTTTAGTAAGAAGACATTCTTTGACTGATTTGATCCCAAATCTACTTAATTTTTTATGAATAAAAAGTATCCCTTTAAGTAAAACTTTTAGTGGTCTTAACAGATTGGACAGCTCTCCACCATTCCTCCAAAGCAAAGAACAACAGAAGCTATTCAAGCCTTTAAAAGAAGCAAGCGAAACCTTCCACATGAAGTCTTCAAAGGAGGTTTTATCCTGGAAAAGATTGCCAGTCCAAAGTCAAAAGGGCAGCTCAGCCTAAACACCATTAATGTTGACGATAACCCCAATGTCTGTTTCAACTACTTCAGCCATCCAGAAGATCTACGACGATGTGTCAATGGTATTCGCATTATAGAGAAGCTTGTCAACTCAAAACACCTCACCAACTATATACAATCTGACAAGGAAACCTTTGAGAAGCTGCTTAACTCAAGTATCCAGGCTAATATTAACTATATCCCCAAACATACCAACGATACCAAGTCCTTGAAGCAATTCTGCAAAGACACTGTAATCACCATCTGGCACTACCATGGCGGATGCCAAGTGGGCAAGGTGGTGAGCCCTAACTATGAGGTTCTTGGTGTCCATAGGCTTCGTGTCATTGATGGTTCAACATTTTCTCACTCTCCCGGCACTAATCCACAAGCCACTTTGCTGATGATGGGAAGGTACATTTGTTCAATATGCCTGCTAGAAAATGTTCATTCTGGCTATCGTTTTCTCTTCTTTTTTAAACCATAACGATGTTTGGATCTTCTTGTTATATGCGCTTATATAGGTACATGGGAGTGAAGATTCTGAGACACAGGCTAGGAAGAGCAGCTGGTTTATAATAATTGTGACCAACACCCAAGTAGCGGTACAGAACCACAGTGTGTTATAATAGTGTGATGCTGCAAAATTTATTATTCTAATTCTTAGCAAGCGGTTATATGTAGAGATAGGCTTGCAACCAATAGACGGGAATATCAGCAGTTCCTTTTTGTTATATTCACATTATGTATTACCAAGTCTTATAATATATGAATGTCACCTGTTTGTATCTATCTATCTATCTATCTATCTATCTTCCTTATTCCCAGAGCTTTATTTATGTTTTTAACAACCTTTGGTGTTAAAAGGGTGTGCATGAAAGCTACTTTTCAGAGTATGTAACTGTAAGATTATAGTAAACGTTATACTGCTGGAGTTCACAAGGTTAAAGGAATTCAACTGGAAACAGACTATAAAAAGAGTCTCGTATGCAAATATAAAAAAATAACTTGGGACATTTGTATCAACAAAAAGAACTCAATATTTGACAAATGGGATTATTTTTATTTTTGATTTGCGGAAGGAGTATTATGGAGACCAAATACTGGGGAGCTGAAAGCAGAAGCCCTGGTAGATAATATAATAGCATGCCGTAGTAGAAGGTGCTCCCTGCAACTATTCCAAGTCTAATTGTACAAATACATTATAGTAACGGGTGCTTAAACTACTTTTCCATTACACAAGAGATGAGGGAGGGTTCATCATAAATTTAATGTAATACCCCAAAAAAAAAATAACATTTAACTTTAGATTTTTTTAAAAATATTTTAAGTGGACCTTATCTTTTATTTGGGTTTGTCTTTTTATATTAATTGGACTTTTCTTGTGTTTGGGTCAAATTGTATTTAATTATGTGGACTACATTAATTTGGGCCTAAAAATTTATTGGGTCTAATTTATATTTTTGTAATATTAAAATCCTAATAAAATTTGGAGAGTTAATAAGATATATTAATTAATAAGGAATAGCTAAACCTAATCTCACTCACACACAATTGTTACGAACTAGTGGAGAAAAAGAAGTGAGGCAGCGACAGAAGAAACGTGAGAAATTGTGATTCAGGTGAGTCCCATAAAATTTCTTATAGTCGACATATATTAATTACAGAGTATCCAATTCGGTAATAATCAAAAGGCTATGTAAAGATTTTTGTATTGCTTTATATTTATTTGGAACAGGAGGCTAGTACTGCTATACTATATTATATGTTCTATATATATATATATATATATAAAAGATGTACTTTTTCACCAAACTTTGTTATTGTTGCTGTGTAGATTTTGTCAGATTGCTTGATTTTGTAGAACAGAGGGTACTATATAGCATATATATATATATAAGTCTGTAGTATACATATTAATGATGCAGAGCATCCTGAAGGAGAAAAAAAAAGGAATGATGGCTAGATTATAATAATAATAATAATAATTAATGAGTTTACTTAAAGGGTTAAAGGTGGAAAAAAAAATAATTTTGCAAACATACTTATATTTATTTATTCTCTTTGTTTAGTTCGGACGGAAGAAGTTTAACGAATAAATTTTGGAATATAATTTGGGTATTACATTGCTTAATCCAGGTACGGATTCCGTACTTTTTCAGCGGTATTCTTGTTAAATTTGATTTGTTCCTTGTTTCGAATTTCGTTATTATTTCACATAATTATTTTTGTGAAATTCATATAATAGTTTCATTTTGGATTTGATTCATATGACTCAAATTTGTACTCTTTGAATTAGGTTATCATGCTATTATTTATTTTGATAATTGTAGAGCGGTACATGTTGTTACTTTCTTTTTGAGACATTGTGATTATATTTCGATTTGGTTCAACAGGTACATATAGAACCCTCTCTATTAATATTGTGTTGCATGTGTTGTGACATGATATTTTTGTTAGAATATCCCGTAGGGTATACCTGAGCTATAACCACCTGTGGGGGTACCACATGCATGTCGTCTTGGCACGAGAGACATAACACTTTTCGTGGCAGTGTGATCAGTCCACAGCGTCTCCGTTTTGTGCTCCGGTGGGAGTTGGCCATTTGGTATTTTATTGTGGGAGGCGTATGGGTCGACCCTAGTTTTCTAGTTCTGTTCTGCGGAGTGGCGATATTTGTGCCAAACACGCCTTTCGATTTTACATACATTTGGATTCGCGGTCCAAGGTGTGTGACTTGCCTGTGTGGCATTGTTTGACCTTGCCTGTGTGGCAATGTATATTTCTGTTTTATTTTGAGCTCGGTATGAAATAACACCCAGCCATTTGATTCAGCCTATTATTTCATTGTGTTAGTTTTGTTCGTTTCAGTTCAGTTCAGTTCATTTATTGAGTTAGTTATTTCGTTTCATTATTCTTGTATTCTATATCTGTACTGGGCGTTTGGCTCATGCTGTGTTTTTCTTCCGGCAGGTAATCAGGGGGTTCAAGGGCAGGTGTGATGAGAGCTCCATTCGATCCAATAATTTAGATATTCTGTTTAGGCTTGATAGATTGCTTTTATTTTGAGTTATAATAAATACTCTATATTTGAGTTTGAGTCTGTTGGCATTTATTTTGGTTTGAACCTTTTGATATTTATTGGTGAAATATTATTCTTTCGTGGCATAGAGGTTTCGTTCGGTTTTGTTGTGTTTTGAGTAACCTCCCTTTCTATTTCGGGAAGGGGGTGTTACAGAGTTGGTATCAGAGCTTAGGTTTTTTCTTGTAGAAAACCTATTAAGGTTTGACCTGTGAGTTATGGGTAGAATTCTGGGTTAGATTTTGTTCAGTTTAATTTTTGTTCAGCTATATTCAAATTTGTCTCTAATCTATTTTGCTGATATTCGTTGATCTTTTTCTTAGATGGCCCGTAGATCCGCTAGAGTTGCTGGGAGGCGAGGTAACAATAGGGGAAGAGGTGATGGTCAGCCCGATGAGCAACCTAATGACCAGATTAATGCTCAGTTGGCTAACTTGGTGAATCAGGCGGTTAATCAGGCTTTACCGCAGTTGGTGGCACAGGTTGTACAGGCTATGCAGCAGCCACCAGAAATTCCTGAGCAGGGGCACTCAGAAAATAATAGCCCACAAGCAAACGAAGAGGAAGGGAATGTGAATGGTCTTGATCAATAGGTGGTTCCAATGTACGTATGGTTGGAGAGGTTTCAGAAGCAGAAGCCACAGTCATTCAGTTCAGCTTCGACTCCAATTGATGCGGAGAATTGGATTGCACACCTAGAGAAAATTTTTGATGTGTTGGGGTGCTCAGATAATCAGAGAGTGTTGCTTGCTGCTTATAAGCTGGAGGGGGATGCACAGAGGTGGTGGAAAGCGCTGAAAACAACAAAGGGTGATGGGTATGTGGAGACACTTCGATGGGCAGAGTTTTGTGAGGTCTTTTATCAGCAGTACTTTTCAGCTGCTGATAAAGAGGCCTATGCTGGAGAGTATCTGTCTATTCGACAGAAAGATGATGAGTCCATCACGGATTTCATGACGAGGTTCATCAGGTTGGCAGGTTTTGCGGGAACCTCTTCAGGGACTGCAGCGGAACAGGCGGAGAAATTCAAGTGGCGGATTCATTATAGGTATCGCCAACATCTCATTAACACCAAGTTTGCATATGTATCAGCTGTGGCTAATGCGGCCAAGAACATTGAGATGGAGCGGCAGGACTTTCGGTCTTCCAAACCAGAATGGAGTCGAAAAAGGGACAGAGATGACCACCAGGGTCAAGCTTCAAGTCAGCATGTGCAGAATCAAGGTCGATATTTGGGACCAGCTGGTGGGGGTAACCCAAATCTTATTCCGATAGTTCCTTGTGCCATGTGTGGGGCTAATCATCCGGGGAGACAGTGTCATAGAGTTACTGGTGCATGCTTCTTGTGTGGACAGATGGGTCGCATGGCTAGAGATTGTACCGGACCACGTGGTAATGGTGGAGGCGGTGATCATGGTGGCAATGGTAGTTAGCGTCAAGGTGGTCGAGTGTTTGCCTTGACACATAATCAGGCGGCAGATGCGCCAGGTACTGTTTCTGGCACTCTTTTAGTTGGCAGTCGTGATGCTTCCGTTTTATTTGATAATTAAGTTCGTTCTTTTCTTTTGATTCCGGGGACGGAATCCTTTTTAAGGGATAGGTGATGTAATACCCGAAAAAAAAAACATTTAACTTTAGATTTTTTTTAAAATATTTTAAATGGACCTTATCTTTTATTTGGGTTTGTCTTTTTATATTAATTGGACTTTTTTTGTGTTTGGGTCAAATTATATTTAATTATGTGGACTACATTAATTTGGGCCTAAAAATTTATTGGGTCTAATTATATTTTTGTAATATTAAAATCCTAATAAAATTTGGAGAGTTAATAAGATATATTAATTAATAAGGAATAGCTAAACCTAATCTCACTCACAGACAATTGTTACGAACTAGTGGAGAAAAAGAAGTGAGGCAGCGACAGAAGGAACGAGAGAAATTTTGATTCAGGTGAGTCCCATAAAATTTCTTATAGTCGACATATATTAATTACAGAGTATCCAATTCGATAATAATCAAAAGGCTATGTAAAGATTTTTGTCATTGCTTTATATTTATTTGGAACGGAGGCTAGTACTGCTATACTATATTATGTGTTCTATATATATACTATATATATATATATATATAAGATGTACTTTTTCACCAAACTTTTGTTATTGTTGCTGTGTAGATTTTGTTAGATTGCTTGATTTTGTAGAACGGATGGTACTATATAGCATATATATATAAGTCATGTAGTATACATATTAATGATGCAGAGCATCCTGAAGGAGAAAAAAAAAAAGGAATGGTGGCTAGATTATAATAATAATAATAATAATTAATGAGTTTACTTAAAGGGTTAAAGGTGGGAAAAAAAATAGTTTTGCAAACATACTTTTATTTATTTATTCTCTTTGTTTAGTTCAGACGGAAGAAGTTTAACGAATAAATTTTGAAATATAATTTGGGTATTACATTGCTTAATCCAGGTACGAATTCCGTACTCTTTCAGCGGTATTCTTGTTAAATTTGATTTGTTCCTTATTTCGAATTTCGTTATTATTTCATATAATTATTTTTGTGAAATTCATATAATAGTTTCATTTTGGATTTGATTCATATGACTCGAATTTGTACTCTTTGAATTAGGTTATCATGTTATTATTTATTTTGATAATTGTGGAGCGGTACATGTTGTTACTTTCTTTTTGAGACATTGTAATTATATTTCGATTTGGTTCAACAGGTACATATAGAACCCTCTCTATTAATATTGTGTTGCATGTGTTGTGACATGATATTTTTGTTAGAATATCCCGTAGGGTATACCTGAGCTATAACCACCTGTGGGGGTACCACAGGCATGTCGTCTTGGCACGAGAGACATAACACTTTCCGTGGCAGTGTGATCAGTCCACAGCGTCTCCGTTTTGTGCTCCGGTGGGAGTTGGCCATTTGGTGTTTTGTTGTGGGAGGCGTATGGGTCGACCCTAGTTTTCTGTTCTGTTCTGCGGAGTGGCGATGTTTGTGCCAAACACGCCTTCCGATTTTACATACATTTGGATTCGCGGTCCAATGTATGTGACTTGCCTGTGTGGCATTGTTTGACCTTGCCTGTGTGGCAAGGTATATTTCTGTTTTTTTTTGAGTTCGGTATGAAATAACACCCAGCCATATGATTCAGCCTATTATTTCATTGTGTTAGTTTTGTTCGTTTCAGTTCAGTTCATTTTATTTATTGAGTTAGTTATTTCGTTTCATTATTCTTGTATTCTATATCTGTACTGGGCGTTTGGATCATGCTGTGTTTTTCTTCCGACAGGTAATCAGGGGATTCAAGGGCAGATGTGATGAGAGCTCCATTCGATCCAATGCTTTAGAGATTCTGTTTAGACTTGATAGATTGATTTTATTTTGAGTTATAATAAATACTCTAGATTTGAGTTTGAGTCTGTTGACATTTATTTTGGTTTGACCTTTTGATATTTATTGGTGAAATATTATTCTTTCGTGACATAGAGATTTCGTTCGGTTTTGTTGTGTTTTGAGTAACCTCCCTTTCTATTTCGGGAAGGGGTGTTACATTTAAGGTAATAAATCAATATACCAGAATCAACCGCAGCTGTTCTTTTCAACACTGGAGAAATCTCTATAAAAATTACTCCAAACTACAAGACTGTTACCAAGTCTTTTATTTGCTTCCCGACCAGGACTCCATTTCTTTATTTCTGAGTGTCCTTGTGTTCACAGAGCCACTGGTACTGTAAATCTTTCCAATCCTCTCAAATGCAACTCCAAATTCGTAATCTGAATCTGGTGTTGAGGAGGGAGGATCTTGGCCATTATTACCCCAAGGATACATGCTCACTCTTGCTGCCTTTAGACGCTCCCCTTAACCGTTGCCAGGATTGCCTTTTCTTTCCCATTTTCAAGGGAGTGGAATTAGACATCCTCCTGAAAGATGCACATTCTTGTTCCTCAAATCCAGCTGATAGATACTTCATATCTGAAGCTGATAATGGGATCTTATTAGTCTCCAAAATGGAATCATAGCCACCCATTTGGTATTGGACCCCAGTCTGGGCTTCCACAAGATCACCTGAAGCTCCAGTACTTTGCTTATCCACAGAAAAGTCCTCATGGCTGCAGCTTCTTGATATAGGATCTTGTATTTCATCAAACTCATTGCACACAAGCTTCAAGGCTTGAACTACTTCACCCATAAAAGGACGGTGAGATACTTCTGGTTGCACGCACATTGATGCAATGGCTGCTACTTTGGATACACTGTCGAATGGGATATTTAGCATTAAAGATGGGTCGATGATTGTTTCTAAAGCCTCTTTGTGTGTGAGCAGCGGACGTGCCCAAGCAACCAGATTTTCTTGACCTGGTGGCTGTGACAAGTCCACGGGCGTTCTTCCTGTTAAGAGCTCAAGGAGAACTACACCATAGCTGTACACATCACTTTTCACGAGCAGATGACCTGTCATTGCATACTCTGGAGCCAAGTACCTGCAGAACACAGTCATAGAAAATGAGGGAATTCGTGGTTAAAGCAAAATCAAGATGGATAATAATTTCCAAGCATAATTAGAGCTATATATATATATATATATATAATGAATTTTAAGTAAGAATGTACATACCCAAAAGTTCCCATAACATGTGTTGAGATGTGCTTGTTTCCCTCATCTATTGCTGTTTTAGCCAACCCAAAATCTGAAACTTTAGGTGTAATATCATGTTCTAACAAAATGTTGCTCGACTTGAAGTCTCTGTGTATGACACGGGGGCTTGAGTCTTCGTGCAAATAAGCTAAACCCCGAGCTGATCCCAGTGCAATCTTCACTCTGGCACACCAATCAAGAGGAGCAGTTTCCTTGTCAATTCCTGAGGGAACAGAAAAAGAATACGTTATCAGTGAATATAAGAATTTACACACACACACACACACATATATATATAGAAAACATTTGGTGACAAAATAAATAGATGTAGCTTAATATTGGGATTATCAAGAGTTGTATGTACCGTGTAAGTGGGACTCCACACTTCCATTAGGAACAAGTTCATAGACCAGGCAGCGGCAATGATCCTCCGTGCAGATACCGATCAATTTGACTAAATTTCTGTGGTGAAGACGACTAAGCATCTCAACTTCTGCTAAGAACTCACGCCCGCCCTGCTGATCATCTCTCTTCAGAACCTTCACAGCCACCTTCCTTCCATCATCAAGAATTCCACTATAGACAAGGCCAAAACCACCCTCACCGAGAATTCTTGAAGCATCTAAGCTATTAGTGGCTCTCAGTATGTCACTCAAACAAAAAATCTTGGCAATTCCATTATATGCCAATATGCTAGAACTAAATGACATTGATGTTGAGCCGGGTTTGCTTCCAAACATCCTTGTAGTTCCTGCAGAATTCATATTCACTTAATTGTATAAATTGGAACTCTGCACCCCTAGGGTGACTACTAGAAAGTAGCTAAATTTGGGATTCTACATCACATTATAATCAGAAAAACAAAGTTTACAAGAACAGACAAAAGAAAAAGACGCAACATATCTGGCTAAAGAAGCTGAATGAGATTGTGCACAATTTTCTTACTTTTAGCTATTTGCCGAATTTTATGATTTAGTAAAATGGTATATACCTGATGGTTTTTCATGAGAGGATACAAGAACTTGAGAAGTTTTTTTCGGTTGACAAATGGAACATCCACATTTCAATAACAAAATCCAAAGAACTCCCATACAAACAACCAAAGCTGTGACCGATGATAAAACAATAACAGCTATCATGCTTCCACCAGGCCCATCCTTCCTTCTCCTTGGCACATCAATCCCTAAAGGTTTTATCGGCATTCTATCATTGTCATCATTAGGATATGGGTGATCATTTATATTAGCAGCGCTCGAATGTACTGATGGTGGAGAGGGTGGAAGACCTGTAAGCATGAAACTTGAAAGAAATTTAGATGCATATAATCTGGTACTTGATATAAAAAGTTTTTATGAGAAATTTACAAAAGAGGACAGAAAACAAACATGAGAATAACATCAAAAAGCCACTGAATAGTTCTTAGTAACATAACTGAAAGTTCCTCAAAAGGATAACAAATGGAACAAATGTTCAGAAAACAAATAATTTTTCAACAGTAATAGATGAGATAGTTGTCTTCAAGTCAGCGTGTAACTCCAATACGACTTTTCTCTTCCAACCAACAAAGTAAGCCTTTTAGCTTCCCCAATAAAGTGGGTGATACACTAATGCTAAAAAAAGGATCTGATATTAAAGTCGATGTAGTTCATATCACAACAATATTGAGGAATGCTTTAATGAAGCCAGAAAGAATCCGCTACATAACCTGGATAGCGAACATGTACCACTTTGTAGGCACCAAAGTGGGAAGTATTGATGAGAACCTGTCTCATCCAGAACATTTTGTAGATGACAAAAGCAGTAGTGGGATCAAAATTCTCATTTAGTGGTACCAAGTTGACGAGGACCATGGTTTTCTCTAGCTGCTGGAGGGCTGCAGTGGCACCCATTATCCGAACTTGACTTTGGTTTAGTGAAAGGCCCGTTGCAATCTCCTTAGCTAGCTCCGAAACCAAAGGGAAAAATGTATATAGGTCAACACTAAGGCCTAGTCTAACTTCAATAGGCCACACGCAACTACATGGAGCTCCACCAGGAGTATACGTCAATGGCTCAGTGCATGTCACTGATGCACAATCTGCAAGTAGGATGGAATGCAACTGTTATGATCTGCAATGATAATAGGTTGTGACAGTGATGCTGATTCTTATTGAAATGGTTCTCAAACTTTAGAGAATTCAAATACAAAGGTATACGTACCTTCATTAGGAGGCGGAGGCGGAAGTGCCAATACTGGTGAGGGTGGTGTAGTCTTCGGGGAAGAGCTTAATGGAGAAACTGTAGGTGGAGACAGAGACAGTTAAAGAGGAAGAACAAGGTTAATAATATGGTATATCAATGATTACTGTAAATGAAACTGACGGATTCTTCTACAAAATAAAGACAAGTGAGCTTCTCCATACTTGTAGGTCGAATGGATGGAAATGTTGGTGATGGTGCAGGGCTGAATCCACCCCAACTCTTTGACGGAGTGAAAGCAGAATCAAGCGGGGAGACTGAAGGGCCTATACCTTTGATCAAATATTTAGAAGGAAGAAAGTGTTGGTTGGTGATAAGAATATAACACAAGAAAAAGCAATGAATAATATCTAATTACGGAGACTTTGTGTTGGGCACTGACCTTGTTGGGCATGAGTAGGATGAAGCTGATTAGATGGTCCAGGAGCTAAGTCTTTGAATTTCTTTCTTGTATGATGATGATTAAACGATGAGAGTGATGGAGGAGATGAAGAACCTTGTTCTTGTGACTTAGCATGATGATAGAAAGGTGATGGTGTAGGTGCAATTAATGGACTTTAGAAGGTCTCATCATGGTGTTGTGTCGGGAGGGAGCTACAAAAGGAAAGAACATGCAATGGTTAGTAGATGTGAGGATCGAATCTAATTTTCTAGATTCAAAGTTTGAATTGCTTTCTGAAATGCCATGTTTAAAATAGCATGCCGTGCCACAACTCTTGGGAGTTGTTGTGGGATAGATAAATATTTGGAAACAACTTTGCAAATCATAATAATAAGGTCGGTTCTAGCTTTGTTCGGGGACTCGAATATGGTATCATATCTAGTTATTAAGAAGACATACCCACAACCAACCAACCAACTAGGAATCCTGGGGATCAGATCAAACATAAACTTTCCCTAAATGCTCCCAAATCCAAGCCAACTAAACAAATTTTGCTAAACTTTTTGCAGGGTGCCAAAACAGTAGCCAAACCACCATGCAAAACCTGGGATACCAATGAAGGCATTGTAAATCATGTAGTAGTACCACTTTGGGGAAAAGTTTGACTTAGTCTTCTGATGGTTCCATACGAGTTGAGGTGAGGTGTTCCTGTATTGAAGTGATTGAGCACTGAAGTTGCTGTCAATGAAGGTATGTTGAACCCTGCAACAGACAAAACATTAAACTTATCTTGAATCACATTTAACGGTCCTAGATTTCTACATTATATTTCCGAAAAATTTCATTAAAAAAAAATAAACAAGAAAACTTTTAAAATCAAAGCTTCAAAATGCAGTTGAATTGGAACATGAAAATGATTTAGGATTTAGAAATTTTCCACTACAAGTGATGTCAACGTCATTATTGATTCCTGCCGGTTAATTTAATTTATAGATTAGAGTTTCTTGCCTAACCAAACTCACATCAACGCAGAACGAACCCCTCCCCCCCCCCCCCCCCCCCCAACCCCCCAAAAAAAAAATCTAATTAATTTAGTGCATAACCCTCCTGACCAAGAAATGAACTATTCGATTTATCAAGAATTTTATGCTCTTACTCAACTAAAATAATTGAGTAGCGATTTGAGATATATATAATTTAAATATATAAAATAAAAAAAAACAAAAACACAAAGATTCATACAGCTAGCTTTTAAACCATTCACATAAACAATTTTCCCTCTTAATTGTTGATCGCATACTCACAGTTACAAAGTGTTTTGAGAACCCAGATCCCAAGTAATCTCCAAATTCAAAGTTGATGAACACCCGCATTAAATTAATCACTCAATTACATTTTGATCAAATAAACAAAAAAATAAATGAAAAGTAAGGCCATTACCTGCAAAACCAAGAACTGGCAAAGCAGCGATGAGAATTATAAAGAAGGCCATGAACATGAACATGAGTTGCATTCTCATTTCCCTCCAAAGAAACGTGAGATTAAATTAACCTCAAGATCTTAATTTGATATCTCTCAGTAAGTCAGTCAGTCAGTCGGCCGGCCATTTCAGGTACAAGTATCATTTGAGATCGAGGCATGTGCAATTCCTTTAAAGGAAGGAAGATGCACAAGTGTTTGTTTATTAGAATCATAAAAAAAGTAGACCAAGAAACAAACAGAACAGTACTTGTGAAGGAAGTATGGCAGTGAAAACACAAGAATGGATTAGGTGGAGGGGAGGGTGGAGGCGGGTTCGGGGGAATAAACCCTGTTGAAGGAAGCTTTGAGAGTGATTATTAAAGATTTGGTAGGTGTCTCTTGAACGAACCTGCGTCAAAAAGCAAAAACAGTTTAGTTACACAAAGCTAAGTATCAGGATTCAGGCAGCAGGCTCTTTGAAAAAGTAAGTGTATTTACTTGACTTCTTTACTTCTATTCTAATCCCTCTTATCTAATCATCATACCAAACTTTATGATAGTCAAGAATGCTAATACCATAATGCCACACGTTTACAACTTGTCTCATCAGATTTTGTAAAGATAATTCATAATTACTACTTGTTACTTTCACTTTTGTAATTCCTTCACTTCTTCTTTTTTAGTACTCCTTCCCGCCTTAATGAATTTCTCAATTTGATTTTTTTAAAAAGTTAAATTGACAATTTTTAGAATTAATATATATTACTATATTTTTAAAATTATAAAAATTAGAGTTAATAGTAAATTGTACATACATTTTTTTTGTTATAATGTTTTTATCTATATTTTGTTAATGATTGTATAAAAAATAATTTTAAAAGTTAAAATTAGACATTTAATTTGAGATGCAGGGAGTAATTGTTTTTTTAATTATCATTGCCAACATTTTAGTAATAGTAGTATACCTTGTGATTTCATCAATTTTATTGATAAAAAATCTTGTTATTTTAATAAAAATGAACTCAATTAAGTGTAATAATTATAATCAATCGATGTGACAATCAAATCATGATACCCAATCAAAGTATGCTAAATTTTTATACAAGTAGTATGGTAGTAATAAAAATAATGTTACTGTCACATAAAAATACGACACATAATACTCAGATTAATATATATATATATATATATATATATATATATATATATATTTGTAGATTTCACATATCACGTAAAACTTATAATATATATGTGTGTGTATGTGAATATTATATGTCTCATTTCTACGTGATAGTAGCATGACTGTAGTAATAAATAGTAGGGCAATGGCTTATGAATAATGCTACTATCACATAAAACAAGCAACATAACTCTCACATAATATTGAGGTGATAGTATGTAATTTGCTGTTGAGTTAAGTGAATCATATCAATAACAAATTATATACTATCACACAAAAATATATGAGTGTTATATAATTATTTTATGTGATAGTAGCATGACTCATGGATTATGGAAGGATGATTCGGTAGTTGTCTGCTTTTGGAATGGGGGGCATGGGCCACCACCAAATTTTGACTTAATGACAAATGAATGAATGATGATGCTATTCGCTATTTGGCTAATGGCTAATGGCTATTGGCTATTGGCTATTGCTACAACTAAATTATAGTATAATGGTCTATTTCCATGTGTCGGTGATGGTTTGACTCTTTAAATTTTTGTGTAATGATTAATAAGGACAAATATTTTTATATAATAAAAAATTAATATTTTCACATTATCTCCCTCGTATGAACAATGAGTGAATCTTATTTTTATGTGAAAAATACTCATGTAAAAATATTATTTTATCATATGAAAATACCAATTTCCTAATTAATATAGTCTCTCTTTTCTATGTTACATATTTGTTTATTTACTTATTTGATAGCCTAAGAGAACACTAGGACTACTTGTGATATGAATTTCAACATGAGTAAATTTATACAAACATCACATTTACTCTCATTTTTCTGATACGCACCTCATAACGTCGTTTTACATCACTTTTTTTTTAATTCTTTGCTAAAACAAATCAACAACAGGACCTTTGAGGAGCAAAACCTCTCTTTTAAATTCCCGCCGCATTGAAGACATAGAGTTTCAGCTTTTTGCTCGTTCAAAAAATGCAGGAACTGACGAGCAAAATGGCTGGAAGTTCAGCTCAATTCATGATTTATTCCAGTCGATTATATACATTTGGAGTGGTGATTTTGGATATTTTTATCTCTATTGAAACAATATATAATGATGAGTAGAATTTTGTTGATTTAGCTGCTTATCTAAATGATCTGGGCTTCTGTCGTGTTAATTTTGAAATATGCTTTGGTCAATTTGTTGGAATAGCTTCTTAATGTTGTAGCCTCTTTCTCTGATTCAACAAGAAGTTGAAAGGGGGGTTTTGCTCCTCAAAGGTCCTACTGATTTGTTTTAACTACAAATGTGAAAAAAAAGTGATATAAAACGACGTTACGAACTGCGTGTCGGAAAAATGGGAGTAAATGTGATGTTTGTCAGTTTGTATAGATTTACTCTTTGGACAATCACATCTCCTCAAATTAAAAATGAGAATATCATTTTCACTTTTTTTTTATAAAAAAAATGAGTTGGCATCATTTTTAAATTTATTATTTTTAAAAATGAGTTGGCATCATTTAAATTTAAAAAAAATGAGTTAATGACCTTGATTCACTTGAAATTTAAATTCGAAGTATTTTTCCCCCCTATGTGGAGGCATTAACCACGGTAGACTTGGTAGTGGCTACGTACACAACTTCAGAGATCATACAACATGGCGTAATTCACTCGGATACATTACGATGTACTACCTAATTAGTAAGCACAGCCAGCCCAACCCAATGAGGCTCTTTAGAGCATTCACGACAATTTTTTTAATTAATTCTCTATTCATAATGTTAAAGAATACATCAGTAAATCATTATCCAACAGTTTTCTTGTCTTTATTTGACTCCCTATTTTAATCCTTATATAAGATTTTACTCCCCAGCATGAGGGAGTCAAAAGATCGTTCCCTATATGTATAAAATGACATTTCACACCCTAAACAACTCAATAATCATACACATCTTAACATTTTTTTTAATTCTTCATTTTTAAATTATAAAATTAATATTGACTTATTTTTTACAAATTAATTTCAAACGTATTCAAATTTAAAATTGATATAAATTTATTTAATTTATGTCAATATAATTATAAATATTATAAAACTATTAATTATAAAATTTGTTATTTACAAAATTTAAATGAATCATATTAAATTTAAAAATATCATAAATTAATTTTTAAAAGTTAATATTGATCTTATGTACATTTGCAGTTACAATCCATTTAATACTCACTTCATAAATTATTTAAAATTTAAAATAAAATAAAAATTATTTTATAGTGAAATACAATTGATAAATTATACTCTCTTTTATAAATTATATGATTATTATTAATTTGATATTTTGACTGTTGAAATTTTTAAATTTCATTATTTAAAGAATCAATATAAAGAATCTGTTGGATACATAATGAAAAAATTAAATTCCTATTTTGCAGATTAACCCACTAACACTGCAGAGTAAGGATAGAGATAAAGAAAATGTTACGAATGCTCTTAAAATTTTAGCTTCATCAAGTGTACCTGGGCCCAGCGTGTAAATGGAACCTTGGGGTGATGAATTAATATCCTAAACCATATTATGTTATTAAGTGGTCCCACAAATGAGATTCTCATTTAAACTCCCCTCATTTAACAACAAAAATGATCAATTTCCAAATAAAGGAGCCCTCAATTTCGGTAAGCACAAAAAAACAAAATGAGTTTCATTATGTGCCCGATAAAAATAGTACTAGTTGTTCACTTCCTTCCTGGAACAATTACATATTCTAGTATATTTTTAAAAATAATTATAACAACAGTACATAGATAAAATAATTATAAAAATAATATATTTTTTCATATTTATTTATAAAATTAATGCAATTAGGATTCCTTTAATTTAGGTGGATATTTTAAATTTTAAATATTATCTTCATTATCCATTCCTCGCGATTCTCCTTATTCAGGTTTCTCTTTTTCTTGTTGGATTTTTTCACGTCTTTTTTCTTTTGATCACCTTTTGTTTTCTGTATTGAAACCCACCGCCGCTGCTGCCGCCACAGCCACCGCCCTCCACCTCCATTTTCTCTTCTTTAAGGATACTTGGAATTGTGGAATCTGTATCTCTCTCTCTCTCTCTCTTTTTCTTTCTTTTTTTTTGGATGGGATGGGGTGAAGTGAGTTATGCTAAGATATTTAGGTGACGAAAATTGCATAAGTATATGCCATCATTGACCTGGATAAAACATATACTAGCCGTCACAATATGGCAGTATCACTTTATTCATACAATTTCATCTTGTACTTATATATGTATATTATTTATACAAACTCTGCGTCAAGGTCACTTTATTCATACAAGCTCTACGTCAGGACTCTGGAATATATTTTATGCCTTGCAGGTTCCATATTTTATTCAAGTAATTATTAGGGCACAGTTGTTACTTAGATTAGAAAAAGGCTAATTTTTTTTCAGAGTACAGTTGGTAACCAAACTTTCATATCAAGGTAACCAAACCTTCATAACAAGGTTATCAATCCACCTTCACATCTGCAGTTTTTTCATAATGCAATTGGTAACCAAATCTTCATACCAAAGTAACCAAACCTTCATACCAAGATAATCAAACCTTCATACCAAGGTAACCAAATATTCATAACAAAGTAACCAAGTCAGTTTTAGTAGGTTACCTTCATAGTGCAGTTGGTAACCAAACTTTCATACCAAGGTAACCGAACTTTCATACCAAGGTAACCAAATCTTCATACCAAGGTAATTAAACCTTCATACTAAGATAACCAATCCACTTCCACACTTGTAATTTTTTTCATATTGCAGTTGATAGCCAAACCTTCATACTAAGGTAATCAATTCAGTTTTATTAGATTACCAATTTATTTTGAATGTGATGCAGTTGGTAGCCAAACCTTCATCCCAAGGTAACCAATTCAGTTTTATTAGGTTACCAATTTATTTTGAATGTGATGCAGTTGGTAGCCAAATCTTCATGCAGTTGGTTGCCAAACCTTGAGACCAAGGTAACCAATTCAGTTTTATTAGGTTACCAATTTATTTTGAATGTGATGCAGTTGGTAGCCAAACCTTCATACAAAGGTAACCATTTTAGTTTTTGTGGATAATCAAATCGTAAAAAAAAAAATCAGTTCTCAGTTCTAATTCATCCTCCAATGTAAAAATTATTTTCTTTTTGTGGTGAGTTTCCCTACTTCTCAGTTCTTTTTATATTTTGTGGAATCAACAGGTTGAACAACCGAAAAGTCAGGCTTGCTCGTCACCAAGATGAAGTTGGGGGAAACATATTAATAACTGAGCGCAACGAAAACTCCAGGAGCGACGGCAAAGGAGGAAGGGTGCGACGGCGGAGGAGGAAGATGACGAGAAAATAATTTTTTGGGTTTCATCCTTTTAATTTAAATTTTGAATTATAGATTTGTTTTTGTTGTTAGATCCCAAATATTTGAATTTGAATTATTAATTATGGCAATTATTTTTTCCTTGATTTTAGGTGGTTTGAATTTATTGCGTTATTTTTGTAATTATTTTGTTGATGTACTGATATTGTAATTACTTTTTAATTGTTGTATAGTACTGTAAAGGACCCTTACTTCTTTAGGTAAATAACAGGCCTGAACTCGTTTAATAAACAGAATTGTGAATGGACTGAGTGAGCTTTATTGCCCAGCCAGGCCCAATATTCCCTTGTGCTTTGCATGCATGGTTGTTGGATCTCTCTTTCAAAAATTGACTTATTACCAAATTTAAATCAGAAGAATTGTTTCTGGATCTAGAATGTTTGATCAGGTGGACCCCAAAAGCAGGATAGCAATCATGCCCGTCCATTCATCCATCCATCCATCAAATTTATCCACCTCCTCCTCCTGTATTTCTTTCATTGATGATGTACGAGGGATCACTCACTTTCACACGTGACTAACATCTACTTCAACCTACAATCAACTAGGGGAGGGGAGGTTGGGGGGGAGAGAGATTCCAAAGCTGGTGAGGCAGAAACATGTGTGTGGCCGTGTGAGTTTGACAGAAAACACACATTACCTAGGTAGGTTGGACCCAGTTCTTACTTTGAGCGCGCCATCTGAATTCGCTAATGTGATAAACTAACTGATAATATCCCAAACACCATGAAGTTGCAAACAGTTTGGACTCTATTCGTAGTCGTTCGAGTAAAAATTCGATTTAAACTTGATTCGAAATATAAATGATTTAAATATTAACAAATTTTCTATTGATACTCGGATCATATTTGTTTCAAAAGTTTAAATTGCTCGAACTCAATTCGAGATCGTACTCGACTCGATAACTAAACAAACTTCAATACTCGGTTCAACTCGGTTAATTTACACCCCTGTAATCACATACTAAGTAATTTATCAGGCACACGTAAAATGCTGTATCTTTTTAGCAGTCTTAAAAATAAATTACAATAATTAGTAGAGAACTTAAATCCTCTCTTTAAGTTACAGAAGAGGAAACAAAAAGGATATATTACAAGTATTTCCTTTTAATTTACAACATCAGAAATTAGAAAAGGAACGCTTTAATCTAAAGAAAGTTTTTATTTTATTTTTTAATTTTATAGAACTTGCACTATTACAAGTGTAATGTAAGGGGACCTTCTCTATCATCTCTTCTATTTATTTTTTGTTTTTTCTTTTGTATTTTTTTCTCCTCCCAAGTCCCAACCATGAAAAGTTACAAAGTTCATATGGAATTGCGATGTAAACATAAAAGAAGTTGAATATGACAGATTGAAATAATTACCAAAATAAGAAAGGAAATAATTCTATATCATACATTCACTTAAACAAATATTTGCAAGTTTTTTAAAAAGTATTTCTATGCCACCACTATTTTGCTTGATTATAAATCTCATCATTTTAAAATATATATATTTATTAATTTTAAAAAAAATCAATTTGGCACACTACTAAACTCAAAGTTGATATACTATCATTTAATTAGTTAATACTATTAATATTATAAAGTTTCAAGGTATTTTATATAAATCACATTAATTTAAAATTTAAATTTTTTTGTATATAATTGACTTTTGAAAAGTCAATAACAATCTTGTGTATTTAACAATGAATTTATACCAAAAGTATGGATACATTTTAACTTCTTTTTTTAAATCAATTTTCAAAATCTTAAATTTAAACAAATTTGTTGATTTTTTTTTTAAAAATCAAAAATTAAAAGCTATTTAAATTCAACAATGCTACTATCACATAAAAAATCGATAAAACTAATGATTTTGCCACCGAAGTTGGCATGTTTTATTGAATACCTGATTGAACTTTTAATTTTTTAAATTAACTTACTGAACTAATTAAAATTGTTAAATTGGTCATTCTGTCAAATCTGGCTGACGGCTGTTAAAAACTTTCAACTATTATCCAACGTGGACTTGCAAAAAAAAGGAAAACAGAAAGGAATATGACATGACAGATTATCCAACCAATTTTTTAAATAAGGAAATAATGAAGTGGCCAAAAGAATAAAAAAAAAATGACATGTCATTTAAAGTTAAAAATATTACATGTGACAAAAAAAAAAAACTTTAAAGTAAAAACAAAAAAAAAATCAAAATATCTAAATTTTCAATCACTCAGATTAAAAACAAAAAAATTAAAACTTATTATCTGCTTGAGTCTTCTTCGTCTTTTTCATACTTCCCTTTTGATTAGCCGTTACATTTACAGATTAAGACAAGTTCACTGGTGTCTTAGTTTCTGTCTCTTTCTATTTGGGTCTTTGCCAATTGTTGATTATTCGGATCCGATCTATGTTTCCCACTATGTAGTTAACCCCTTTTCATTTTCATTGCTGATCTACTGGTTAACTTCTGCGTTTTTTGAGAAATCAATTTCTGAAACTAATTGAAAAGGTGAGATGTTAGATCTTAATATTGATGTAGTTTCTGTTGATTCGATATGCGATAAAACTAGTGTGCCCAAATCACTCATGACGATCGAGAAAGTTCTATGTTTCCCAAGTGTTGCTTGCTTCATCCGTGTTTGAGTTGGGCTAAATGGGGTATAATCGTCCAAAAAATTAATTTAATTCATCCCTTCTTCCGTTTTTTTAGATCTGTTCTTCCATTTGTCCAGATTTGACATGTAATTGTCGTTGTTTCTTGGATCTGATAATTAATTTTCGGCGCAAATCTGTTTCCATTTTTATAGATCTGTTCTTCCATTTTTTTATTTTTTTTTCAATTCCCATCATTTTTAACAGCTTGTGTATGGAGAAAGATGGGTTTTTTGTTCCACGTTATTGTGCAGAGACGATTTTTCCTCGGCTGGACTACTCCGCAGATCGCCCAGTTCCGACTATCCTTGCTAAAGATGTTCACAGTGGAACTTGGAAGTTTCGGCATATCTACAGGGGGACACCTTCTGCGCCATCTTTTGACAACAGGTTTGAGTACTTTTGTGACGCCCCCAGAATAGGTCCAGTCAACCCAACCCATTCTGGTCGCCAAATACATGTTACAGAATCTAAACACAATCTTTTATATCACACGGTCGTGTAAAATACGATCACACAACTGTGAGTGTCAATACAAATATGTAAAAAATATTAACATTCAAACTAAGTCCTCATTACAATTATTATCACAATATTTATTAGAAATAGTAAGGACTACTACTGCTCTAACTCGGATCATCACTCTGTCCCCCGACTAGTTTCTGCGACATTCTCATTTCCTGAAGAGGACAATAGATGAAAAGGGTGAGCTCAACTAGCCCAATAAATAATATTATGACTAAGATAATAAAGAATAATTTATCGTTAGTATTCAACAAATTAGATAAAATATTATTGACCACAAGTTTTAGATCAACAACTGCAGCGGAAATAACAATGCATCAGAAGAATTAAGTAGGAAATAATGTCTACTATCTTCTATGATTTAAAAGTCTATCATCAATATTTTATCCCTGTAACATCAATCAATATATATCTTGAATCAAATATTAATCTTTGCACTACGGGCCAAAGATATTCATCAGATAATCATTCATCTTTGCACTACAGACCAAAAATATTCATCAAATAATCATCCATCTTTGCACTATAGGCCAAAGATATTCAGTTATATCATCATTTAGGACTGAGGATGATGAAAAATATTTTAAAGAACGAATCCAGTGAGATAAAGGACAAAAATTAGGGATTCGTAATTTAGTTTATTCAAGTTCAAGAATACTCCATAATAATTAATTGTGGAGCAAAATTCAAGAATGAAGATCAAAACTTGAATCCAATCAAAGATAGAACCCATAATAGTCAACTTGAACAAATAGAAGAAAATTTAATTTTTTCGTGAATAGTGCCGTATACGTGAATAGTAACTCCGACGAAAAAAGTGAGAATTTCATAATAAAATTCATGCCAATATTTTGGTATAATGATATTGAAAATAATAAAATCATTTACGAAAGAAAATAACATTACTTACCTCAAAAGAACAGTACTTCTGACTGAAATTTCAAGTATAATGCTGAAGGAAACTTGCACTGAATAGCAACACTCAAAGTATCTAAATACTCACAAAAATACGCTCGATATTATAGAGAGAGAAAACTTCTGATTCTGGTGTGATTTTTAAATTCTAATTCAGCACCCTATTTATAGAAAAATACTTAGAACGCCAAAGCAGAAAATTTAATAAAATAATATTTTTTTTAAAAAAAATCCGCCCACCTCTTGACCAAAATCCATCAGCCACCAGTGGGGCCCACCTCCCATTAAAAAAAAACATTTTTCTTAAAAAAAATATTTTTAACCCCAAAAATCACTTCCGACCCAAAATTCTAGAACTTCAATAATTCATGAAAAATAACCCTTTTATTAGAAAAATACAAATCTTATGTTATTTTCATAGAAAATTTAATTCTCTACAACTTTGCAGAAGAAAGTTTTTCCAAATTCCAAACAAAAAATGGCCGAAATCCACAAACGGATGATTTTTGTCACCAAAATGCTGATAAAAATACCTCAGCACTAATTCTTTCTTTTATATCTACAAAAATAAAGATTTTCTTATCATATAAATCAATAATTAATTATTCACAAATAATATTACACAACTACAACATTGACAACCAGGTCGTTCCCAGAAAAGAGGGGCCTTCTGATAAGGATTTCTCCTTACTGGCGCGTAATTAAATAACCCCTTCTAGACAGAACTTTCTTAGACATTGTCAATAATGCTATCTAATAATATTATTCAAATAATATGAATTATTGATCTGATAATGGGAAATAGTGTGCAGTAGCAATTATTGAATTAACAATAATATAAAAATACTGTGCAATACCGTGTGCTACTGTGCAACGACGCGTATTACTTCATTTTTAACCACCGAGTATTTCAACAGTGCTAATGGTAACAACTACGTCGTTATAATAAAAAAAACTCATTCGTGTCGTTTTCTTCATCCGACAGTTTTTCGTTATGGGGCCCACAAATGGCTGCGCCGTACGTATTCCCCGACAGCAAAACTATTTCACGACCAAACGAATATTCTCCGACAACAATGAATATTTTATAACCACTTGCTTATTTAAAATATTTGCGCATATTACCCATAACATTCCACATTAATCAAATCAACCCCTGATTATTTCAAAATAATATATAGAGAAAATTTAATTTTATTCATAATAAGTTGGGGTCTTACAACTTCCCCTCCTTTTGAAATTTTGTCCTCGAAATTGACGTACGTACCTGGTGTTTCGAAAAGGTGAGGATACCTCGCTTTCATTTTTGATTCCAACTCCCAGGTCATTTTCTCAATAGCATGCTTCCTCCACAAAACTTTAACTTGTGATATAACCTTTGTGCGTAGGACATGCTCCTTCCTATCCAAAATTTTGACTGGTACCTCCTCATACGTTAAATATTCGGTTATCTCGTCCTGTTCTAACTCAATAATGTGGTTCGGGTCTTTCACATATTTACGTAACACGGATATGTGAAATACGTTATGAACACGAGACATGCTTGGAGGTAAAACAAGTCTCTAGGCCACATTTCCTACTCGGTCAAGAATCTCAAATGGACCAATAAATCGTGGATTGAGCTTTTCTCTCTTCCCAAACCTCGTAACCCTTTTCTACGGAGCAACACGTAACAATACATGATCCCCAACATTAAATTCTACGTCCTTTCGATGAAGATCCGTATAACTCTTTTGTCGATCCTGTGCCGTTTGTATCCGTTGTCGGATCATTTAGATCTTTTTCGTAGTCATTCGTACCAACTCTGGTCCTAACAATGTTGCTTCACCCACCTCATCCCAACATACTGGAGAACGATACTTTTTTCCATACAACGCCTCGAATGGAGCCACACCTATACTTGCTTGATAACTGTTGTTGTAAGAGAATTCCACCAATGGTAGATACTTATCCCAACTGCCTTTGAAATCTAGAACATAGAGTCTCAATAGATCTTCAAGAGTTTGAATAGTCCTTTCCAATTGCCCGTCCGTTTGAGGATGATATGCCGAACTGAATCGTAAGTCCGTGCCCATAACTTTCTGCAAGCTAACCCAAAATCGATAAGTGAATCTTGGGTCACGATCCGAAATTATGGATACTGGCATGCCATGCAACCTCATAATCTCATTCACGTACATACGAGCAAGACGTTTAAGGGAATAAGTCTAACGTATCGACAAGAAATGAGCAGACTTGGTTAATCTATCAATAATAACCCAAATCGCATCTATGCCTTGAGAAACCTTGGGAAGACCCGTAACGAAATCCATGGTAATGTGTTCCCACTTCCATTTTAAAATCTCAAGTGGTTGCAATGGACCCTTCAGCACTTGATGCTCCGCCTTTATCCGTTGACAAGTTAAACACCTCGAGATAAACTCCGCGATCTCTCTCTTCATATTGTTCCACCAAAATATATGTCAAAGATCACGATACATTTTGGTACTTCCAGGATGGATTACAAACGGTGTGTTGTGTGCCTCCATCATGATTCTATACTTCAAATCAGAATCGTTAGGAACACAAAGTCTGGAGTTGACTCGAAGTATTCCTTCTTCATCGATTTTTGCTTCTGGAACCGCACCTTCTTGCACCTTCTTTCTCATCTTCATCAGCTCCAGATCTGTAGCTTGAGCAGCTTTAACTTTATCAATTAAAGTTGGTTCTACGCGTATACTTGACATCATCGCACTCGTTCCCGCATATGATCTTCTACTCAACGCGTCAGCTACCACGTTCGCTTTCCAAGATGGTATTGGATGGTATGATCGTAATATTTCAACAGCTCCAGCCAACGTCGTTGCCGCATGTTGAGTTCCTTCTGAGTGAAAAAATATTTAAGGCTCTTATGATCCGTATAAATCTCCACTTTCTCCCCGTATAGGTAGTGTCTCCATATCTTCAACGCGAAAACGACTGCTGCCAACTCTAGATCATGAGTAGGATAATTCCTCTCATATTCCTTGAGTTGTCGCGAGGCATAGGCTATGACTTTTCCATGTTGCATGAGAACACATCCTAACCCTTTGCCAAAGCATCGCTGTAGATAACAAATCCATCCGAACTAGATGGTATTGTCAGAACATGTGCCGAGATAAGTTTTCTCTTGAGCTCTTGGAAGCTCTTCTCGCATTTCTCGCTCCAAACGAATTTTGTATCTTTTCGAGTCAGCTGAGTTAATGGAGTAGCGATTCGAGAGAATCCCTCCACGAACCTCCGATAATAACCAGCTAAGTCCAGAAAGCTACGCACTTCAGTCACCGACTTTGGTTGCTCCCAATTTTGTATTACTTCAATCTTCGCCGGGTCAACAGATACTCCATATTTTGATACCACGTGCCCAAGGAATGCTACTTCCTCAAGCCAGAACTCGCATTTCTTCAACTTGGCATATAGTTTATTTTCACGAAGCCTTTGAAGTACCAGTTTCAAGTGGTGCTCATGATCTTCACGGATTTTGGAATAGATGAGCATGTCATCAATAAAGATAACCACAAATTGATCCAAATACTCCTTGAATACACGGTTCATCATATCCATGAAAGCAGCAGGAGCATTAGTCAATCCAAAAGACATGACTAAGAATTCATAATGCCCGTACCGAGTTCTGAAGGCAGTTTTCAAAATATCCTCAGTTTTAATTTTCAGCTGATGATTTCCAGAACGAAGATCGATCTTTGAAAAGAATTGTGCACCTTGCAACTGGTCGAACAGGTCATCAATGCGAGGTAGCGGATACCTATTCTTGATGGTGACATGGTTCAACTTCCAATAGTCAATACAAAGTCGCATACTCCCGTCTTTCTTCTTTACGAATAAGACAGGAACACCGCAAGGAGACGTACTAGGACGAATATAACCGATATCCAACAACTCCTGTAGTTGGACCTTTAACTCCTGAAGTTCAATAGGATCCATTCGATATGGGATTTTAGAAATGGATTTTGTACTGGACTCAAGGTCAATAAAGAATTCAACTTCACATTCTAGGGGTAGACCGGGAAGTTCTTCGGAAAATACATCAGGAAACTCATTAACAACAGAAATATGATTTAAATCTGACGTATTCTGGTTTAGATCAGTGACATGAGCTAAGAAAGCTTGACATCCGTTTTTTATTAAACGAATAACTTTGTGACTTGAAATGACATTGACTGATTTTAGTGGTTTGGTGGTTTGAATTCACACAACAGGTTGGTTAGGAATATGAAAACTAATAACCTTACGAAAATAATCAATTTTGGCATGATAAGTGGTTAACCAATCAATTACTAAAATCACGTCAAATGCAAATATTTTCAAAGATATAAGATCGGCAGATAGGGTGAGGGTACCAATCTGAATCAAGCAAGATTTGTAAACTGTAGATGTAACGAAGGTTTCTCCTAACGGAGTTTCAACAGATAAGTCAAAGTCTAACTTTTCAGGTGTCAAATTTAATCGTTGAGCACAAGTAGGTGAAATAAAAGAATGGGTAGCACCGGTATCTAACAAGGTGTAAACCTTGCAAGAGTTTATGATTAGCTTACCCGTAATCACCTCGTGTGGGTTCCTCGCGTTTTGGGCAGTCACGACAAACGCTCTTCCAGAAATCACCGACTTTAACTTGTCCGGAACCGCCTTTGGAATCACCACCCCCGCTGGACTTGGTTTATCTACAGGACAATCTCGAGCTATATGTCATTCTTTTTCATAGTTATAGCATGCCTTGAATTGTTGTGGACAGTTTGGGCTGATGTGTCCCTCTTTTTCGCATTTATAGCATACGATTGGTGGTCGTTCTCTTCCATTAAAAACAGTTGATGCTGGTGCTGATGTCGACGTCTTCACATTCTCAATGTTGTACATTCTCTTCTTGAAATCTCCCCCCGATTCGCTTTTTCTACTATCATGATCACGATTACCATCGGAGTGGTTACCGCTTCTGTCATACTTTCCTTCTCGCTGGTTGTCATTGTTCCAATGACTGCTGCCACCGGTACGACCCTGATTGTGGTCCCTTAGTTGAACATATTCATTATCTCGTTCTAATAACTGAGCCATGTTTACTACATCTGAATATAAAAAAAAATTGTGAGAAATGAGGTATTGACGTATTTCGGATTTTAAACCTCTCAGAAACATCCGCGTCATACGTTTCTCATTCTCCACCAAATGAGGTACAAACCTGGATAACTCTGCGAACTTAGCCTCGTACTGGGACACAGTCATGTTGTTCTATTCCAGTCTGATAAACTCTACCTCTTTCATATGACAAAAACTTTTAGAAAAGTACTTGTCAGTTAACAGTTTCTGGAACGCTTCCCAAGACATCTTGAGTGCGGCAGTCTGGGTACGCTTCACAGATTCCCACTAGTAGTCTGCCTCTCCACGGAACATAAAAGTGGTGAATGGAACCTTCTGTTCCTCCGTGCATCTCAAAACATCAAATATCTTGATAATTTGTTTAACCCACGTTTCCGCCTTGATCGGATCCGGCTTTCCCAAAAATTTTGGTGGTCCCAACTCTTTGAACTGCTTGGCAGTGACAAGCCGCGAGTTGCTATTATCTCCACCTGTATTTTGCACACGAGTCTCCCTCGTCTGGTTTTGTATGAACTGCAAAAAGCTTCTAAACATCTCATCGATTATCGTCTGATCAGTGTTGTTTTCAGGATGAACATTGTCTTTCTATTGCGCGTTCTCCTGGTTGGTGATTAAAGGTGTCTCCACAGACTCATTCACTCCATTGTTAACATTCTCAGCTACCATTCTCAAATATTGCCATAAAATAAGGATCAATTAAACAAATTAACATATCACATGCTAACCCTATGTAGGGTTTTCGGCACATAAACGCAGCTGAAATTAAAAAATTTTCGAAACCCTAAAACAGGATCCATGCAAAAACATATTAATTCAGAGGTTAAGATATGTTTTACCGATTATTCAAGCCTGAAAGGAGACGATGGAGATTCTGGAACTGCTTCGAATCCTCAACGCAATCCAACGGAACTGCGCCTCTACGGTATCCACACGAACGTCCCGCGAATCGGCACACGATCTGCAGCAAGGAAAGCTGCGGTACTAGCCGCCAAGGATCTGGACTTTTTAAAATTTTTCTCTCTAGTCTCTCTCTAAGAGCGGCTAGGGTTTTGATATCGATGATCCCCTAAACGGCTGATATATCATATATATAGCAGTTAAAGGAATTAACCAAAATCTAATCCAATTAAAAAAATAAAATCTGAATTTATATATATATATATATATATATATTATATCTTAATTAAGTCTTGCTTAATTAATATACATATATATATATATATATATACAAATTATCCTATTAATTTAAATTCATAATTTAAATACTATCAATCATATTGATATATTTAAATCCATACAATTTAAATTAATTCCCTTTTAATTACGTTCTAAGTGTGTGACCCTATAGGTTATTATTATGTTGGCAATAATTTTAAAATCATATTATAAAATTATAAACAGTGAGCGGCATCTAGTAATGCATCACTGCTACCCAAATAATAATAAGATCGCTGATTCGATACAACCTTTTTGTGACCAATGTTTCAATGTAATTTAATTCTTTTAACCTTGACATCCTAGATTAAACTCGAGGCATGGAATGTGTCATCCTCTTCATAATTTAATCTGAGTTTTCTTGATCGATGAGTAGACTATATGAAACAAATCACTATTTGAGCATGACCATGCATTTCATAGTCCTACTCAATCAAGAGGCCTATGGATATCACCCCTAATATATAGGAGGGTTAAATTCCATCTAGATCACTCATATTCCTCACACGATTCATGATGTACCCAATAATCACCTTTATCGCCCACCCCTATTAAAGATGGCCTTTGATGATATCAAAGTACATAAATTCTCGTGTAGTAATATAGTAATTTCAGGTCGGAGGATCATTACATCATTGTCACTATGAGAATTGCTTATGACACTTTGCATAATGCTCCACGTAGAATTCTCATGGTGGGTCTGCCCAGTACATTGTTCTCTAACATGTACCTATGCATTGACTCAATATCTCATATATTTATGACCAATGAGATTTGGCCATCAGTCAATCCACATACTAGTCTCAATGTATCATTGTTGTCCCAATAACAATGACACTCGACTAGGGGCATTTAAGAGTAATGATACTAATTGTAACTATATGATCTCATGTTCAAGTCACATACTTGAAGCCATATAATTTGTATCACTATTCTAAGGACTTTTATTATGTTAACATTTATATAACGCAGTAAATAAAACTATAATAAAATAATTCATTTATTCAATCAAATATAATATCAAAAATATTTAAGCAATTACATCAAAGAATTAGCCTCTAGGGCATAAACTCTAACACCCTATTCTCCGACTGACCAATTAAATATCAAATAAGCTTATGTAGGACCCTCTAGCGAAAGATTTTTCGTCTCTCCCCTCCTAATTCTATTCCCCGATCTCCGCCAGAGATAATATTCCTAAGCTCTGATACCAACTGTGACGCCCCCAGAATAGGTCCAGTCAACCCAACCCATTCTGAGTCGCCAAATACATGGTACAGAATCTAAATACAATCTTTTATATCACACGGTCGTGCAAAATACGATCACACAACTGTGAGTGTCAATACAAATATATAAAAAATATTGACATTCAAACTAAGTCCTCTTTACAATTATTATCACACTATTTATTAAAAATAGTGAGGACTACTACTGCTCTAACTCGGATCATCACTCTGTCCCCCGACTAATTCCTGCGACATTCTCATTTCCTGAAGAGGACAATAGATGAAAAGGGTGAGCTCAACTAGCCCAATAAATAATATTATGACTAAGATAATAAAGAATAATTTATCGTTAGTATTCAACAAATTAGATAAAATATTATTGACCACAAGTTTTAGATCAACAACTGCAGCGGAAATAACAATACATCAGAAGAATTAAGTAGGAAATAATGTCTACTATCTTCTATGATTTAAAAGTCTATCATCAATATTTTATCCCTGTAACATCAATCAATATATATCTTGAATCAAATATTAATTTTTGCACTACGGGCCAAAGATATTCATCAGATAATCATTCATCTTTGCACTACAGACCAAAAATATTCATCAAATAATCATCCATCTTTGCACTACAGGCCAAAGATATTTAATTATATCATCATTTAGGACTGAGGATGATGAAAAATATTTTAAAGAACGAATCCAGTGAGATAAAGGACAAAAATTAGGGATTCGTAATTTAGTTTATTCAAGTTCAAGAATACTCCATAATAATTAATTGTGGAGCAAAATTTAAGAATGAAGATCAAAACTTGGATCCAATCAAAGATAGAACCCATAATAGTCAACTTGAACAAATAGAAGAAAATTTAATTTTTTCGTGAATAGTGCCGTATACGTGAATAGTAACTCCGAAGGAAAAAGTGAGAATTTCATAATAAAATTCATGCCAATATTTTGGTATAATGATATTGAAAATAATAAAATCATTTACGAAAGAAAATAACATTACTTACCTCAAAAGAACAGTACTTCTGACAGAAATTTCAAGTATAATGCTGAAGGAAACTTGCACTGAATAGCAACACTCAAAGTATCTAAATACTCACAAAAATACGTTCGATATTATAGAGAGAGAAAACTTCTGATTCTGGTGTTATTTTTAAATTCTAATTCAGCACCCTATTTATAAAAAAATACTTAGAACGCCAAAGTAAAAAATTTAATAAAATAATATTTTTTTAAAAAAAATTCCGCCCACCTCTTGACCAAAATCCATCAGCCACCAGTGGGGCCCACCTCCCATTAAAAAAATATTTTTCTTAAAAAAAATATTTTTAACCCCAAAAATCATTTCCGACCCAAAATTCTAGAACTTCAATAATTCATGAAAAATAACCCTTTTATTAGAAAAATACAAATCTTATGTTCTTTTCATAGGAAATTTAATTCTCTACAACTTTGCAGAAGAAAGTTTTTCCAAATTCCAAACAAAAAATGGCCGAAATCCACAAACGGATGATTTTCGACACCAAAATGCTGATAAAAACACCTCAGCACTAATTCATTTTTTATATCCACAAAAATAAATATTTTCTTATCATATAAATTAATAATTAATTATTCACAAATAATATTACAGAACTACAATATTGACAACCAGGTCGTTTCCAGAAAAAGGGGGCCTTCTGATAAAGATTTCTCCTTACTGGCGCGTAATTAAATAACCTCTCCTAGACAGAACTTCTTTAGACATTGTCAATAATGCTATCTAATAATATTATTCAAATAATATGAATTATTGATCTGATAATGGAAAATAGTGTGCAGTAGCAATTATTGAATTAATAATAATATAAAATACTGTGCAATACCGTGTGCTACTGTGCAACGACGCATATTACTTTATTTTTAAAAACCGAGTATTTCAACAGTGCTAATGGTAACAACTACGTCGTTATAATAAAAAAAACTCATTCGTGTCGTTTTCTTCATCCAACAATTTTCCGTTATGGGGCCTACAAATGGCTGCCCCGTCGTACGAATATTCTCCGACAGCAAAAATATTTCACGACCAAACGAATATTCTCCGACAACAATGAATATTTTATAACCACTTGCTTATTTAAAATATTTGCGCATATTACCCATAACATTCCACATTAATCAAATCAACCCCTGACTATTTTAAAATAATATATAGAGGAAATTTAATTTTATTCATAATAAGTTGGGGTCTTACAACTTTTGTAAATCACAAGAAGCTTGTTGCAGGGGATTCAATTATGTTATTCATCGGCATATTTAAACGTTGAAGATTTGATGAAAATTTGGGGAAGATGAAGATTTTGATGAAAGGGAATATTTGGGGAAGATGAAAATTTTGATTTTAATATTTAGTTATTATTGTTGTCTTTTTTTCAAAGGAAAATATGTTTTGTTTTTTAATTGATTAAGATTTTATTTATCTTGATAAATAAATTTGATTTAATGAATGAAAAAATATTTTATTTTTATTAGTTTGTTTAATTATTAATGTTTTTTTAAGAAAAATATGTTTGATTTTTTAATTGATTAAGATTTGATTTATCTTGATAAATAAATTTAATTTAATGAATGAAAAAATATTTTATTTTTATTAGTTTTTGTTTTGTTTTATTATGTTTTTGTCATTTTTAAAACTTTAAAATGTCTTTTTCCATGTCATTTTTTTACGTCCACGTCAAAAAAGTTTTTAACCACCGTTAGCCAAATTTGATAGAATGACCCAATTTAACAATTTTAATTAGTTCAGTGAATTAATTTAAAAAATTAAAAGTTCAATCAGATATTCAATAAAATGTGTCAACTTCGGTGGTCAAATCATTAATTTTGTCATAAAATTTTTTATATAATATTCAAATACATATATACATACTGTGAGCCTCGCTTAACTTGTGAAACCTGTAATTTGTATAAATATATATATGAACATGATATAAAATTATTTATGTACTAGTAGCATTATTTATTTAAATTTTGAGACAAATGTAGTAGTAATACTACTTTTTATAAAAAACAATTGTTTATATAACCGTAAAATGTCACCAACTTTTATAAACTTGAGTTTCGTAGTAATTACTAGTAAATCATACACGCGGTCGTCATCACACGCACAAACGAAAATTTTTAACATGTGTCTTTGTTAAGCACACAGTTTAAGATAATATTTTTTGAATTGTGTGTATATTTTTTTAAATTTAGTATAAATATAAAAATCAAAAAAATATGCACACAGTTCAAAAGAATATTCTCTTAAATTGTGTGCTTAACATATGTCTTTAAAATACATGTTAAGAAAACCCAATTTCAAATTAATCTCAAAAGCTGGCATTCATTCATTCCTTAATTAACACTCGCTAAGTAACCGCGTGGATTTGATAATTGCTGTTATAAAGTCTCTCTCTCTCGACCGCCATTCTACCTTCCATCCTCTCGTCACTTCAAATTACTCCCTTCTTCTTCCACCCTTTAAATTTCTCAATCCCCAACAATTTCCTTACATATATATATATATATATATATATATATATATATATATATATTATAAATACAACATCAAACCAGAACCCTACCTATAACCTATTGAAACAGATCAGAAAGGGGCAACATCTTGAATAGCCATGACAGACAAGGTTTTCCCATCCTCCAAACCCACCTCAAACGTCACTGACGGCTCCGCCGCACCCACCACTAACGGCGCCGCCACCAATCCATCTTTTCCGGCCAACAAAGCCCAACTCTATAAAGCCACCCGCCCTGCATACCGTCCAACACCCTACCACGATCGGCACCGCCGTAGCTGCTGCTGCTCATGCTTTCTGTGGACTACTCTAGTCATCATCATTCTCCTCGTCCTCGTCGCAATTACGGGCGGCATCCTATACGTCCTCTACCGCCCCCATCGCCCCTCATTTTCTGTCTCCTCGCTCCAAGTCTCCCAATTCAACCTCACTTCCTCCTCTAAGCTCACCTCCAAATTCAACCTCACCGTCACAACTCGTAATCCCAACAAAAAGATTACCTTCTATTACAATCCAATCACGGTTTTAATCACCTCTAACGGCGTTAACGTCGGCTCCGGTTCAATTCCGTCCTTCACCCACGGAACCAAAAACACAACTACTCTGAAATCAGTACTCACTAGCACCGGTCAAAGCGTTGACGGTAGTTCGTTGATTTTGAAGAACAAGAAGAGCTTGCCACTGAAGATGCAGTTGGATACAAAGGTGAAAGTGAAGATTGGTGGGATGAAAACTAAGAAGGTTGGAATTAGGGTCACTTGTAGTGGCCTGAAAGCTACGGTACCCGCCGGAAAGAAACCGACGGTGGCCTCGACGGCGGATGCTAAGTGTAAGGTGGATCTTCGGATTAAGATCTGGAAATGGACCGTCTGAGTGAGAATTGTCAAAAGGTGTGCTTATTTGTTTTTCCTTTTTTTTTTTAAATTTTAATTTGTTTTGTTTATGATTCATTTTTTAATTTTATCTTTATTTTTGTAATGGTGACAGCTACTTATATAAATAGAGAAAGGTTTGTGTTAAACCGATTGTCAATTTGTCATAATTGTGCAATGTCATATAATTTCCCCATTTGATAGTGTTGATTATGAAAATATTGATTATATATATATATAGAATTAAAATGGTAATTAAATTAAGAATCAGTACTGATTGACATTGGGTACGTATAGCTGGCAGTGGCAGGTGAATCTAAAGTCTAACGAAATCGAGAGCAGATATTCCGTCTCCAAATTTTCTCTCTTTTTGTGTCTTATCACTTAAATATTGATATTTTTTTTTATTTTAAAGTTAATTAATACTAAGTAAGAGGATATATATTAATATTTAAGTGGTGGGATACAAAGAACAGAAAATTTGAGGACAAAAAATCTGCTCTCAAAGAAATCAGTTTTGGTACTAATGTTATAATGGTAATTATATTCAATCAGGGAACCCCCACTACAGAAGAATTCAGTGTTAACTGATGGTAAATTATTTAATTGACCAATATATTGCTGTCACGTAAAGAGAGAGTCTGCGTATCAATACTTGTTAGGTAAAAAAAAAATTACGTATCGATACTGTATTAATTAATTGATCAAAATTAATTTTATATTAACTACTCCATACTATAAGCATGATATATGCCACATTATAATTATAATGGGGTTTATCAAATCGGATATTGAATTTTGGAAGCACAAGTTTTATCTACCACTAATAAAGTAAAATCATGACTGGCCTGTTTGTTTTGTTGTTACTGAGCAAAAATTCCATCCACGTTCTTCTATCAATGAGATGAATATTGAGATGTTTTAAATTTAAAATTGATATAAATTATTTAATTCCAAATTATGTAAATATATATACAGTAGTACCTATGAATAAGGTGAATAGTAGTCATCATATATAGTATAGTCCAGTGTCGGTGGGAGGCAGGTAGTTAATAGTCTCTCCATTCTTATATGCAAGTCGTTTAGACTTTTTTTGTTATTCTTAATTATTTGTCGTTTGTGGTTATTTAGGAGAATTGATCACTATTTTTTTTAAATTGTCCCTTATTACTCCACCTAATAATTAAGGTGTTTTATGGGGAGAGAGAAAGGGAAAGAAAATGGAGTAAGAGTAAATGAGACCATTGAATTTTTTTATGAGTAAATGTAAATAGGAAACTGTTAATCTATTATCGAAGAGAGAGTATGAGATAAGTGAGGTGAAGGGTTTATAGACAATTGATAATATAATTAATGCTTTTCAATCGTTTTCTTAATTCTTGTACACATGTCTAAAACAACTTATATTAAGGAACGGAGGGAGTACCGGAATAGTACTACTACTATATGAAAATTGAAATGTATTTGTAAGGTTGTTGATGTGTTGTGGAGTAGGGGGGCCCTACCCAACTTTGAAAAGAGTTGCTAATTATTATACGCCATATACCTACCTTGTTGTCTTGTTTCTTTCTTTTTTCCGGTTAGTGGTGGTTCCATCCAGATACGTATTTCCGAAGGCAATGAAAATAAATGTACATATGTCTGTCTGTCTATCCATACAAAGTAATCGTCGATAATGAGCACCACCACCAGCAAGCAACATAATAATATACGCCCAAATATGTGAATTGAGTTGCTAGTTGTGATTTGTGACAGATGAGATTCAACCTCCCAACTCCCAATTAATATATGTATGAGTAGTATGAGTACTTCATATAACTAACCAGGTGGATCTTGGGTTTGACTTTGACACCTTTTTAACTGCCCCCACCCCACGCCACGCCACCCCACCCCACCCCACCCCTGTTCTGGGGAAAGGATTAGCAGACATTGAGTAAAAGAGTGACAAGATATAGAATTAGGAGTAGAATAGGATTAGGAGGAGTTATTGTAGGCAAGAAAGGATTAGAGTTTTGTATTGACTAAAGAAGAAAAAAAATTTAAAAAGAGTATGAAAAATGATCGAGAGTTTGTAGAGGGAAGAATAATAGGTAGACAATAATCAGGACAACGCATGACAGAACTCTTGAGAGAAAGAGCTTTTTTTGTTTGTTTGGAATCTTCGAGAATCAAAAGTCATTTCTATTAAAATGAATGGTGTATTTATAGTGCCTCTTGGTAAGTGATTATGTGTCTGACACATGTATGAGTATGTGCGTAATATGTGATCTCAGGTAAAATTTCAGAAATAACTTTAGTTGTCTAAAGTGATACCTAAATCGTCATGTTCTTTTAGCCGCCAATCCAAATTCATCAACCATTTTCCATGATGAGTTGCCTCCATAAGCCTTCTGTCATGAAACTCATGGAGGCCTATCTCAAGTCATCAATCTTTAAGGTATTGTCGCTCAATTCTTGTTGATCCGGGTTTCTTACTTCATTCAAACACCATATGATTCGAAATCATCATTGAAATGCTTCGGAGGTCTTCAGCACGGCCCTAGGGTGCTCAAGCCCTAGGGGGAGGGTCGAACCTTAGGGTGGTCAAGCCCTAAATTTATGTCTCATTCGATATGTTTCATTTGTCATGGCCATTCTTACTCGATTTTTATCATTTTCTCGTGATTTCCGATCCTGTAAGAAATTTCTCTTGTCATGGAGGATTCAAAGAAAATCATTCCTAAATGCTCATGAGTTTCTTTTCTTAGTTTCAAGCTTGTTATTCCGTCATTGCACCACTCAAGGCTCGTCCATCATGACTTTCGAGAAAATGAAGAGTTGTGCTCCCTCGGAGACCAACCCCTAGGGTGGTCGAACCCTAGGGTGGCTAGGGGGTCTCCCCGATTTTTTTGTCCTTCTTTCGGTCGTTTCTTAGTTTTGTCCTTGTTTGATTGTGGTAGTTCAATATGAAAAGTTATTGCCAAAATTTGTCACAAAGAGAGACCACCTAGAGGTGGCCGAACCTTGGGGCATAAAACTCTGAAGTGTTCCCCCTTTTGTTTATTGTTCACTTATTTTTGATTTTTCTGTTTGTTATTTAATTTTTCAAGTTATATGTGGCCCACAATTACTGTACTGAAAATATTATTACACTTCTCTTAAACCAAATTATTTAGGTAAAATTCAAACTTTCATGGTCCAACTCTTTCCCGAACATGTACACCGACCGAGTCCTGCCTGCCTGCCTGCCTGATAAGTAAGATTAAGCTTAATCGAAGCTTGTGGAAAGAGTACACATTATTTGCTTAATAATTTATATCTGCTAGACGGGTTATTTTTCTGTCACTACCACCAATAATAAAAAAAAGGGGGGGAAATAAAAAACATTTATATATATATATTAGATATATTACTAAAATACTAATTTTTATAAAGTTTTCTAAGAAGTATTTATGAAGATACTATTTAACTTTTACATGAATGCGCTTTTTGTAATGTTAATGAAGATATTTCAATTTAATCCAGTGTCCCGGTCATAAAGTAAGTATTGACCGAAGAGATATCCAAATATTGTGCTATTTCTTTTCCCTACACACAATTTTTCAGACTTTTCTATTTATATTTTACTTATTAAAGAGTTGGGCTGTATGTTTCTAAAACGCACAACAGGAAAATGGAGCCAGACCCACCAGAGCTTATCAAATTGAAGGGGCTATCTAATCTCACCCATTTATTCTGAACTACTAGTGGACTGGATGTGGGATGTCTACCTATTTTGATACTTCCTGCGTTTTTCAATTATATACATTGTTTTATTCCCCAAAAAAATAGATAATAATATATTTGTATTTTTTTTAGTCAATTTGTAAAACATGTAAATTATAAATTAATATGAAACTATTATAAAATACTCTCTATGTTCCAAATTATATGATCTTTATTGACTTTCGAAAGTCAATGAGAGACATTTTTAAATTTCAAATTTAGATGATTCGTTATAAAATTATGAAACAATAAAACTTATAACAAGTCATACTTTTTAGATTATTGTATTGATTAAAATTAAAACAATCAATATCAATTTTGAGTTTAAATATTTCTTAAGTTGACTTTAGAAAGTCAACAATTATCAAATAATATGGAATCGAGTGAGTCATTTTTTTTTGTTTTTGAAAGTTCCATTTTCTGGGAAATACAATATAATTTTATAATCAAATACATCATGAAAAACCAATCAATTCTCACTAAGAAGGAAAAAAATAAACTCACACCCAAACAAATCTCACCTCACATAAAGAGGACACAAGTTTTCGGTAATGAAAGAAATAAACTAAATAAATATAATAATGAAAAAAATAAACTCACCTAAGTGAGAACCAAACTTAAGATCTAAATATTGCAATATCTCAATCTTAACTGCTAAGCTAAGACCTCATCGACACACAGAGAATATTAAGAAGGGGAATTGATATTTTTACAAGGCTCCCCTCACATGAATAGTAAACGGGACCCACATTCATGTGAGTGAGCCATTGTGAAAATATCAATTCTCTTAAGGAATACTATTACTATTTTTATATATGTTATTTTAATAATTTAAATAAATTTGTATCAATTTTTAGTTTTATAATTTAACAACTTAATTTTAAAAATTAAAACGGAGGAAAAGGGGGTAATTAAGACCAGCATAAATGAAATGGGAGAAAATAATTCCATTTTCTTCCTTGCATTGAAAGTTCAAAATCAAATCCTTACTTGACATAAATAATCAACAAATAATTAATTTCGATATAGGAAAGTTTGATACATAATAATAATAATAAAGAATTGATATTTCTACGTGAAAATTGATATTTTTATAAGGGTTCATGTATTCTCTCAAGGAAAACCCTTCACCCCCAATCCAACAGAGCTGAAATTGGATATCGGGCGAGGTGGATGGTTTTAGCTTATTTAGGCTTAAACCCTAAACCCCAAGTTCTGTTTGATATCTAAAAGACTAAAACCAGTGCAGCCATCGCTGACCTTCTTTTCTTCTATCGAACCCTTCTGAACCCCCAAACTTTTCCCTTTCGTCTCTTTCTCTCTCTCTGCCTCACACACATTACATATATATAGTTACATAGTTTGTATATTTTTTAGGTAGGGCGATGTATCGGATCGCTGCAGCTTTGCTTCATCAGTCAGGTATCTGCTGTTTCATTACGACTCCCGTTCTATGATTCACAAACACGTATATTTGCATTCACCAATGTTCTTTTTCATTTTACTCCAGGTCTTCTACTTCAAGGAAATTGATAAGACATTTAATTGCAATTACAGTCTGTGTGTTTTGTTTTTGAAGTTGATTAATTTATTACTTTTTTTTTCTATATTGCATTATATTCAATCACTTGCTTTCTTTATCTACTAATTATCCTGGAGGGCTTTGAGTTTTATATTTTCATCTCTTTCATCCTTTCCTCCTTTCTCCAACAAAAAAAGAAGAAAGAACGAAAGTAAAAGAAGAAGCAGATATTATACCATACAGCTTGATAACAAAAAATGAAACAGTAATTTTAGTTGCTTGTTGATGCAACAATGAGTTGTTCTTTTTATGGGTAGGAATTGATATATATATATATATATATATATATATATTTATTTATTTATTTTTGATTTCATTGATTTGAATTGGATAGGCATGTAGTAGGGTTATCTGTAGCAGACATTATGTTGCCAAGGATATCAATTTTGGGATTGGGGCTCGGGCCGCCATGTTGCAAGGTGTTAATGAGCTTGCCGAAGCTGTAAAGGTCACAATGGGACCTAAGGTAAAGGACTGTTTCTTCTATATTTTATTTTTATTTATTCTTGCACATTTAAGAGTTTAGTTACTTATATTTTTTGGACAAAATTTCATTCCACCCAGTATGTAAATTGTAGTGTGATGTAGAGATGTCAATTGGATGGTAGACAGTAATTAAAAGGACATTATTCCTTACTGATTATTACGATATTGTGTGTGATTGAATAACAATTTTGAAGTCTTATAGCTGGATATGGTTATGGTGACTCCAACTTTGTTTTGTGGTTGTGTTGCTATTTTGAGTTTTTACTCACTAGATTCAAGAGTTCTATAATTTCCAAACTTTATTTTTGTCTTCAAAGAAGTTCTATGAACAAAAAGGATTTATCTGTGATCAATTAAAATCAGCTTTTCTGTTGTAGATTTGAGTCAACGTCATGTTCATCATCAGATGTTTGAAACTCTATATGTAAACTGTAAAGTGATTCATGAAGCACAGTCACGGAACGCTTGTTCTTAGTACACGTCTCAACCTTCTGCTTTGTACAATTAATTCAGGGCCGTAATGTGATTATCGAGAAAAGCCGAGGTGATCCAAAGGTTACAAAGATGGTGGTACAGTAGCCAAAAGTATCAATTTCAAGGAAAAGGCTAAAAATGTTGGTGCTGATTTAGTGAAGCAGGTTGCTAAAGCTACAAATTCTGCTGCAGGAGATGGTATTTATTTTTCCATTTATTTGCTTCACATAAGTTTCTTGAATATTCCATATATTTAATATAAGAAAATTTTTATTGCACCTCAGAGGCATTATCATAAGTTTTGAAGTTAAATCTAGGTTATCAAACTTTCTGTTCCATGATGCTGTATTCACTCCATTGGTCCTACTCAGGTGTTTGCTGTAGATGGGCATCAAAAAGAGACTAGGAAATTAGAAGTCTTTAGGGTTCTCATAATAGGGAGGGATCTAATATGATGCAGGACGGATCTAGGATGAAGAATTAATGAAAAATAAACTAGGATTTAAACTCCATGTTTAAACCATTAGAATCTCTCAAGTGTATCAACTCCACGTATCAATACTTAGTTGGATAAAATACCTCTACAGTAGGATAACTCTACGGTATGAATGAAATAATCAATTTCAATATAAATAATCTGTAGTCTAAAAGACTTGTGAGGATTACATCCTATTTAAAGAGACGCAAAATCCTAATATTACTTGGGGAATAATAAAAGTACTAAACGATTAAAATACCCTTATTAATAATTCTTAATTACTAATTAATGTCCTAGATCCTCACTAATAAATAAAATATATAAATCACATCAACTACTTTTATGTTAAACATAATAAAAACTCAAAATAATAAATATAAAAAGCTCTTTTTTGGTCTTGACTTGGAGTCTCTATTCTTCTCTTGTTGGAGAAAACTCGACCTCGAGTTCTGTAATATGAGAGAATAAGCGGTGAACTCTTCTGCAACGGAAGAACATCTTGAAACACCTTTGACAACATCATCACGCGGTATGAAAAATAAACTAGGATTTAAACTTCACGTTTAAACCACTAGGATCTCTCAAGTGTATCAACTCCACGTATCAACACCAAGATAGATAAAATACTTCTATGGTAGGATATCTCTACGATATGAATGAAATAATCAATTTCAATATCAATAATCTGTAGTCTAAAAGACTTGTGAGGATTACATCCTATTTAAAAAGACTCAAAACCCTAATATTATTTGGGGAATAATAAAAGTACTAAATGACTAATTCTTAATCACTAATTAATGTCTTAAATCTCCACTAATAAATAAAATACATAAATCACATCAACCACTTTTATATTAAACATAATAAAAATTCCAAACAATAAATATAAAAAATCTCTTCTTTGTCCCCATCATAATATATAGAGGGTACTTTTCTTGGGGTGTCTTTATGCACTCTTAGCAATTAACAACCTTTACTTCAGGCCCACCAGAAGAAATATATAAAGTGCACTCCGTGTTGGATTAATTATCTGGGACGGGGATAGAAGGCTTGAAAAGTGTGGGATGTGAGAGTTGTTTCCCGGTTGTTTGGCCAGCTGTTCCTCTATGATTTAAATATTTTTTTCATTGCCAAAAATGGTTAACTATCATGACACAACGGCTTTTAAATGTAGAAACCTTTTTTCGATATACTGTTCTAGTTATAAATATCGGAAGGCTTATTTTAGGAAATATATTACATGTGGCTGCAGGTACGACATGTGCCACCGTATTGACCCAAGCAATATTTGCTGAAGGATGTAAGTCAGTAGCTGCCGGTGTAAATGTGATGGATTTGCGCGCTGGTATCATGATGGCAGTTGATGCTGTTATAGCCAACTTAAAGAGCAGAGCATTGATGATAAGCACATCGGAAGAAATTATGCACGTAAGTGCTCCAGTAATAATTGAAGTAGAAAATTACATTCAGGAAATAAAATTTGAAGCCTCTCACTACTTTTATATTTGGAGCAGAACAAGGGTTGATACCTCATGTATAAAGTGTAGGCTTTTACTTGTAGGTTTCCTGTATGATCGATGTTTATATTTTTATGAATTCTTTATTAACATACGAAACCAAGGATGGGTCGAAAGCATGTAAACTATTTTGTAGATTTTCTCTGGGCAAGTGAGAACTATTTTGTAGTTCTTTTTTCCCGCTGGAAAAATGAAACCTTTTCTCTTAGATGTGTTTACTTTATGTTTGAGACAGGTAGCTACTATCTCTGCCAACGGTGAGCATGAAATTGGTGAACTAATAGGAAGGGCAATGGAGAAAGTTGGGAAGGAAGGAGTTATTACTGTTTCTGTAAGCATTATTCAGTCTTTGCCTAATATAATGGACCACTAAAGTTGTTAAAGCTAAAAATTTTCCTATTTCCTAATTATATAGGATGGTAATACTCTGGATAACGAGCTAGAAGTGGTTGAAGGGATGAAACTAGCCAGAGGTTATATATCTCCTTATTTTGTTACTGACTTGAAGACCCAGAAATGTGTATGTACAGCTTTCCATTATTTACATTAATGGTGATCTTCAATTGGATGAGCAGATTGGTGATTATTTTAATTATTGATACTTTCATTTCGTCTAAAACTTCTCAACTATATATTTATATGATATGATTTTCAGAACACGTGAAATTGTTGTTCGCTTGTAGGCAGGAACTAGAAAATCCCTTGATCCTTATTCATGACAAAAAGATTTCAGACATGAACTCGCTTGTGAGAATATTGGAGCTGGCTGTAAAGGTAACTGGCTTTTTTGAATGGGTCCCTTTTTCATTTGGGCAGTGACGAATGAGCATGTTCCTAATTACTTGGTGGATTCAGTGTTAGTAACTTCTTTCTCTTTTCCCCTGAATAGAAAAATCGATCTCTGCTAATTGTTGCTGAGGATGTGGAGAGTGATGCACTGGCTATGCTTGTTCTTAACAAACATCGTTCTGGGGTTGAGGTAAGGGATGGACTAGAAGCCACTCTAAAGATTTTCTCTTACTATGGTAAATAGCATTCCCTTTATGTAATATGTTGTTAAAACTACAAAATCTATCATACTGACTTCCACATTAACGTATAGGTTTGCGCTGTCAAAGCTCCTGGTTTTGGGGATAGCAGAAGAGCCAATTTGGATGACCTTGCAATTCTAACTGGAGGAGAGGTGAATCGACCATCTACATCTAGTGCTTTGTATGTTGCATGCTTATTCACCAATGGCGCGTATGCAGGTTATAAGTGAAGAACAAGGTTTAAGTCTTGATAAAGTTCAATTTAACATTCTTGGTTCTGCAAAAAAGGTATGCCTGTAGTTGTTTGAGATTGTAAGCACATGTTAGAATTACATGAATCGTATGCGGACACTAAAGTCTCTTTGCTCCAGTTACTGTTTCTCTTGATGACACAATAATTCTACATGGGGGTGGGGATAAGAAACAGATTGAAGAAAGATGCGAGCAGGTTCAGTGGTTTCTCTTGGAAAAACCTGCTTATCTTATTAGTTATTTTTCTTTATGTCTTAATATTTTATTTTTATCAAGTAGTTCTGCATATTATTTGCTGATCTCAAGGTATGAGATCGTGAAGTAAAGTAAGTAACTTCAACATATAAAAAATGTCTAGGCCAATGCCGGTACTTTAGATTTACATTAGTCCTACGCAATATTAGATGCTGAAAACTATTTGGTTCAATTTCATAATTAGTTATTGGATGCTCAAAATCTTGTAAATGTTTATGATTGCTTTTGGGATCCAAGATGTTGTGGTGTGAACGCAAACTCTTGTTTCTCATGCAAATATACTACTTTGAAGTTTGATCGGCATTATGAATCTGTATGAAATTTTTCTTTATTGACTGCAAAAACTTTTTTCTAATATATAGCACTTGTAACTATATCACCCTACCATAAAAAAAAACATAAATCCATCCTTTCCAAACTGACTGCAAGTAAATTTGTAGTGTCTTTTGAAGTTTGCAACAAGAAATATTGTGTTGTACATGCCTACTTAATGAAACTTGCCATTTTTTGCATTGTTTTGTCCTTGGAGTTCGGTCCCTTATCGCAAGATGTTGTCCATAATATTTCATCTGCTTGAAAGAATGCCATGTAAACAATAGGCCATTTTTTCTCCTGTCTTGCTTATCTGTAAAAGCAAACATGGAACATGCTGCAACTATTCTGTCCTAGCTGAAGTCATTTATCTTCCTTAATTCATCTGCTGTTAGAAACTTGACTTCTAGTAAACTTTTGTATTAGCCTCTTGGGAGCTGTCGTTTACACTCCTAAATTAACCTCACTTTCACTTCACGAATTTAAATAATTAGCACAGTAGTAAGCAAGGATCGATCCCACAGAGAGTAAGTTTGTTTTAGATTTATTCTACTATTTTAACAGAAAATAAAGATGGGGGATTTTTGAAATTGTTTTAAACTAAGAAAAACATAATTTAAATAAAGAGATTAACCAAATATGTAAAAATTTCAGTTCTGTAGTTCAGTTTCACCAAGCACAGCAATCAATTAATCAAGTTATTATTCTTTACCTTTCAATGAAACTATTAACCCTAGATAACAATAAGCTCTGCTATCCGAAATTCTCCTTAGATATTCACTGTATGAAACAAGCTCTTCACCAGATTCAACTAACATATAACCTAGAACAAGCTCTCTAGATTTAATATGATAGAAGCATTAAGAAATAGAGAATTAGGCTAATCCAAGCAACAAACACATAAGCTCGATTTGTTTAACTTGTTTTCTGATAATCTTAGCAATACACAAAAGCTTGTCCACAATTAGTATCACTAATTTACTACTTGTGATGAAGACAGATATCAATTACACGTAATACCAATCTTAATCTAGCATATGATAATGATTAAATTAACTCAATTGGCCATATCAAATTAATTAGATCAATTAGCATGCAATCAATGAAAACAGATTATCAGAAGAAATTTCATACAAGAAAGAATAAATAATAATACTTAATTAATCAATTACTTGTAACAAGGTTCCACCTCCCTTTAGAACTGAATAAAGAAACTAGCCTGACATGCTCCAAGTTTGCACTTCAATGAGGTATGAGAGTTGGTAGAAGATTGAATGAATAAAACCTTGACTATCATCCTCTATTTATAGTGCTAGACAAGGGCCTAAATCCTATAAGAACTAGGAATCCAAATCCTAAAAGGAATTACAATTATAACTAGTTTCCATAAAGAAATAGAATCTAATAAGGAAATAAAATCTCAGTCCAAAGAAGTCCTAATTCTAATAGTAATATCAATCCAATTCCATGTAGGAATCTCAAAATATTGAGAAAGTCAACTGCTGGTCAAACTCCTCTTCAATTCAACTCCAAATCAACTTGTTTCCATCCTTTTAGCTTTAATTCACCTGAAAATAATAAACAACTTATTAAGCTCATATACACATAAAACATGTAATAAAATTAAATGTAAAGGAATAAAAAATCATGAATATTGTGTACTTATCAAATTCCCCCACACTTAGTCTTTTACACGTCCTCGTGTAAACTAAAAGTTTAATTTCCAGAAACTCTACTCAACCATAACGTCAAAAGATTTTAAGATCAAATCATGATTATCAACACTAAACCCACAAAAACATGATCAATGCTTCATCAATCAACTCAAGATAAGTACCTCACCACTTCACCAATGAGTTTTATTAAGTTAAATTGTAACCACATAAGCCCTTGTCTATGATCCACATACTTACTCAACTTAGTTACCATGGAGCAAAAACTGTGCACACCACTCAAAAACTCAAAACATACTTTTTCTGCTTTATTTTTTATCAGAATCTTTTCATTTTAATTAATTTTTTTTTTTATTTTTGGTGAATGCATTTTATGCTCCGTTTCACCTTCCTCAATCATTCTTTTGTAAGTGAGTGCATTTTATGCTCCATCTCACTTATCCGCACGTGTTTATAGGAGAGTGCGTTTTACGCTCCATCTCATCCCATCACATGACTTCTCTTGTGTTTCTTTTTCAACAATTTCACTGGTTTCCAATTTATTTTTTTCACATGGTCCTGCAAAACGCTTAAGCAGTTCAATAGTTCTAGAGCATGAGATTAGTGCACATAGACAACTCCACAGATAACTTAGCCAACTAAGCATATATCACATGTTCAAGTGCTCATGAGATGCAAATTCAACTCAAATCAATTACTATGGATCATGATTTAGTTTTTCTCAATCATTAACCAATTAAGCATCAAACAGATTTTGAATTTTTAGCATTGATTCTCATTTTTGACTTTAACCTTCGAACACATAGGCAAATAGAATCATGGAAATCAAATTTTTCAAAAAATTTCAAAAAAAAAATTCAAGGCATCAAGATGGTCCTATTTCATTTTAAAATTGGCAGATTAAATATCCCTAAATATAAAATAAAAACCTAAATCTCTCCCCCCACACTCAAACCTTACATTGTCCCCAATGTAAGAAAATCATGCAACGAAGAAATAACTACATGCAAATAAAAAAAACTAAATAGTAAAGAGATAGAAAAATCAAATCTGATTTCTTGGGTTGCCTCCCAAGCAGCTGCCCTTGTTTATTGTCATTGGCTTGACTTCTTCCTCTCTTCTATGTAATTGGACTTGTGAACTTTAAGTGGACTGGTAGCAGTTTCATCCTTAATTGAGGAACATTGTGTACTTCATAATCCTGCTCCTTTCCAGCCACCAAATCCTCCTCGTATAATTGTATTCGATCAAAAGATTTCTGCACTAAATAATCCACAACATCAATAACAAAAACAGATTTAATATTATCAAGATACCTTTTAGCCTGATCTGCATTGAACTGGAACTTTGCATTGTCCAATTTCATGGTAAAGGTACGATGGTGTGTAGCACTCCTTGTTTCTGTTAGTTGTACTGATGGAGATGAATCCACGTCTTTCTTGTCGAGATCTGCAGAATTTATCAAATTATTCTCTTCTTCCTCTTGTTCATTCTCGTCAAATTCCATATTACAGTCTGTTCCCGGAGTAAGCACTGAATCCTCCTGCTCCTCTTCGTCAAATCCCATTGTACTGAAGTTCTCAACAAACGGAGGAGGTAACTCCTCGAAGCCTTGAGATTCCAACCTCCCTACTTTGGTTGCAAGCTGACCAACTTGATCCCTCAGATCTTGAACAGAAGTTCTTGTCTCCTGCTGGAACTGCTGTGTTTGACTCATGAACTGTAGTGTTCGGCTCATGAATGCCTTGAACATATCCTCCATAGATGTCCCAGAATTAACAGGTACTTCTTGATTTTCTGTGTGGTACTGAGGTTGAGTCTGCTGAAGATCTTGCTGCATACTTGAAAGGACAGGTTGCATTGGTGGCCTAGTACCTTCATAGCTCAAGTCAGGATGATCTCTCCATCCGGAATTGTGAGTTTCTGCCCAAGGATCACATTGATGTGGATTTTGTCCGGAGAATGTCCCCACAGCATTAACTTGATGAACGATTACATCCTCTTGCACTATGAGACAATCATTTGTTGTATACCCTGATTTTGAGCAAATTCCACATACTCTTGCAACCGGTACGTTTCCTGTTGTTAATTGTTGCACCACAGCAGTTAAGTTAGAAATCTGGTGTGCCAATTCACTCGTGCTTACCTCACTTACCCTTTGTGGAGCATGATCGTATTGTTGTGAGTTAGCGGCCATGTTTGCAATCAAATTTCTTGCAGCCTCCGGTGTCTTGTCTACTAATGCTCCTCCACTAGCCGCATCGATCATACTTCTTTCCGTTGGTATCAGTCCCTCGTAGAAGTACTGAATCAAGTGTTGCTCATCAATTTGGTGGGGAGGGCAGCTGGAACACAACTTCTTGAACCTTTCCCAATACTCATAGAGAGTTTCTCCATTGAACTGACTAATTCCACATATCTTCTTCCTTGAATCGGCAACTCTTGATGCAGGAAAATACTTCTCCAAGAATAGCCTTTGCATATCAGTCCATGATCGTATCGATCCTGAAGGAAGATAGTATAACCAGTCTTTAGCCAAATCTGCTAATGAGAAAGGAAAAAGTCTAAGTTTGATATGCTCCTCTGACACTCCTTGTGATTTCATCGTGGAACACACCATATGGAACTCCTTTAGATGCGTATATGGATTTTCACCTGTTAGACCACGAAAAATAGGCAAAAAGCGAATTAGTCCGTAGTTAAGTTCAAAAGCAACTTCTACGGTAGGATATTTAATACACAGGGATGGATGATCAAGGTCTGGAGTAGCCAGTTCTTTTAAAGTCCGGTTGTTGTTCGGCACCACCATTTTTTCCTTTTTAAGTATTGGAACAAGAGCTTCTTTTGTATCTGCAATTTTCTCTATCTCTTGATCAAAATTAGAGTGAGAGGATTGAGTCATAAAACAAAAAGAAAAAAAATTAAATAAAAAGAAAATAATAAAAATAAACGAAAACAAAGAATAAACAAAAACAAATAACACTCCCCGGCAACGGCGCCAAAATTTGGGAGCTGTCGTTTACACTCCTAAATTAACCTCACTTTCACTTCACGAATTTAAATAATTAGCACAGTAGTAAGCAAGGATCGATCCCACAGAGAGTAAGTTTGTTTTAGATTTATTCTACTATTTTAACAGAAAATAAAGATGGGGGATTTTTGAAATTGTTTTAAACTAAGAAAAACATAATTTAAATAAAGAGATTAACCAAATATGTAAAAATTTCAGTTCTGTAGTTCAGTTTCACCAAGCACAGCAATCAATTAATCAAGTTATTATTCTTTACCTTTCAATGAAACTATTAACCCTAGATAACAATAAGCTCTGCTATCCGAAATTCTCCTTAGATATTCACTGTATGAAACAAGCTCTTCACCAGATTCAACTAACATATAACCTAGAACAAGCTCTCTAGATTTAATATGATAGAAGCATTAAGAAATAGAGAATTAGGCTAATCCAAGCAACAAACACATAAGCTCGATTTGTTTAACTTGTTTTCTGATAATCTTAGCAATACACAAAAGCTTGTCCACAATTAGTATCACTAATTTACTACTTGTGATGAAGACAGATATCAATTACACGTAATACCAATCTTAATCTAGCATATGATAATGATTAAATTAACTCAATTGGCCATATCAAATTAATTAGATCAATTAGCATGCAATCAATGAAAACAGATTATCAGAAGAAATTTCATGCAAGAAAGAATAAATAATAATACTTAATTAATCAATTACTTGTAACAAGGTTCCACCTCCCTTTAGAACTGAATAAAGAAACTAGCCTGACATGCTCCAAGTTTGCACTTCAATGAGGTATGAGAGTTGGTAGAAGATTGAATGAATAAAACCTTGACTATCATCCTCTATTTATAGTGCTAGACAAGGGCCTAAATCCTATAAGAACTAGGAATCCAAATCCTAAAAGGAATTACAATTATAACTAGTTTCCATAAAGAAATAGAATCTAATAAGGAAATAAAATCTCAGTCCAAAGAAGTCCTAATTCTAATAGTAATATCAATCCAATTCCATGTAGGAATCTCAAAATATTGAGAAAGTCAACTGCTGGTCAAACTCCTCTTCAATTCAACTCCAAATCAACTTGTTTCCATCCTTTTAGCTTTAATTCACCTGAAAATAATAAACAACTTATTAAGCTCATATACACATAAAACATGTAATAAAATTAAATGTAAAGGAATAAAAAATCATGAATATTGTGTACTTATCACCTCTGAATTCTGAATTGAGCTTCTACCAAACCTATCTACAATCTTTAGGATACGTTGCAAGTAGTTTTGGTTTCGAGTATTTTATTTGGAAAGTTGCAGGATTTTTTGGTCAAAGCTTTAGCCAAAATTATTTTTTAATTGACCTGCATATTAAGCATATTATATTGCTTTTATATATATGGGTTTCACTGATAGCAGATGTATTCTTGAACAGCTAAGGGCAACTATTGAGAAGAGTGCTGCAATGTTTGATAAGGAGAAGGCACGGGAACGGTTGTCAAAGCTATCTGGTGATGTTGCAGTTTTCAAGGTATATCAATTTCGTAGTCTGTCCTATTATCATGTATGCCTAGTTATCCCCTTGTTGCGTGATAGGTCCCAATCAAAGCTTCAAAATGATAAATGATGTTTTCTCTTCGGGTGAGAAAGTACCGCAAGGTTTTATAACAAATGATTTCTTATTTTACTCTTTTGCCAACTGAAGATTTAAATACATAAAAGTAAACTACTCTCTCCTAAGCTCATGGGCCACAACTACTAGAATTAAGGACTCCACTACTATCACATGAACCACAACTACTAGAATGAAGAACTCCACTACTACCACTTATTCACAAAGTAAGACAATAGCTAACAAAAAGACCAAGTCTTCTAACTGACTTTTGCTACTCATCAATACCCCCTCCTTTGGCTGGAACCTTGTCCTCAAGGTTCACTTCTTGATTGTTTTCCCACGTAGCATTTTGAGCTTTCGATTTCTTCATCTGAATTTTCGTTGCGACCTTCTAACAGTAGAAGCTGCGACCCTTCACACCTATGACCAGGTGTAAATTTCTCATCACAATTAAAGCATAGCCCTCGTGTCCTTCTCTTATGCATCTCGTCCCAAGTGAGTTTTTTCATAGGTGAAGCTGTCGTGAATTTTGTTGGAGAAGGGAATTCAACAATGGATCGTGTGGGTGTACTTTGGCGAATTAGCTGCTCATCTCTCATTCGTGCAAGGTTAATAGCTTCTTTCAACGACTTGGGCTTGAACATTCTTATGCCGTCAGCTATTTCCGGTTTGAGACCTCCCATGAACGTCCCTACCAAAGCCTTTTGTGTCCAGCCTTGTACCCGGTTCCCAAGCTTTTCAAATTCTTTTTGATAGTCTCGCAATGAGCCCACCTGTTTCACTTTCGATAATATTTCATCAAAATCTTCACACTTCGTCGGTCCAAATCGAGCCCATAGTTCCTCCTCAAAAATTGCCCACGTCACTTCCCTTCCTTCTTCTTTATAAGCACGTCGTATCCATTGCCACCATTGGTTTGCTTTGCCTTTGAGCGTCGGTCATGCCTTGGTACGCAAAGAGTTGGTTCACTCTGTTGAACCATTCAGTAGGGTCATCTCCCGAGTATTTTGGAAACTTGAGTTTTGCCAATTTGGATGAAAACATCTGCCTACCCCCTTCTGTCTTCTCCGTAAGTTCATCATTATTGTTATTGGCGCGAAATCGGCCATTATGGTCACCGGTGTTACTGCTGGACCCCTCTTTGTTTGACAACAAGGTTGCCGTGAACTTGTTGAGGGTGTCTTCCAACCGACTCATACTGGCTTGAAGTCCTCCAAGCCCCACTTCAAGACTTTCAATTCGTTCCTTGTTAGTTGCCATTGTAACACAGCTCTCATACCAATGATAGGTCACAATCAAAGCTTCAAAATGATAAATGATGTTTTCTCTTCGGGTGAGAAAGTACCACAAGGTTTTATAACAAATGATTTCTTATTTTACTCTTTTGCCAACTGAAGATTTAAATACATAAAAGTAAACTACTCTCTCCTAAGCTCATGGGCCACAACTACTAGAATTAAGGACTCCACAAGGACTTCACTACTACCACTTATTCACAAAGTAAGACAGTAGCTAACAAAAAGACCAAGTCTTCTGACTGACTTTTGCTACTTATCATTGCGATTTTGATATTCTTTCAGGTTGGAGGGGCTAGTGAGGCAGAAGTTGGGGAAAGGAAAGATAGAGTCACTGATGCTCTGAATGCTACAAGAGCTGCTGTGGAAGAGGGAATTGTTCCAGGTAAGTGTCATTAGCTATTCCAAGTTAAATGTCTGTTTATCCATGATTACGTCACAAGTTGACCGTTTTGGATAGGTGGCGGGGTTGCTCTCTTGTATGCTACAAGAGTTCTGAAGAACCTTCAAACTATAAATGATGGCCAGAAAAGAGGGATCCAAATAATTGAAAATGCCCTTGAGGTTTCATTTCTTGAAACGTGTTTGTCAGCTTTCTCCCTATTAGTTATGATTTGCTTCATATTCACCTGAAACCGGAAATTTATTTGTAATAGGCTCCTACTTTAACAATAGTCTCAAATGCCGGTGGTGATGGTGCTCTGGTTCTTGGCAAGCTATTGGAACAAGATGATTTCAGCTTGGGTTATGATGCTGCCAAAGGTTTGTGAACCAAGGTTCTTTTTCTTTCTTTTTATTATTATAGTATTTTGAGAATTTAACACTAAACATTTCCGAAGCACATCGTTATTATTCTTAGATTGGTCATATGCTGTTTCATCTACTTAGTGAATGTTGTTTGTTTTGGTAAATCAGGTGAATGTGTAGACATGGTGCAGGGTGGAATTATAGACCCACTGAAAGTGGTTAGAAGAGCCTTAGTAGATGCAGCCAGGTGAGATTGTTGTTGTTTATAATCATAGATGGTTGTTGGGTTTGGCATCTTTTAACTAATTTTACTACCTAAACTTAATTGGTTTTGGTTTGCAGTGTCTCATTATTATTGACAACAGCTGAGGCAACTATTGTGGATCTCTGAACCCTCTCGCAAATCGAATGCCGGATATGGATGGATTGGATTATTGACTTCCAGAACCAACCAACACGGCAACACCGCCGCCTCTAGTGCATCATTTTGGAAATATGACAATCTTAATTGGTCTCACCGCAATTAAAAGTTTTGGACAAATTTTTGTGGTCGAGGTTGGAATTATTCATTATTTTCAAATTCGTCGTGGATTAAATTATTATTTTGATCATCTTTGAACGTAAGTTTTATACAGGTTATATGGTTTTTAAAGTATTTGATTTTAATCTTTACAATTTATTGTTGAAATTGGGAGCACTAGAAGAATCATACAATTTGTTTCACTTGTCGAACTCGAGCACTTGCTTGGTTCTCAAATTTAAGTTCTTGGATGATATCAGTTTTTATTATGAATTTATTCTCAAATTGATCCATATTTAAATCAAATATCTAAAGTATCTCTAACTTATAGTTTTTTAAATTTATTTTATTTGGTTCGAGAGAAGACCAGTAATGACATATTTCGAATAATTATTTCAATTATTCTCCAGCCCAAGTGATAGCTGGGGAAAAACAGATACATGGAAATGAAATTTGTAATTATTTTAAAATGACTTATAAGTAAAAGCGTTCGGCTAGTAATGATTTATAAGTCAAAAATTAAGTTAAAACAAATTATGAAGGTGTTCGGCTAATAATGACTTATAAGTTAAAATAAAATATAGAGATTATTAAAAAGGAAATTATAAAAAGATATATTGATTAAATATCATATCGAAAGTTATTATTGGTAAACAACTTATTATTGATAACTAACTTATTATTGGTAAATAACTTATTATGTAAACAGCTTATTGGTAAACAGTTTATTATTGGTAAACAACTTATTATTTAAACAGCTTATTGGTAAACAACTTATTATTGACAACAAACTTATTATTTAAATAACTTATTATTGGTAAATAACTTATTATTTAAACAGCTTATTGGTAAACAACTTATTATTGATAAATAACTTATTATTGGTAAATAACTTATTATGTAAATAGCTTATTATTGGTAAACAACTTATTATTTAAACAGCTTATTGGTAAACAAATTATTATTGACAACAAACTTATTATTTAAACAGCTTTTTGGTAAATAACTTATTATTGGTAAATAACTTATTATTTAAACAGCTTGTTGGTAAACAACTTATTATTTAAATAGCTTGTTGGTAAACAACTTATTATTTAAATAGTTTATTAGTAAACAACTTGTTATTGATAAACAACTTATTGGTAAATGGCTTATTATTTAAACAGCTCATCTTATTGGTAAACATCTTATTATTTAAACAGCTTATTGGTAAATAATTTATTATGTAAACAGCTTATTGGTAAATAACTTATTATTGGTAAGCAACTTATTAGTAAATAACTTATTTAATAAATTTATTGGTAAATAACTTATTGATACACAACTTATTATTTAAACAACTTATTGGTGAACTTAAGAATAAAATAACCCCAATTTTATACTTAACGATTGAAAGCCCATATTATATTAAGAACTACATATTATGGTGGAAAAAAAACAACCTAATATTATTTAAGCAAAACATTAAAATTATTATTTTACTTTTAATGTTAATATTAAAATTAAAAAATATAAAGTATAAACTAATAAAATTTTGGAAAAATAAATTGTTTTTAATGAAAAATTAGAGTATTTATAAGAAGCCAACTTATTATTAATATTTACTAAACTAACTTTTTAACATTACACAACTAAATAAATTATTTAGTTATGTTCATTGAAGATACAATAACTATAATACAAGGGTTTTTATGTTATGTCCATAATCCTCTTGTAATTATTTATGTTTCTCAAAATCATAAGTGAATGAATGAACAATGCATATATGATTTTACGTAATTAATGGAATTCTGAAATTTTAGTAAGCAACTTTATTATTACCAATCAAAATATTTTCACTAAACAGAAAATATATATAAAAATTTAGTTAATTTCCTGCTAGCTCCCCTTACAAAATTAAAATCATAAAAATATAAGTACGACCCTCCTTTCATTTATCCTCTCAAATACTTTCAGCCTTGTCGTCTTTCCTCTTCTACCCAAACTCCCAAATACGACTTTCCTCTCCTACCCAAACTCCCAAATACGAAGTCGAGGAAATTTCGGTCACTGGCCGCCTCCCTGCTCTCAATCGGAATTTGGAATGCTTTACAGTCAACTGTGTAGGTTTTTCCACAGATTCTCTTCCTCTTTCTCTCTACAGATTATCTCAGTAGAAACCCAGGTAATTTTTTATGTGAACTATTTTGTTTACATTTATGAGCTATGTTTTGCAGCATTTCTCTGTGCAATTTGATACCATTCATCTGGAATATTACCATCAATTTGGAATGTTTACGTTAGAAGAGAAGAGAAAGAGATGAGGGGTTTTGGGTTAAAAAGGGTAGAGATGTAATTTATCCAGATAATAGAAGGGCAAAAGAGACTTTACATTTCGTCAAAATAGCTTATTCAGAATGACTTATAAGTCCTTTTTTTTGAAGTTACAAATTGTTACTTATTATTTTTGACTTATAAGTCAAAAAATAAGTCATAAAATAAGTCCTTCCCGAACAGTCAAATAATAAAAAGCTCCTTATAAGTTTGACCAACTTATTAGGAGCTCCCGAACAGGTTTGCCCAAACTTGAATTAGCAAATTCATGCTTCGTGCTTCTTCTTCTTCTTCCAACCGTCTCATTTTAATCCCACCATACCTCTTTCATTACTCTGTCACCCTCCACCATCAAACCCAGATTGAACTTACTCAAGGTTTTCCCACTCACAATCAAATTCTCAACTTCTTAAACAATCTATCACCATTCAACAAACTAAGCAGATTCACTCCCAAACCCTGCTCCTTGCCTTGCGGGCCTCCGCTTTCTTGGCCGCCGGACTTATCTCCAGCTATGGTAGATTGGGTGGTCTCAATGATGCCCGTAAGGTGTTTGATACTATGCCAACGGAATGCATTTCGAATTTGCTTCTCTGGAATTCAATTTTGAGAGCTAATGCCGCAAATGGAGAATTTAAAGAGACCCTTGTGCTTTATCTTAGGATGAGAAATTATGGGATTTGGGCCGATGGATTTACTTTTCCTTTAGTTGTGAGGGCTAGTGCTCTTCTGGGTCATGATAAACTTTGCAAGAGTATTCATAGTCATGTTTTACAACTGGGCTTTCAGAATCATATTCATGTTGTGAATGAATTGTTGGGTATGTATGGGAAACTTGGGCAAATGGACGTTGCAGGTCAAGTATTTGACAGAATGGCGGACAGGAGCCATATATCTTGGAATACTATGCTTTCTGGGTTTTCACTTAATTATGATTGTGATGGCGCTTTTGAGATTTTTCAACGGATGAAATTAGAAGGTTTTGAACCTAACCCTGTCGCTTGGACATCTTTGTTATCGAGTCATGTCAGGTGTGGGCGTTGCGGAGAAGCTTTGGAATTGTATGGTGTGATGAGAAGTGAAGGTGTTGGTTGTACAGCTGAAGCACTTGCTGTGGTTATATCGGTATGTGCTGATTCTAATGATTTTGATAGGGGTGAGGTGATACATGGATATGTTATAAGAGCTGGTTTTGGGGACTACTCGTTTGTTAAAAACTCTCTTATATGTATTTATGGGAAACATGGAGCTGTAAGAGATGCTGAATATCTGTTTTCAGAAATAGAATCAAAGAATATAGTGACTTGGAATGCTTTGATATCATCTTTAGCTGAATCTGGTTTATGTGATAAGGCTTTCGCTATATTTTCGCAACTGGAGAAGTTAAATGTGTATCCTATGATGAGGCCTAATGTGATAAGTTGGAGTGCTGTGATTGGTGGATTCGCTTCTAATGGGCGATGTGAGTCGTCTTTGGAGCTCTTTAGACAAATGCAGCTCACTGAAATGATGCCCAACTCTATTACAATTTCTAGCATTTTATCAGCGTGTGCGGAATTATCAACACTCGTTCTTGGTCGGGAAATCCATGCTCATGTGATGAGAGGTTTAATGGATAGTAACATTTTGGTGGGAAATGGATTGATAAATATGTATACAAAATGTGGTAGTCTCAAGGAAGGGTATTTAGCATTTGAGAAAATAAATGGTCTGGATTCATACTCATGGAACACGATGATTGCAGGGTACGGTATGCATGGACTTGGCGAGAATGCTCTAAGAACCTTTAGGCAGATGATTGAAGCTGGATATAAGCCAGATGGTGTTACTTTTGTGGCTATTCTATCTGCATGTAGTCACGTAGGACTTGTCAGAGAGGGTCGTAAGCTTTTTCATCAGATGAAAAGTAAGTTCAAAATTGAACCCCAATTGGAGCACTATGCTTGCACGGTTGATCTTCTCGGCCGTGCTGGGTTCCTCCAAGAAGCAAGCGACATGGTGAAAAACATGTCGATGGATCCCAACGATTGTGTTTTAGGAGCTCTTCTAAACTCTTGTAGGATGTACAAAAATACAGATGTAGCACAAGAGACTGCATCGCTGATTTTCAGTCTTGACTCTAGAATGACTGGGAGCTACATGTTGCTCTCAAATATATATTCTGCAAGTGGCAAATGGGAGGATTCTGCAAAGGTGAGAATCTCAGCGAGGGCAAGGGGTTTGAAGAAAATCCCAGGCCAAAGTTGGATTGAGGTGAAGAAGAAAGTACATATGTTCTCATGTGGAAAAGCTGTGCAAATGGGGATGGATGAAGTTTATAGGATACTCAAGAATTTGAGTCTTCAAATGGGAATAGCGTGCTTTGATTCTGCTTAGAGCTTTGTGCTGTAAAGTGAGAGCAGAACATGCCAACATGGGAGGGGTTGGTCGTCATAATTCGGAGGATTGTCAGAACTTTTCAATTTTCTGTGTCAATGATGCCACTATGATTTTGAGTCCATGTTTGACTTTCCTGTCTGAATTCAATTAAGCCAGAATAAATGGAATGGTCCACGGATTTCAGTGTTGGTGTCCGCATGGACTAATAAATAAGCCTATGACAATGGTGGTAAAAATTATTCCGAGGAAATGGGTATGTGGGCATAGGCTTTGTGGCCTAGCCTAGGTGGTGAAGTGCTGGGAGCAGGAATGGAATGGATAGGAGGATCCCTGCTAATTTCTCTATGGATCATGTGGAAGCCAAGTCTTGGCTTGCCTTGGCAAATGGCAATCCTGATTGCAATTAAGAAGAATAAAATGATCCCTCAATTTCTGTTCTCTCTCACTCGAGTACAAACATATATGTTAACACAACTACTATGTACACTGGAGCGCTAACATGTAAAAACAACAAATCTCCAAAGGTAAAAGTAATATTTTTTTACAGTTTTAATATATTTAAATTTTCCGAATGTTTGATTTATTAAAAAATATAGTAATGTGTAGCACATAATCCACAATACTAATAAATAAATAAAGCATACCGATCTTTTTATTGTATATAAAAATCAAATTTTGCATGGGAAATACTTTAAAAATATCATTTTTTTTGTAAAAAAAATAAATTATGAACAAAAAGTAAAAGTGACAGGAGAGTCATGGTCTATAATCAAAGTGCTTATGAAGCGTGCACTGATTAATTCATCTTATACAGTTGTCTATATGATGTAAGTAATGTGACAATTACACCTAGATTAAGGGGCAAAAGTGTAATTTCAATTCCCTTCTTCAAAATACTCTTTCTATACCACGTCGTTTGTAGGCGGCATTAATCCTTTGAAGCAAACGACGCCGTCAAGTCCTAAATACCTATTTATACTTTTCGCCCACTGGAGGGACATTCCCAGACCTCCAGTATTGTATCGGGAAAGAAGGAAATAGGTTTTTCTCTCTCTAGACAGAAAAATTCGCATTTGCGCGTTTGACTTTCTTTTGACAGATTGCGCTCATATTTTCTGTAAGTTCTTTAGATTCAATTTTATGATTTTCATTTTCATAGAAAATCTGTTGTTCTTTATGTTTTAGTTAACTTTCATTACTACGAAAACGATGCTGTTTTGATTTATTATCAACTCTTCTCTCGAAATTTCTATTTTGCTTATCTATTTATAGTAAGTAGCAAGTAATTTGTTGATTAAATTCAATAAAAGTCAAGATTGAGCCTGGTTAGAAAAAGTGAATCTTGGTTAATGTTATATATATATACTAGCCGTACTACCCGTGCCGCCGGCACTACGTACGAAGGGGAAGGGGGAGGAGAGATTGCCGGAGCTAGATAATGGAGGAGGTAGAGGACGAGCTCGGGAGGAGGAAGAACGGAGGAGGATCTGAGAGAGAGAGAGCAATTTTTTTTCCTTTGAAGTTAAAGAGGATATAATGGACGGTGAGATTTATCCCAAACTTTGGACGGTCCTGATCGTTTATTAGGGTGAGTGGGAAATTCAAAATCAGTTGTGTTTTGTTAATTAGATATCCCCTTTAAGGTTTTAAAAAGAAAATGAAAAAAGAAAGAAAAAGAAATTAAGGTAAGCTTTTCTTTTCTATGATGGTGTTTAATAATATTTATATAAATTATAAGTGAATTGAAATGCTTAGTATTCAACTGTTTGAGAAAATTTCATGATTAAGTTAATTACTTTTTAGAGTAAATTCCAACATGAAATATGATGCATGAAAATGATATACCTGTGCTGGGTAGTCGACATTTAGGTAAAGAGATGTAATCTTTTCACAGAATCTCACATTGGATTTGCACTATACATGTATCTGCTAGGGCAGCGGCCTATTGATAAATGTAAAGATACTAGTTAACTATTTATGAGGTAGACACACCCATTTTCAGCAGAATGCATATTTTAAGATAAGTAGAACTGGGTGGAAGGGCGAAATAGTTGGCAGTTTTAAATGATCAAGACCAGTCTTCTGAAAGGAACCTTTGATCTCATCACTTAGCGTTAGAAAATTTGATATTCTGACTTTACACAATAAATTCTAGAGCTATTCTGTCGTGCAAGTGTGGGCTATGGAACTGTTGTTTCTAGTTGGTTTATTTGCTGCTTGCTGGTGCAAGGAAACAACATGAAGCATATTGCTGAAGGAGATTAAACATTAATATGATGATTACTGAATTTTATTCTCTTCTAAGGTCTAAGAGAAAAGCTGTAGCTATTGGTGCCAGTAATGATTGGTCATATGAACTGAAAGTTGGATATGGAAGACAGTTAGGAGTAAAAGTACCTTTAATAATAAAAATTATCCCTACTCTGCAGGATGCTTGGTGTTTGTGGACCTTTTTTTTATAAATAAAAATGTGTGAAGCCATTTCACAGGTCATAATTTTCGTATTTTGCTAGACTTGCAAAACCTTTATAATTTGAAATCAAGTATTACTGCCCTGGAAAGGACCACTTCAAGTACTGACATCTCATCATTTGTTGCTAGTTCCAATCGCAGTTAGAACTGTTCCGTCATGTTGAAGAACTAAAGGAGAATTTGATGAATCAGTCATTGCATTTTGCTTTTCAAGGATTTAAATGTCATTTACTCACATAATCAAATACAAAACAATAAAAGCAAAATCATGTTTTTTAAAATCATGGTGGACCCGCATCCAATACCTTTATGGCGTGTATTTGAAATCACTGGGTGTAGTGCCCGGAGAGCCTGACTTGCTTGGCTTTACAAAGCTAGCTTACTAATGCGAAGGAATTTTTCATTGGTTGCATGAGCTAGCCAGCAAACCCCCCCCCCCCTACTCACGTCTTGCTCTATAGAAAAAGTCCTTTATCCTTTTAACTAGGAGAGAAAGCTCCGCTAGCTGCCCCTTTGTTCTATAGAAATGCATGGAAATGCCCAGTGCATGCAATACCTCAACAATATACGTGCAAAACCATGCGGTGTAAATTTGTTTTTTTAGATATTGATCAAAATGGGCAGATTTTGTGTATGCTCTCTATTTGGAATTTGAAGAGGCGGCAGCTTGTTGCTTGGGAAGTTGCGCTGTTGTGTTGTACTTGCCAAAACATGTATAAAATTTTTACTTTTATTCTAATCCCTTTTTAATTTACTGTTCAAATCTAATTTTAGCTGCTATCTTGGTATTTCAGAACCATTTATTATGACATTAGTTTTACTAGTGTTTGCTAGATACAACTTTTCAGTCTGATGTATTACTGGTAATTGTAGGTACAATAAAATATGGCAGTAAAACCGACAGTCGCATTTAGGGCTATACTAGTAGGAGGTGTGGCTGCATTTGCAAAAATTGCTGGAGCAATGAAAGCTGCAGGTGGTGCAAAAATTGGTGTAGCAGCTGCAGCCATGACAGCTGCGGCAGGTGCAACTATGTCGGGATCAAAACAGGATAAAAAGGAGGCTTCTAAGTAGCCTTTCAAGTGAATTCTTCTCGGTTTGGCAAGTTAATAATTCGAGCATGTAGGAGACTAATCTTTCCATGATTTTATGGGGAAATTGTAGTTGTACTTTCCTGCAATGGGATGGGATGGATGTTTAAACAGTTGAAAATACTTAATGTAGTTTAGTTGAAATCAGTAGACAAATGCCCCACCCCCACGATCTCGAGGTTACGAGATCGATCGGGCTTTTGTAAGTTTAATGCATCAGACTTTAGTTTACCATATAATAATGATATTGCTAAATAGTGTGTACTAGAGCTCTTGAAAACAGTTTGTGTTTCAGGTTCTAGAATTCATGCCAATTAATTGGCCAGCAGCGTGTCACGACAAATACGCAGGAACACATAACAACAATTGTAGAATGAATACCCAGGAAGTCATCTCATTGTTGCCTTCATCCACATTATTCAAAAGGTACATTGTATTGCATCTATGGATTGGATTTGTTTTCTAATGTTTAGGACACGGCGGTGCTTATAGTTTAGAAGCTGTTGATGCCTTGATGGGTTTCTGAAGGCTAATAATTATTGAAATAGCCTATGGCGATGGCCGATGGCAATTCCAGTTTGTTTATTATGATGACCAAATAAAAATATATTGACACAATAATAACTGTTGCTTTCAAATTTAGCCGAGGCCAAACTGCGTTATGCAGTGGTTTGTCAATAAATAGCCATTCCTCTTCATGTATGAATTGTTGGGCTTGTGAAACACGTACTACTTTTACCCAGAAAAAACATTGTGTACGATGATTTTTTTTTTAATTTCTTCAAACATATACTATTTAACTAATAATGTATAATTGTTTCTTGATGAAAAATTAAATAAATTTAAAAATCTAAAATAATAGCTCATCTATTAAAATAATATAAATGGTTGTTCATTTTAATATTAATAATTTATTTGTTTATATATTCATATATTCATCTATTTATGTAATAATAACTCAAATAGGTACACTTACAAAATTTAAATTTAGTACTAATAATTTATTATATATTTCAATATTATTGTCGTCAAGAATATAAATTTAAAAAAACACAATCTAAATAAAAAAAATGAATGAGAATAAGACCCAAATTTTAGGGTTAAAAGATTATTCCTAAATAAAATTTCCGGGATTTTATTACTACGTATATATAGACGTTAGTAGTAGTAGTAAGAAATAAAAATCTGAGTTATATACTAACCAGCCAACTACAGAAGTTTTCAGCGAGAACAATATCGTGCATCAATTATTGATACACTGATGAACCCAAAAAAAATATTCAAAAAACTAAAGCTTTCGAAGTCTAGAAACGCTTCACCTATCCGCTGTAAATTATGCTAACCTGTCCATAATTATTATTGGTCTAATCAGTAACAATCATATAAATGTGGAATAATTCCAATTCAAGTGTGCACCCAATTGTAGTCTACAAGTAGAGAACTGCGATAATTGAAACACGTGGCCTCCAGAAGCAAAGCTTCAAACCTGCTCTTCTGATGGTATAAAAGCGTGAAGACGAAAGTCTAGGTCCAGACAACACATGATATATAAATGATATACCACTCTGATCAAAGCTGATGCACCTTTGAACTCCTTGATCCACACGTGAAGTCTGGGTGGTCTACAGAGCTCAGTACAAGCTGCGGGTTTGGAGATTCTAACTCAAGTATCACCTGTAAGGAATTGAAGCAAACAACCTTTACTGAGAAAGTATTAGCATCATAATAGCAAGTTTTTTGTCGACTTGAATTCAAAATATTATACAGAACAGATTAGTTTTATTCAAGAGCAATCAAGACAGCCTCATGATGTTCTTATTGTTAAAAAAAATGATGTAAAACTGCATTTGGGATCCTAAAATGTGTGCTCATGCTTTCCCAAAATAACACACTAGGGTTTATACAGTTAAAAGATGGCAAGGTAGAGCCTTTTATCACTTTGGCTTTTGCTTCTATCATCTCTGACAAGACAGCAGAATACCAGAGAACAGAAAATCTAAAGCAAGCCAAGACAAGGTGCATACAGGAAACTGTAAATAGCAATAAACATACTGACAATCAAAATCGCAAGCACCGCCCATACATGCTACAGAGCACTAGCACAAATAGGTAGAAATTTTCAGTTGTGGACATGCCTCCATGGTTACCTCTTGTTCAGTTTAAAATAGGGTCACCGCATTATGCACCATAAAACTCAATATTCAAGTATATAGTATAGACATAAACATTGCACATACATAAAAATATATGCATATATCGTTTAGCATATCATACCACCACATTTTCCCCATGACGGAGGATTGGAGCAGGGACATAGAGGTTGCATTGTGGTCCCAATGACTGCAAGAGTAATCACTTTTTTTAAGGTACATTTGATATAAAGAAAACATCATGTCAGAAACCAAAACTCCCCGTTCCACAAAAAGATTGAGTTTGATCCTAGTTACTTTGCAACTTTTGATGTGATGTGAATTTATTTTTAATTCTCGAAATAACAATTTTATAGTTGGAAATTGGTAATACTTCTGAAGTAGTTTACAATATCAACGAATCCATTAATCAAAATCAAATAAGATCACATAAATTTTGAATTTTAGGATTCGCAAATGAGACACTTCTTGTGGAACGGGTGAATATCATAAAATAGCTCAACTGCAAGCATTATCTTACCGGCCAATATCTTCCTATATTAAATTCATTGACAAATGCAATCCCTTTACCCCAGCCAGTAAATGATATGAAAGAATCTTGAATTTTCCCAATAGTAAAATGACCAACATAGAAAGCTGGTTCTATTGAGAATGAGTCTGCAAAATAAAGAAATGAGTTAAATGACAATTAACTCCCTGCTTTCTGTCCAGTCTCCAGCGTATCTTCTCAGTGATTAAGACATAATACTTGCAAATCTGTTCATTCTACACGTAATTCTAATACTTGCAAATCAGTTCATTAGTGAAATTACCGAAGTGATCTTTCAATTTTTTGCGGCTGGATATTTTAATGAAGTTGGAAAGTGCATCCTGAAAGATGGGATTGATTTTCTGGACTTCGTCTATTTTATGGAAAGGAACTGAAAGCATCTTCCACTTATGCAGAGGTTTTCCATCTAGATAAACAGAGGACAGAATACCCTGTAGAAACATAATAAACAAACAAACAAACAAAAAAACTAGTATCAACAATCTTTTACAGAATCAAAGAGGATAAGAGAGGGGTTGATGGGGTTTTTTGTTTTTTTGGGGGGTGGGTGGGGGGGGGTGGGTGGGGGGGGGGGAGAACCAGTGGGCAGAGAAAAGGGTAATAAAGTCTAAAAATGGCAAGAACAGTTAAGTAAGTTTAAAGTAGTTATAAAAGTAAGAGAATAAAAATTGGTGATCTGGATATTCACATGTGAACCCTAGTATGAAGAGGTGTAGTCTAGATGGTCAGTACCACTTAAAAGGTTTAGAGGATGCTAATATCAATAAGGTACTGACTACCCTGCAAATAAATGCCAAAAGGAATTCAAAAATAATGAAGAGAAGAATTAAGAACTGGGCATATGGGGTAGTGGGGCCATGTGAGTGTGACACTGTACATGACTAAGAGCATCCCAGTTTCAAACAATTACAATGTAGAGTATTTTATCTTTTTTAAAAAAAATATTTCGTCAAGTATTGGTACAGTCATTTGTCAAGTAAAGAATGCAACATCGGATTAGGTAAAATTCTTCATCTCAATAATTTTCACAATTCATATCTTACAGATGATATCTGAAAACACAAGACTTGTGCAGGATAGGTGATTGGTTGCCAGTTGCATCGATACAGTATTTTATGCAAACATTGCGCTTTGGTCCTCCTAACCTTATTGCACCTTGTGCTGCCAACCATATTCGTTTATAAAGATCATGATTTAGATTCTAAAATCTGATGGACACTTATTTCAAAATACAAATCAAAGTGATTAAACATCTGACTGCTATAGGCATCAATCTAGATCAAAATCATTTGGATTCAAGGGATACAGTCAGCAGTGAATTGATAAGGTAAAAATACCGTACATACCTATAATGTGATATACTTTATGGGGGACGATATACTCATCTCATGTCATTTATGCAGCAGCATGAGTGGAAAAATTGTGCAGATGTGCAGATTGGATACTTATGCTATAGCATACTATGGTTTGCAGTACAAGTTGTTATATTCTAGTTATAAGGCTATCAATATTATTACCCTTTTTATAGTAAAAATATTAGCAATTCTTACATCAGCAGCAAAAGTCAAAATTTGGCCTCACCAAAAAAAGGCAAATAAATATGTAAATAATAAAGTATACAGGCAAGCTACTAAGGATCATGAAGGATATAGGTGCCTCAGCAAACACTCCTAAGTTTTATTAAGGTATGACTACCAGTAAAAGGGGTTTATATAAAGAGAAAAAAGGTCATAAAGACAACATAGTAGTGCTGCATGAGTATGAGCTCGACGACGATAAGCACAAGAAAAATGGGTTGTGTGCAAATAACAGCTAACAAGAAGAAAAACTTGAACAGTAAAAGTTGAATGACATCAAGAATCACAAAAAGGACCTGGAAACAACAATAAAAACCATACAAAAACATATCCAAACGGACCAAACACAAAGCACTAATTTTTGGAATTTGTACCTTCCTGTCAAACATATATGGCCCATAATTCACACGACCCATGTTTTCAACCTATAAATGCAGAAAAGGATTCAAGAAAGTTAAACAAGATACAAAATATAGGCCTTGAAGTACCAAAAATAGCAACCATGAAATTAAGCCGCACAGACAAATCAAATATAAATTAATATAGCAGAGTTGACTGCATAAAAACAAGATGTTTGATTGGACTTTAATGGTCCAGTCCACTCTGAAAAGGGGAATTTGAATGAGCAATTACACCAGTTTAAAAATGGAAACCGGTAAGAACATACTCTTCTTCATCAATGCATCGCCATAAAAGCATGCATTATACAACAGATAGAACGTAAACAGATACAAAAAGTATCTACATATCCATTTCTCTACCTTCCATACTGAAGTGGATGAAAAGAATGTAAGCAAATTGTCAAATACAATTATCATCATTGCAGATATTTTGTCTCAAGGCAATAAATAAAGTCTAATAATTTCAAAGCATTACAAAACAAAGGATTTCATATGGATTCATTTTCGTTTTTAAAACCAATCATCATTATTTGCAGATGTTTCTTCAATTTATCCTTTCATTCTATTTTTTTCTTGTCTTTCTACTTTTATGATGTCACAGGGATTCATTTTCAGCCTACCCCAACTAGTTTAGGATAAAAGGCGTTGTTTGGTTGAGTATAAACAAAGGACTTGCATAATTCTGAATTTGTCCTATGTAATACTCCCTCCGTCCAAGGATAAAAGTCCTAGTTGACTTTTTGCACATATTGAAAAAGAGGATAAAATGACAAAATTGTCCGTATTTAAATTCTCATTTAATTGCATAATTTTCTACACATGACTAGTAATGTTTCATAAATATGCATAGAGAATATAAATATAAATATGAGAATATAATTAATAGTCAAATTTTTAACTTGGGACTACCCAAAATAGTAATAAGAACTTTTATCCTAGGACGGAGGGAGTATTAGTTTGTTAGGTGCAATAGCAGAGCTACGGAAAATAACTCAATAGCACATCACCTGAAAGCTAAGCATTCACTTGAATATGTAATTATAAGAAATGATTTGTATATACAAATCAGAAGACCTTTCTGCAGCACTAAGGTCATTGAAAGAAAAATAAAACTTACTTGTGTTTTCTCAAAACCACAAAGGAGAAACACATACGGTTGAGGAAGAAATAAGAAACAAGATTAGTAAAGCAGAAAGTCGATGCCGTCATAATAAATTAGAAAGACATATGAGTAGGAGTATTAAAGTTAAATAATTAGTTAAACGTCACTCCTCAGCAAAAAAACTCACAATAGCTTCCTCCCAACCATTACACTGTTCTTAACTCCCTTCAAGCATGAACTAAAAAGTAACTGAGCAAGATGATGAAATACAACCTGAAGGCATTTATTTCAATGGTAAAGGAGGGAGGGCATCATGTACCAGAATTAGTAATTTAATGGTAGAAGCGCAATTAGCATTCGGAAGGCTGATAGCTCGATTTGACCATCTTTCAATTGTGCCAACGTATCTTGGCCGTTCTTGTTTATCTTTAGAAGGGCATGAAACAAACACTTGGGCTCTGTCATGCACCTGAAGTAGAAATTATTCAGAGAAGGTAAATTCTAATATACTTCTAAATTTATTTTGCCACTATTCTAGACAAAGTAATAATAAAAAATAAGTGAGACCCTGGATTTGATTTGATTGTTGAAATTTAAGATATTTGTAAGAGAATCAATAATTTTCAGTTATAGGGATCAAAATAATGTGTCTTGGTGGTACTGCTGTAGATATAGCCACGGAGTAGAGTATCCAAGAAATTTTAGAAGTATAACACATTATCGACGCCCTCTACAACGTCAATCATATCTCTGCAAACACGGCACAACAGTGGTGCAGATAAGTTTGTATCATGTGCTCATAGTAATAGATCTATATACTACTCTGTCCCAATTTACTTGCCACACTTTCCTTTTTGGGATGTCCCTCAACCAAGCAAGCTGTCTTATATAAATTCTATCCAATTAACAAAGAATACAACATTTTGATAGTGACTAATTTTGAGCCCCGCTACTGTTGCTGAGAGAAACTTTGAATCCTTCTAATTTTGTGGTGTCAATCAAGAGAAATGTTAAGATGTTATATCAAGGTATCCAATTTTCTTAATCTTTATGCAAAAAAATGTGACAAGTAAATTGAAACAAATAGAGTACGTGTTTCACCAATACAATCTAATTTTCACGTTGTTAGTTTATTACAACTTTCCTTTCCTAACTTCAAGTCATAAATTACTTTTGATTGCATATAACTGAAACCACAGTTCAACTGTCTGAACACACTTCTTATCCAGATAAATTTCAAGATTGAAAATTTTAATATCAAAAATCATGTAGCATGTAGCATAGGATAAAATGGCATGACCATAAAGATATTGGTTCATGGAAAGACGGGCATTAAAATGACTATACTTTGACAAGCATAGAAAGAAGAAAAGAGCAGCTACGGGACATAGTCTAAAGAGAATGTGACAGAGCAAAGCCATTAATTGACTCTTTTAATAGCGCCTCTAGAAACCAACATCCCTTAAAGGATGTGCCAGCAAGAGCACCGAAATAATGAAATATCTTACACTGCAAAGAATCTTTATTTCTTCTCCAGAAAACAAGAAGTTACCCAGCATCTTCTGGATTCTGTCAATTGAATCCAAAGCCTCATTTCATTACATGGACAGTGTACATAGAACTTTGTCTTAAGGAAATAGTCTTGATTAGAGGTAAGATGCTACATATGCATCTATGACAGAAGACCCACCTTTGGTATGGATAGAGTACTTCTATTGCCTTTATAAATGTATTCAGATACATATAATACAAGCCCAAACATCTGAAAGAACAAAAAATTATATTTCATCAGCTACCACTGAATGTTTAACAAAAATATAGACAATTTAATTATTCAAAAAACAGAAAAGAAGCATTACTACGATAATACCTCACCAAAGGCCTCCATTGAAATCGGATTATTAGATTCTACCATCCCTGCATGGTCTGTAGTGTCAAGCATATCAAACAAAAATGCAGTTTTTTGCAAAAGAAAACGCCCATATCCTGTCTTTTCATTATTGGGAGGGAGTGGAGGGAGGGATTCTGCACTATTATATTGTTGAATAACTCTCTGAAGCACTGAAATTCAGCAGTACCATGTTAGTAAAAGGATCAACTTTTTAGATATCTAATCAGATCTTGCACGCAAAAATGTAATCTATTATCAATATCAAATCTCAGAAAATTGCTGAAAATGTAGTAGGTAATACCATTACAGAAATACAGAAGTCCTGAATTCCATACAAAATTTAAGTAAATAGTAAATGTACCACAATTGATCCTTTTACTAAATACATAGTGAAGTGATTCAACTAAAAAGATGTCATAATGCTCTAACAGTTAATATCAATAAGACGATCATATAAATTGAAATACTTTTGAAGAACCACCTTCAGTCTACTTTTTGATAATCAATAACTCTATTACCACAACAAATTCTTGTGTTATTAATTGCTACACTAAAGTTTAACTATTAGGTATATGTACAATTATCAGAGGTGTTTATTGGTACATTTGTTTTTGTAAGCACATAAGTCGAAGAAGAAATATGTAAACCAACGAAAATAATTGTTCAAATCATATTTCTCTTGTTCATATGAAAAAGATACAAGGAACTCAAAAAATAAACAACTGCAAGAAGCTGTAGCATTGCTGGTTTCAGAGGATATTAGGAGCTCATTTTATGTATTGGTTTAGATCTAACATGTATAGAAAACATGCTTCGGTCGTCTTATTCTGTGGAAAAGTATATACATGGAAGAGATAATAATTGGAAGTATAAGTAAACATAGTAATTAATAATAAATTTTCATGCAGCTGTAGTTATGTAAAATGCACTCATCTGACATGGACCTCTGTTTTTAAGAAGTTTAAACTTCCTAATTCTCATGAACTCATTAATATCATAAATGCTCTTCCAGACACTACAAGGCTAATGGGATGAAAATTCTCAATCTGGCACATCTTGAAACTATACTTGAATATATGAAAAGGCCTTCAAGGATAGTCATGCGTACCAGATCCCCATTGTTAAATCTTAACTTATAAGAGATTAAGTTAAGAGATGGAGTTTTATCTAGCTCAGAATCTCCTCAAACAAATGTATTCCACTCGGTGACGATGAATAGTTCACTCTTACTGGGCAGTAACCTTGGAATGCAGAGAAAAGTTTTGGTCCAAGAGAACAAACTTTTCTCATTCATCAGCACAGCCTCATAGAAGCTCCCAAAATTATGCCCAAAAAATGAAGCAAGCTATGCTATCACTCTATCTTACATGTAGAGAACTTGCTTAAAGATCCAGTACAATAAGTTTTACTAAAAAGTACAAGAACAATGAATATTAATTTCCAAATAGGCTGCCTAGTGCCTACTAGTCCACACATAAAGATAAGCAGCAGATTATGCAGTCATACATGTTATTCAGTTTAGGACGGTTGCAAAATATTTATAACTTTATAAGGACCGCCATCTTTTATATCTTTATACGCAAGAAAAACCATTAGCATGAAAAAAACATTCACATATTAGAAAGATAGATATATACCTTTGAACTTTGCATTGTCCACATCGCCAAACTCTCTAATGGGTGCATCCTGGAAAACAGTTGTCAGTTTGATGCATATGATGAACAAAGTAACCTTTACAGGTGACATGAATTTCCAAAGCAGTTATAACAAAACACATCAATATCTTCCTCACATAATCGTAGGATGTAAGATCAGGCTTGTAGTCAGACTCCCCCGCACCAGTATTTGCACCATTATAAAATCCAAAGTTTGTTCCACCATGTGCCATCTAGAAAGCACAGCAGTGTACATCATGCCACTGTCAAGTAAATAATCACTTGCAAGCAAGAATTTTTTTAGCTTTTAAGATCATACATAAAGCACAGCAGACCCATTCTTTTCCAAGATTTTTTCTAGAGCAGCTGCTGTAAAAGTAGCATCTGTTTGCGCAATATCCTCTCCCCAGTGTGTAAGCCAACCAGTATAAAACTCCCTAGAATTCTAAACATCATAAGCATCAACAAAATGTAAAGATGAACAGATGAACATATACAAATAATGGAATTTGAAATACTCACGCAGAAAGAGGGGGCGATTTCCCTGGTGCATTGAACTCCTTTTGTAACTCAAAAATAGGCCATGGTTCATCTCCAGTTGTGAAGTCAACAGCTAGAAAGAAATTATTGTGCAAGTTCAAAAACTGACTATTGAAATTAATAAAAAGGGTTACCAGGGAACTCTCATCGCCTTGTGTTCCACGTACCGGGTACTATCAATCCGAATCGTGGTACAAGAGCTAAATACCTTGTGCATTCTACCATAGGTAGCGTTCCTCATACCCAATTTTGTTCCGTGTACCCAGTTGATAAGTGTTCCTAGTAACCTTCTGTGCAATCATACCAACAGATAATGCATAAACTGCTCCGAGGTTATATTTTGTTGTATCATCTACAAACACCCTTGCATTTGGGTTTATTAGCTTTACTAAAATGTAGTTAGAAAGTGCAACCCTACCTTGGTCAGCAAAGAATCATGCACGGTGTAAAAGGTGACCATGTAAAAGGCCTGCTTCAGTTTTTTCCTAGGACATGAATTTAAAGGTCCAAACATACTACTGGTTGAATACACTATTACCACAAGCATCCCCGCCCACAGAAAAATTAAAATAGATAATTTAATTAACTATTATTGAGAAATTGTACAAAACATGTCCTGTAGATGAGTAGATCCAGTGTCTATACAAATAATTGTTTTCTTCTGTACCTGAATAAACAGCATCACCAGGAATTGTTCCTTTTTCAAGAGTTTCCCTAGAACCTCCATCTGTAGTATACCTGCAATTTGTCAATAGCTGGTCAAGAAAACTAGAAAAGGAATACTAAGTTTTGAAAAACAACGTGGCTTGGAAGTCTATTTGAAAAACGCAAGTGCAGGAACAACCTTGACAATACAAAACCCCTAACATATAAAGAATGCTTTACCGAAAATAAAGGTCACATGTATGTGTGTGGATAGATCATTACGGGAAATCAGATCACCAAGATGTGTACTATGACAAGATACCTAAAAGATATCTTCCTGACAGTGTGACCTACTGGCCTATGAATTGAAGTTTCCATTCTATGATACGCTAAGCAATAATTACTAAGATAGGATTTGACCCTAGGCAGGTGGAGGTAGCAGGATGCATACAGTGGACCTCCCCACTCATCGAGTGGCAAGCATTGTGAAAATCTATCATTCTCACAACTGCGCATGGCAGTACCACCATGGCACCACAACCAACAGATTTGTCCAATAAGCATGCGCTCATTGATCTTTTATCCTAGCTGTCCCTCTTAGGATGTATGATGTCAATTGATAAAAGGAGGTCCATGGATAAGAATGCCTTGATCTTGGACATTAAAGCAATGATGATGCATCAAGTTAGGACCTGCCATCTCAACCTAAAAATCAAAGATACATGTGGAGATATGTGGGAGTATAAATATACATGCACACACACACACACACACACACACACACATATATATATATATATATATATCATCAGAGAATAGTTATTAAAGTTGTTCTCAAATTTTCGTGCATAATTTTTAAATTAAGTCTTTCCTGATCTTAATTTTGTTTAATATGGCATTCTTAATTATATTTCTTTAACATTTAAAAAATGTCATCCCATAATAATACAAGTTTAATGGATGGACTTTAAAAAGTGTCTAAGAAGTATTGCATACATGTTCTAAAAGAAATTTAAGTATGTACGTATCCACTGAGTATCCAAGTACGTAGGTATCCGCTGAGTATCTGATATGGATATGTCATGATTTTAGAAGTAGTGTTTGGTAGCTGCACCAGATGCAATAGCTAGGAAGGTACTTAAGTAAGGTGTGTGACAACTGTTCCCAAGTATCAGAGTATTTTGTAATTATTAAGTCATTATGTAATGACACCCAGTTGTGATGCCAAATCACAGATCTTAATATCTTATACACTGAAGTTTAACAACTAAACTTAGCAACAATTATACAACATTGCCACAAAGATATATGAACATTTACAAAGCACATAAAGCAACTTACAAGATTAACTCTTCTCCAAGGTGCCCTCTGGCTAATGTTACCAGATGATGCAGGTATGCTTTATCATCTCCATATGAACCGAATTCATTTTCAATCTGTCACAGTAATCTTCACTTCATGAAATAAGTAATGTTGAAAACTGAAAGCTAAACAAGAAAGCGATCAAAAAGCTCAACCATAAAAGTCAAGTCACAATAACTTTATCTAGCATGGATCATGTCTAAATTTGATTCCAATTCTATAATTATTACAGTACGAGGTTTTTGCAGAGCCTCAAAGATTATCTTATGCCTATACAGAGCTGCTTGTTGGATCCAGGCAACTTTCAAGGAAAAGGAAACAAGTAAATCAACACCCGCCACTGGCCACAATTCTACTGCATGTCCTGCTTCATATAACAAGAGTGACTTGTCCAAAAAGAAAAAGATAACAGATAAAAGAAAGACAGAGATGCAAACAAGATAAAATCACCCAGATAGAAGGCCCCAATCCTACCACAGCTCTAACCTTAGATAAACTATAGAGATGATGTACCATAAACAAAAAAATTTATACTAGTGGCTAACTGCTCATGATTATCAATAACCTTACTCTGAAGATGCAACAGTTAATCCAAGAGAGGCAAAAGTTTAAATCCTCACTGGCTAGTATATTCACACAAATTGAATGCAGTGCTAAATCCGACCAGCATTTTACAAATTTGTATGACTTCTAGGTTTTTTTTACTAGTTGATTACTAAATACCAATACTAAAAATTGCAATGGAGATGGAAGATAGATCGACCTACCTGGACCATTACTATAGGGCCTCCATTGTTATAAAGAAGCGGAGCCACTTTTGGTAGTAAGATACCCCACCATCTTTCAACCTGTACAGCTCATAATGAAAAATAAGTAGTCAAATTTAGCCTTTGATAATGTCAAGTACAACAAAGTTGTTCAGACGCTATTATTAGAGGGTTTCAAAAACCATCGAAGAAATTGTTGTTTTTTGTAGGCAAGGAAAACATAACTCGCCGAATTAGGATTTACTGGTGAGGTAAGAATCAGTATGGATTAATGATTGATGACTAGGAAAGGGGAGAAACTAGGGCAAACTTCCAAGGATGAGAGAGGTAGAAAGTTTTGTGAGCCTTGGTAGAATGAATGAACTGAGCTCCCAAAAATGATTTGGGTGGGTGGGAGAAGGGAGGCGGATGAAATGCTTTTTATAAGAATGAATTGGACTGCAGCTTCTGTCTATTTATAATACTCGAAGCTGAGATTAACTTTCGGTCCCTAGCTCTTTTAGTCTGTCACAAACGTTTTACTTGAGATTACTGTAATTTTCGTGTGTATCATAAATTTAAAAATGTGCCGAAAGCATTATACATGTTTTAGGCAAATAAGAACCTTTTATATACCATATGGCATTCAACATACCAAGTCAAGGAAAGCATGGTCTGATGATCTTAGTCTGACAGCTGGCTCTATGGCAAGTAACCAGGCAGGGAAACCACCCAAATCCCACTCTGCAACCAAAAAAAGAAAGTTTTAAATGGGTACATATAAACAAACATTTGCATATGCAGATGAATAGAAATATCTCAAAAGTTCTTTAGATCATATGGTAACTCATCACATACTCAAAAGCTAAGTGTTCATAATGCTTGTTGAGGATGAATAGCAATATTTCAATAGTTCTATTGATCAGGTGGCTCATCGCACGCATAGATAAATATTACATATGCATACATATACATATATATATATATATATGTATATGTATCATTTGTTCACCTCAACTCAATGTCATTTAAATCCAACAGGGCAAGCATGTGTGTATGTATCATTTGTTGAAGCGACAAAATAGTTTTGGAATTTTTTCCCTAGAAGTTTATTTCTGTGTGGTAGATCTATGTAAGGAGCAGAGGCTGGCAACCCAATTCAGCTCAGGAGCAACCCAAGTCAGCTCAGGATTAGTTCAAGTAGTAAGTGAGCTTAATAAGTTGGTTAAGTAATAAGGGTATTTTAGTCTTTTAGCTGTTGCAAAACTGGTCCTTATTGTCTTTATTGTTTTGAGTCGGTTAGATTTGTTTGTTGCTAGGAATGTAGTGAGCATGTGCTCAGTTATTTTGCATTTCTTTCCTTTTGCTGAATGAAGGGGGTATGTAAAGAGATCTATCTCATTTTTATGAGTATGAAATGAATATACTGGATCTACTTTTCTCTCTCTAAGACAGTTTCTATCTACTTCTTCTCTCTAGCTCCCTTCTCAATCCAAATTATATACCTCTGTTCTCTAATTCCTCCTAATTGACTATCTCTGCCTTGCCGATTCCTTACAATTGGTATCAGAGCCATTCCGATCCCAGGCATAATAATGACAACGAAGAATTTTTTGAGAAAATTCGAGAATTAATGAAAGGAATGCAGAATTCTATGGATGAAGAGTTCAATCAGCTTATGAAGAAATTTGATGATTCCATTCCAAAGCATGATCGAAAAGTGCTTATTTGTGGCTATACGGAAGAGGAGGATTGCTTATGTGAAGCAACAAATTCCTTCAATTCAGCATACCAAGACATTAATGATGAAGATGATGTGGATCTGGATTTTAAGGAGGAAGAGAACCATTTGCAGATCCGACAAGAAGATGATCGAGTTATCCCAAAGGTTGGACATCATAAGGAATTGCTAGCAGAAATTGAAGACCCAATCTCACTTGTCTATCAAGTTTGCGCTGAATCAGTTCAGGAGAAGGTAAACTCTCTTCCCAAAAATGATTATTCCTCGCCTAGCTTATCCAACAACACTGTGATAGGATCAATTGATGCATATAAAAAGAGATTTCATGGATTTCATGTTGCGAGTAAAGTGTTCGACGAAAGTCCGGAACGAAAGGGATATATTATCTCCATTGACCCGGATCCACCAGATGACTATGATAGTGATATTAAAGGAATGATTACTGATGAGAGACATTTTAGACTGCATATTAATTCACTGCCAAGTACTTTCACTTCCAATCAAATTTGTAATATGCAACTCCATACCACAAGTCAGTTCATGTCTTCTTCATTGCTCAGTGGAGTTAAAAATTTCATGTATGCTTGGAATGTTGGGCCTGCATTAGCATGTGGTAACACAGTTGTTCTGAAAGGGACCGAACAGACACCACTGTCTGCTCTCTATGTGTCAAAGTTATTCCATGAGGTTGAGCTTCTTTCAGGAGCTTTGAATGTGGGTTCTGGCTTTAGTCCCACTGTTAGAGTTGCTCTATACAGTCATATGGATGTGGACAAGCTTGCTTTTACAGGATCCACAGAGACTGGAACAAAGGTACTTGAATTGCCTGCTGCAATACATTATAAGATAATCAGTATGAATGAAAACTTGGTAAAAGAAGTTCCTTCTGCTGCTCTAGTTTTCTCTATCATGAAAACATTTGTTTCTGAGATTGAGCAAGGACAAGAAGAGGTTGCTATGCATTTGATTACGCTCTCTCAAGATCTAAGGCATTGGGGAAAATTTTATGCAAATCAAAAGGGACTTACTATTGCGGTTAAGATGTGTGATAAAATTTCAGAACGAATTGGATACTATGCACAACTTAAACCGAAGCCACCAGATGAGTAAAAATTTCGTGTGATTGACTGTAAATTCTTGTGTTTGGGTGATGTTAATGAATTGGGACTATTGACTCATCATTTCATTATTCTCTTTCTTTGGTCGAATGTGGAGATCATCTTATTCGGCATTGTTCTTGTGTTTCATCAGAATTTCTTTATTCTTGTGTTTGTTCGTCATGATGGAGCAAATTTGGGGATGATTGAAATAGGTGAACATGTGGGAAAACTTGGTTACATAAGTTTGTATGCCTCAGCTTCTACCCAACCGCAGTTTATGACCAGAATGAGTAATGGGAATTCTCCTTCGAATGCACCCCTCATCGCGAATATTGATTCTAACCGGATTGTTGAACCTGAAAAGACAAGTTGGAAGAGCTTATTTGCTTACATGGGTCCAGGATTTCTAGTTTCTATTGCATATATTGACCCTAGAAACTTTGACACCGATCTACAGTCCGGAGCTCAGTACAAGTATGAGTTACTTTGATCATATTAGTGGCTTCATATGCTGCTTTAATTATCCAATCCATGGAAGCAAACTTGAGGGTTGTGATAGTAATTGGAACAACATTTGCTTTGAACATGCTATTCCATATAACAGTGTGGATTGGTGTTCTTCTCACAAGGCTTAGTACATTGGTTATACTAGCATTACAGCAATATGGGTTAAGGGTTCTAAAATTGCAAGTTGCAAGTATCTTAATGACTCGTCACTGGAGCCTCTTTACAAAAATGGTGCTCCTTCCTCGCTTTATGAGTTGGATTTGTCATATGGAACTATTTGCCAAACTGCTATTGAGGAGCTTCTTACTTGCTGTACACATTTAACTCAAGTGAGCTGGAATGAATGTGTAAACATGCATGACCTCAATTGGGGTTATGGTTCTGATCAACTACCTGAGCTGGCTTTAAATTGTGGTTCATCTGACTTACCTTCTCAAAATGGACTCTTTAGCTCAGCTGAATCGTTTGTTGCAGATCCTAAACCGAGTTGGCTGTCCAACTATCAAGAACTATGGGTACAAGGAAATTTTAAACATTTCCAGGAGGAATGAAGTACCATCATGTAATTATGCCTTAATTGCAACTGGGTATGGATTTGTCCTATTTGGAAAGGACAAATTTTTGATTAATGGGCAGCAGTCTGCATGTGTCACATGTTGGTTTCTTAAAAGCTATTGGCTAGAGGCTTGCATGTGTGTTGATGACTACTTTAAAATGGAGCTTAGAATTAGTTTTGATGGGTCTAAATAGCCAAGCAGCTTGTATTTCCACCTTGAGGACAAGGTGTATTTCCAGCTATTGACACTAATGGATGGGCTAATACATGTTGATTTGGATGGAAATGTCATCTCCACAATGAAATTGGGTGACATGGTTTATCTCAAGGTTAAACCTTACACTCAAACTTCACTGACACAGCTCAAACATGGTAAAATGGCTCCTAAGTATTATGGCCCTTTTCTGGTGGAAGAAAAACTAGGCTCAGTGACATACAAACTTCAATTACCTAGCTATTCCAAGATACACCCAGTTTTTCATGTCTCTCTACTCAAGAAAAAGATTGATTCTCAATGCACTGTCTCACCTATAATACCTCCTCCGAACTCAGTTGAAGAATCTGCAGTGGAGCCCATTGCTATCCTAGCAAGCAGGATGATTAAAAGAAATAATGCAGCTGAAGTAAAGGCATTGGTTCAATGGGAAAATTCTCTTCCTTCTGAGGCTACCTGGGAGGACTGGAACCAATTGCACAACAAGTTCCCTCAATTCAACTCTTGAGGACAAGGGCCCTTTTTAAGGGGAAGGGAATGTAAGGAGCAGAGGCTGGCAACCCAATTCAGCTCAGGAGCAACCCAAGTTATCTCAGGAGCAACCCAAGTCAGCTCAGGATTAGTTCAAGTAGTAAGTGAGCTTAATAAGTTGGTTAAGTAATAAGGGTATTTTAGTCTTTTAGCTGTTGCAAAACTGGTCCTTATTGTCTTTATTGTTTTGAGTCGGTTAGATTTGTTTGTTGCTAGGAATGTAGTGAGCATGTGCTCATGCGCTCAGTCATTTTGCATTTCTTTCCTTTTGCTGAAGGAAGGGGGTATGTAAAGAGATCTATCTCATTTTCTCTCTCTAAGACTGTTTCTATCTACTTCTCTCTAGCTCCCTTCTCAATCCAAATTATATACCTCTGTTCTCTAATTCCTCCAAATTGACTATCTCTGCCTTGCCGATTCCTTACAATCTACACTCATTCAGAAGTACATATGCAACAGATAAAGGTCCAAAAATCTAGATAAACAAAAGATTGCAAAAGATAAATTACAAGTGCAACAAAGATTTCAAAATATGGCCCCTGACAAACTGATAAAAGATATTGTGATTGAGACTGCTTTGCCTACAGTTTAGGATAAGTACTCCAAAACTAAAACCGGGTATAAATGTTCAGAAAAAGGTCAAGCTAATAGGTTCTGAAGTTTTAAACCTGATAGTTCTGACTAACCTCCACATATATAAGGCCCAGCTCGAAGCATTACCAAGAAATCCAGCTTTTGGCACAGTTGTAGAAAGGCAACTATATCTGCAATACCCTCAAAAACAAGTTGGCCCTGTCTTGGTTCATGCAGATTCCAAGGAACATAAGTCTGAATAGTATTCAAGCCCAATGCCTTTGCCCTCAAAAGTCTATCTTCCCAGTACTGAATCCGCAAAAGGATTAACGTTGTTATAATAAATCTAAACAAAAATTGAATGAAAAATCAAATACTAACGTGGTGACCAAATACTTGATAAAATTGTCAAACAAACTTATAACTGAACTACTTATTAAAATTTTGGAAGTTCATTACAATTGATTACTCATTACTGGTATAGGAAACAAGAGACACCAACAACTTCTGCGTAACGGAGGAAATTTCTTGTGAAATCTTTGAATTACATTAATATTTCTCAAATAACTGAACATTATGATTAAATAAAATTTTCAGAAAATATACTACTATAAAGTTATCATGCATCCACACAAAATAATGAGTTAACTATAACGGATATTTACAGGAAACTATCAAAAAACTATATTCAGTCAAATCAACAGGCATAAAATTTAAAAAAAAATAGACCTGAGGAATAATGCGAAAATAATGCAAGTCCCCTCCAATAATTCGAAACGGCTTGCCATCTTTCCAGAACATGTCATTGGCAATCTCGAATTTTCGAGTGTGAACCTGATCATTACAAGTCTCAGATCATCAAAGAGAATTATGATAATTCTTCCCTATTATTACATGAGAATTTTATTGACTATAGTAACCTTGAGCAACTAACTGATATTAAGAAAGATCGGCACTGTGCTAAAATAATATTGAAGAAATAAAAAAAACATTGAAATCAGAAGCCAAACACCCAGTATATTCCATGAATTTAACAGTGTAGTATAGAGAGATGCTTACATAATCGGGTTGGGAAGTAGTAGAGGATAGAGAAGGGAAGAGAGAGAAAATAAAGAATAAGATTATGACTGTTGATTTACTATGGATGTGCTTTTTCTCCATTATTGTGAGTTCTTCTTCAACTCAGAGTCTGGGTACTGCCCCGTGAGCGACTACAGCTTTTCTATTTCAATATTCACATATAACACTATTCACTCATACAGCATGTTTGTTGGATGTATTACTCTAATCTTGCATATTCTTGCCCAAATTCGAACAATTTATATTACAATAAAATACACTAGTAACTCCTTGTCGGTAAGTGTTATATTTATATCAAGGTATAATTAAATTTGATAGTCTCATAAGTTTTTCTTCATTTTAGTTGAGGGGATATTATTTTGAAATTTATTTTTACAAACTGCGGCCTCCGATTTGACATCTAAGTTCTTTATAAAAAAAAAAATTTATATATGTCGAAATAAATATTCTTCATCTTTCACAGACAAAAGAAAGTCCTATACATTAAATTTACAAATTGTGTAGGAATCTATTATGTCACAAGTTTATTCATAGTTTTTAACTAATAATTGATAATGAAATTGTAATAATAAATTTGTTGACATTATTTTATTTTATAATTATAAAAAATAAGAATAATTTTTTTAAAAACAACAAAAAACAAATGAGACTTTTGTTATGAAACTCACTGATTGATATTTTGTAAGTGTAAACAAATGAGATATTATTTTATTAATATGAAAATTTAATACAAGGATTTATAATAATTGTAAGTGTAACAATAATAGTAGTTTGTACCGCGTGAATTAAAAGTTGTATATTTATATTAAATAATCACTTTTTAATAAAATCTAGATAAATGAATATTTGATAAAGTAATAATTTTGCTTAGATAATAATTTTTTTCGGTTCCGATTTAGACATATATATTAAAATAATAATCTTGCTAAATGCATTAAGTAATAAATATTTTTGAATTCCTAAAGGCCCAACAAAAATATAAATTAATAATTACTAAATTCCATACAAAAATGTATATATATAATTCACATATTTTTGAACTTTTTGTAATAACATCCGTACAATAGACCTAAATTTTTCAGTCAACCAACAATATTCATACAAAAAGTCATTTTTTTCTAAAAATATGAATTTAAAGTTACTTGTTTTTTATTTACACCTAAACCAAATTCAACCACATACTTAACTTTTTGTAGTGCATATACTGTGACGCCCCTAAAATAGGTTCAATACTCAACTCATTTTGAGTCGTCAAATACATGGTACAGAATTCAAATACAATCTTTCATATCAAACGGTCGTGCAAAATACAACCACACAACTGTGAGTGTCAATACAGACATGTAAAAAATATAAACATTCAAACTAAGTCCTCATTATATTTATTATCACACTATTTTAAAAAAAAATAGTGAGGGCTTCTACAGCTCTAACTCGGACCATCACTCCATTTTTCGACTAGTACCCGCGATATTCTCATTTTCTGAATAGAACAATGCAAGAAAAGGGTGAGCTCAACTAGTCCAATAAAGAATATTATGACTAAGATAATGAAAAATAAATTATCGTTAGCTTTCAATAAATCAGATAAAATATTATGGACAACACGTTTTAGATCAATATTTGCAGCGAAAATAACAATTCATTAGAAGAGTTAAGTAGAGAATGATGTCTACTATCTTCTTTGATTTAAAAGTCCATCATCAATATTTTATCCCTGTAACATCAATCAATATCCATCTCGAATCAAATATTCATCTTTTGCACTACGGGCCAAAGATATTCATTTGTATCACCAGTTGGTCATGTTCATCTCAACACCTGTCCATCTTTGCACTACGGGCCAAAGATATTCATCAGGTAATCATTCATCTTTGCACTACAGGCCAAAGATATTCATTAATTAATCATTCATCTTTGCACTACAGGCCTAAGATATTCAGTTATATCACCATTTAGGACCGAGGATGATAAAAAATAATACGAATAACAAATTCAGTGAAATAAAGGACAAATATTAGAGAATTTATCCAGAGTTCAAGAATGAAGATCAAAACCTGGATCCAATCAAAGATGATTTGGAAGAAGAAAATATTTTTTTACCGTGAATAGTAAGTACCCCGTGAATAGTAACTCGACATGAAAAGATAAAATTTTCACAAGAAAGTTCAGACCAATATTCCAGTGAAATGATATTAGATGAAGCGCAAAACTCAAACAATTTTTGATCATTTCAAGAATTATAGAAACAATACTTACCGTAGTAAGTTTAGAGTTAGGAATCTGAAATGAAACAATATACGAAATTAAAATTGGATTTTCACCCGTCAGGCGGTAGTCCGCTTAAACAGATTATTTTCATAATTTAATAACAACTGAATACGAAGGGTTATTCACCAGGCATGCTATAGTCCGCGTAGACATGTTCTTCCCACAGAATAATAAATAATGGAATAACAACAGGATTTCACCATGCATGCGGTAGTCCGCGTAGACAGGTTATTCCAACAGAATAATAAAGAATGGAATAACAACCCTTACGAGTATTGAAAGAAAATAACTATCTTCATGAATACGAAATAAATAATACCCATTACCTTAAAAATTTAGAGACTGCACTAGTGTAATAGCAGAATACTGTTCTTCTTTCTTTCTTATTCTCTCTATACTTTCTCTCTCTATAATTTTAGTGAATTGATGAGAAATAATGAAGAAATGAGCTTCTATTTATAGGCTCGACAGAGTAAGGGTAAAATAGTCTTTTTGCCAAAATTTATGACATTATCGCTTACATCATCGATCCTATGACATCATTGCTTACCTCATCGTTCCGATGACATCATTGCTTACCTCATTGTTCCGATGACATCATTGCTTACATCATAAAAATTCAAATTTAATTTGTTCTCTTCTACCTCATTTTACTTTTATACCCTGAATTTACTATAATAATGTTACCATTCAAATTATAAAATTCATACTATTATATAATCACATCATACTACTATAATGTAATATCATAATAATATATTTGAATGAATTATTTTATCAGAAAAGATAAAATATCAACTTTCAACAAATGTCATATGTTAAAATTCCTCCGTTTAAATCCATATTGAATAAATATTTTCTTATCATATATATCAAAAATTAATTATTCACAAATAATATTACAGAACTACAATATTGACAACCATGTCGTTTCCAGAAAAGAGGGGGCCTTCCGATAAGGATTTCTCCTTAATAGCGCGCAATTAATCAACCCCTTTCCTAGTGATGCACAAATAGCCTGAGGCCCGAGGCCTGGCCTTGATCTGGCCTGGGCCTGGACTGGTCAAAGCTTGGCCTGGTCAAAGGCTGGCCAAGTCAGGCCCGGCCTGCAAGGCCAAAAACAGACCACATATTTTCAGCAAATATCCAGCCTGGCCCGACCGGCTAAAAAATTCGGCCTGGCCCGGCCTGCGACCTGGTCCGGCCTGAGACCAGGACAGGCCCAAGGCCTGGGCTTAACTTCTGAAAATATTACTATAGGCCCAACTGTCCAAGGACTGGGCTTAACTTATGAGTACATTGTCACTTGCTAGTCCTTTTATAGAGTGAAGTCTAATGCTTAATTCAAGATCAACTGATGTGGGACTTTGAGATAGTTTGAACTGGTGGCTTCCTTCCTTGTCCTGTGAGTCTGTGACCCAGAAGGCACGCTGCACAATGAAGGGCATGTTTAATAGATCTTTTGGAGCTACGTTCCTCACCGACACTGGACAAGAATCCTCCTTTGCTTATCACATCCATCAGTATGCCGATGTATATACCAGCAAACCAGAAAACATTTTGTTGTATCCACCTGAGGTGTGGCTTCATGTACCTTTTGATATAAAAAATCATGCCGCACCACGTGAAGGTATGATTAAATCGTCCTACAAAAGGTTTTCGTTGTGATTGCTATCTTTAATTCTTTTTGTTCTCTGGGTCATGACTCATATTTTCACTTTGCTTGATGATTCTGGTCTCAAAGAATGGGACTTGAAATTATTTTGCCATCTCGTAGTTTTGTCAAAATTTTAGGTACAAGTTTTCTTTTATTTCATTTGAAAGAATTTCACAGAAGACCCATAGTAGAGTATTTGTACAAATCAACAATGGCATTTTCGTATATGAACCCGAACATCAGGGGCATTTCTAAATATTCAATTATAATATACATATCTGTGATGATCCAATTTTGCCATCTAGAAGAAAGAAAGTCCCCACTTTTCCTCCAAAATAGAGTTTTTTCCCTTTTCAACTAGCCGAGACTCCACATTGAGGAACAAGAGACAGAAAATTAGGAGAAAGAAAGTTTTAGAGAGAGAAAGTTGGAGCAATCAATACAGAGTTGGCGAAGACATCATTCAAAATAATACTGAAAAACTTGGAGACAGAATCGGCACTAATGACGGAAGGGCAAAGGCCGTTGAAACACAGCTAGGAGAGCGTGAAGCTGTTCATAGGTCAAATGCCGAAGCAAATGACGGAAGAACAACTCCCAGATTCATTTTTATCTAACCTTCAAAGTCCCACATCTTTTGTTCTACTTTTCTTTTCCTAATTTTGTTATATAAATGGAGGAGAGCAAAACAAATAATTTTTGAAGTAAAATTCGGAAGCCCAAAGTGGAAGTCCGAAGGCCTGAACCTAGGCCTGGGTTGGGCCCGGCCTGATCTGGTCTGTAGGCCTCGACAGGCTCCATATTATATCACTAAGCTCGGCTTGGCCTGGCCTTGTAGCTCAAAAGTCAAGGCCTGGCCTGACCTGGTCAACGGCCAAGGCCTGGCAGGCCCAGGCCGGATCAGGCCAGGCCGGCTTGTTGTGCATCTCTACCCTTTCCTAGACAGAACTTCCTTAGACATTGTCAATAATGCTATTATTCAAATAATATGAATTATTGATTTGATAATTTGAAATAATGTGCAATGACAATTATTGAATCACTAATATAAAATAGCAAAGTAGCACTTATTGATATAAAATATCAACGTAGCAAATATTGAACTAATAAAATATTATGCAATTATTGAATCAATAATATAAAATATTGAACAGTAATTACTGTAACAATAATTGAGTAAGTGTCTTCCTACGTAAGAATCAATAATTCGAAATACTGTGCAATACCGTATGCTACTGTGTAATACCACGTATTACTATATTTTAACCACCGGGTATTTCAACAGTACTAACGGTAATAGTTTTGCCGTTATTTTTATAAAAAGGTTACTTCTGTCGCTTTCTATATCCGACATTCATTCTGTTATGGGGTCCACCAATGACTGCACCGTCGTACGAATATTCTCCGACAAAAAGAATATTCCTCGACCAAACGAATATTTTTCGACACAACGAATATTTTATAACCACTTGCTTACTTTGTAAACTTTACACATCTCACCCATAACTTATCACATTTATCAAATCAACACCTTACTATTTCAAAATAATATATAAAGAAAATTAAATCTTATTCATAAAATTTGGGGTCTTACATATACTTCCAATACATTTTGCTTATGTTGTAGCAAATAATTATTTAAGGTGATTATTGCTTAAAAGGATTATTTTGACGAAACATTTGGTAAAACGAAACTATCATCTGGATCAGGATCATGCTCATCATCTGTATTCATTATTGATTGAATAATTTCTTCATCTGTAGGTAATTCCATCACTGCATCATTCTCTCTATGATAGTTCAAAATATATTCGACGTCCATCACATTTCTACAGTGTAAACTAGAATTTAACTTCACTTAATTCTTGGATCTTTTCATCTTGACCAACTTCTGATTCAGGAACATTATCTTCCTATAATCGAATCTTGCAATGCCGAAAACAATTTGCAATTATTGTTGTTTTCACATCAAATTTCCTAAGTCGCATGCATTAGCAAAATTGATAGCATTCAAAACATTAATTTTCTCAAGATTTGTTGCTCCAACTTCATAACCCTCCAAGATGCTAGAATAAAAACGACGTTGATAATGAATTTTATGTGATCAAATAATCTTAGCATCACATGGTTGAATCTTTGACGTTGTATTAGGAGACAAGAAAAATAGTTCTACATTTCTTAAGCCTTTAATTACCTTTGGATGAGCTGGGCAATTGTCTACTATTAAGAGAACCTTTCTGCCATTCATTCTCTTGTCAAAACCAACCAACAAATTTTTGAAAAAATAAGTGTGACGCCCCCAAATTAGGTTCAATACCAATCCATTCTGAGTTGTCAAATACATGGTACAAAATTCAAATACAATCTTTTATATCACACGGTCGTGCAAAATACGACCACACAACTGTGAGTGTCAATACAAATATGTAAAAAATATTAACATTCAAACTAAGTCCTCATTACAATTATTATCACACTATTTATTAGAAATAGTGAGGACTACTACTGCTCTAACTCGGACCATCACTCTGTCCCCCGACTAGTTTCTGCGATATTCTCATTTCCTGAAGAGGACAATAGATGAAAAGGGTGAGCTCAATTAGCCCAGTAAAGAATGTTATAACTAAGATAATAAAGAACAATTTATCGTTAGTCTTCAATAATTCAGATAAAATATTATTGACAACAAGTTTTAGATCAATATTCGCAGCGAAAATAACAATTCATTAAAAGAGTTAAGTAGAGAATGAAGTTTACTATCTTCTATGATTTAAAAGTCCATCATCAATATTTTATCCCTGTAACATCAATCAATATACATCTCAAATCAAATATTCATCTTTGCATTACAGGCCAAAGGTATTCATTTGTATTACCAGTGGTCATGTTCATCTCAACACCTGTTCATCTTTGCACTACGGGCCAAATATATTCATTAGATAATCATTCATCTTTGCTCTACAGGCCAAAGATATTCAGTTATATCACCATTTAGGACTGAGGATGATGAAAAATAATATAAAGAACGAATCTAGTGAGATAAAGGACAAAGATTAGGGATTCGTAATTTAGTTTATCCAAGTTCAATAATACTCCGTAATAATCAATTGTGGAGCAAAATTCAAGAATGAAGATCAAAACTTGGATCCAATCAAAGATAAGAACCTTAACAGACAACTTGGACAAATAGAAGAAAATTTAATTTTTCCGTGAATAGTGCCGTATACGTGAATAGTAACCCCGTCGGAAAAAAATAAGAATTTCATAATAAAATCTATGAAAATATTTTGGTATCCCTTACTTTAGTAGAAAACAGGTTGACTAGTATACCGGATATTACTCTGAGAAAATCTCGCACCAAAAACCACCCTCAAAATATTCTTATACTCAAGAAAATACTCACAATACTATAGAATAAGAATTTCTGATATTGAAGGTGTGGTTTAGGAAGGAGGGGTTACCCCCTATTTATAGTGAAACGGAGGGAGAAAAAAACAAAGCATTCTGCCTAACATCTTCCTCCGCCACCCACTTGCCTAATTTTTTTTTTCTCTGCCAAATTTTGCCTAACTCCTCTCATTTTCAACAATTGGGGCTCACACTATTTTGAAAACAAAGGAATGGTTTGCAGGAAACCAACTTGGAAGAAAAAAAACAAGGCTACTATATATATATATATATATATATATATATATATATATATATTATAATAACATTATTATTTAAACATTTATAATATATTATAATAATATATTTGAATGAATATTTTATCGGAGAAATAATTGTAATTCCATAGAAAATATGCCAAACTTTCAACAATTATCTCTTTTGCTAAAAATTTCACCATTTATATCAAAATTGAATAAATATTTCCTTTTTATATATATCAACAATTATTTATTCACAAATAATATTATAAAACTACAATATTAACAACCAGGTCGTTCCCAAGAAAGAGGGGGCCTTCGGATAAGAATTTTTTCTTATTGGCGCGCAATTAAATAACCCCTCCTAGACAGAACTTCCTTAGACATTGTCAATAATGCTATCTAACAATATTATTCAAATAATATGAATTATTGATTTGATAATGTGAAATACTGTGCAGTGACAATTATTGAATCAATAATACAAAATATCAACGGTAGCAATTATTGAATCAATCATATAAAATATCAACGTAGCAATTATTGAATCAATCATATAAAATATCAACGTAGCAATTATTGAATCAATCATATAAAATATCAACATAGCAATTATTGAATCAATAATATAAAATATTGAACAGTAATTAATGTAACAATAATTGAGTAAGTGTCTTCTTACGTAAGAATCAATAATTCAAAATACTGTGCAATACCGTGTGCTACTGTGCAACAACGCGTATTACTGTATTTTTATCACCGGGTATTTTAACACTTTAACGATAACAATTTTACCGTTATTTATAAAAAGGTTATTTCTGTCGCTTTCTATATCCGACAGTTATTCCGTTGTGAGGCTCACAAATGGTTGCGCCGTCGTACGAATATTCCCCTACAACAAGAATATTCCACGACCAAACGAATATTCTCCGACAATAATTAATATTTTATAGCCACTTGCTTATTTAGAAATATTTGCACATTTCATCCATAACTTATCACATTTATCAAATCAACACCTTATTATTTTAAAATAATATATAAAGAAAATTAAATCTTTATTTATAAAATTCGGGGTCTTACATGACGCCCCCAAAATAGGTTCAATACCCAACCCATTTTGAGTCTCCAAACACATGATACAGAATTCAAATACAATCTTTTATATTATACGGTAGTGCAAAATACGACCACACAACTGTGAGTATCAATACAAACATGTAAAAAATATAAACACTTAAACTAAGTCCTCATTACAATTATTATCACACTATTTTATAAAAATAGTGAGGACTACTATTGCTCTTAACTCTGCCTATCACTCTATTTCCCGACTAATCCCTACAACATTCTCATTTCCTGAAGAGAACAATGGAATAAAAGGGTGAGCTCAACTAGCCCAGTAAGAATATTATGACTAAGATAATGAAGAATAATTTATCGTTAGTTTTCAACAAATCAGATAAAAATATTATGGACAACAAGTTTTAGATCAACAACTGCAACAGAAACAACAATTCATCAGAAGAGTTACGTAGAGAATGATATCTGCTATCTTCTATGATTTAAAAGTTCATCATTAATATTTTATCCCTGTAACATCAATCAATATATATCTCAAATCAAATATTCATCTTTGCACTACGGGCCAAAGATATTCATTTGTATCACCAGTGGTCATGTTCATCTCATCACCTGTCCATCTTTGAACTACGGGCCAAAGATATTCATCAGATAATCATTCATCTTTGCACTACAGGCCAAAGATATTCATCAAGTAATCATTCATCTTTGCACTACAGGCCAAAAATATTTGTTGGTATCACCATTTAAGACTGAGGATGATGAAAAATATTTTAAAGAACGAATCCAGTGCGATAAAGGACAAAGATTAGGGATTCGTAATTTAATTTATCTAAGTTCAAGAATACTCCATAATAATCAATTATGGAGCAAAATTCAAGAATGAAGTTCAAAACTTGGATCCAATCAAAGATAGGAACCATAACAGTCAACTTGGACAAAGAATAGAAAATTTAATTTTTCCGTGAATAGTACCGTATTCGTGGATAGTGCCGTATACGTGAATAGTAACCTTGACATGAGAAGGTAAAAATTTCATAATAAAATTCATACTAATATTTCGGTGAAATAATATTGAAAATAATAACATCATTTAAGAGAAAAATAACATCCTTTATCTCAAAAGAATACTGAATCTGACTGGAATATCGGATATTATGTTGAAGAAAACTTGCACCATTTATCAACACTCAAAGTATTTAAACACTCACAAGAAATATGTTTGATACTATAGAGAGAAAATTTTCTGATTCTGGTGTGATTTTCATTTCTAATTAAGCACCCTATTTATAGAAAAATGCTTAGCACACCAAAGTCGACCAATTCTACCTTCAGATACGTATATTGAAAACCAATATCAACAAAGAAAATCAACATAAAAAAGGATGACAATGACATTTTTCACCCAAAGGACGACAATGACATCTTTCACCCAAAAACACGTTTTTGTTACCAAAATCAATTCAGAAACTTCAATAATTCATAATAAATAGTTTTTTTATCAGAAAAATGCGAAACTTATGTCCATTCCATACGAAATTTAATTCTCTACAACTTTGTAAAAGAAAGATTTTCTAAATTCCAAACGAAAAATGAGCTAAATTTACATACAGATGATTTTTCACACCCCCATTCTGACAAAATACATATTGGGATTCTCTTCAACACACCATGTTGAAAATAAAACTTTCAGCAAAAACATCAACACAAAAGTCAAGTAAGGTCCTCCCCCCCCCCCCCTTTTACACGTTTTTATTTAAAAAAATAATTATAACACCAAAAATCATTTTGATTCAATTTGCTCTATTCCACCTCTTTTTATTCATATATCGTGAATTTATTGTAAAAAATATCATCATTATTATATTATTATATTATCACATTATACACTTATAATGTAATATTATAATAATATATTTGAATGAATTATTTTATCAAAAAAGATAAAATATCAATTTTTAACAATTGTCTCTTTTGCTAAGAATTCCTCTATTTATATCCACATCGAATAAATATTTCTTTATTATTTCTATCAATAATTAATTATTCACAAATAATATTATAGAATCACAATAATGATAATCAGGTTGTTCCCAGGAAAGAGGGGGGCTTCCGATAAGGATTTCTCCTTACTGGCGCCCAATTAACTAACCCTTTTTCTAGACAGAACTTCCTAGACATTGCCAATAATGCTATCTAATAATATTATTCAAATAATATGAATTATTGATTTGATAATGTAAAATTCTGTGCAGTGACAATTATTGAATCAACAATAATATAAAATACTGTGCAATACCGTGTGTTACTGTGCAACAACGCGTATTACTTTATTTTAACCACCAGGTATTCCAACAGTTTTAACGATAACAGTTATGTCATTATTTTTAGAAAACTTATTCTTGTCGTTTTCTTCATCCGACAATTTTTCGTTATGGGGCCCACAAATGGTTGCGCCGTCGTACGAATATTCTCCGACAACAAGAATATTCTACGACCAAACGAATATTCTCCGACAACAATGAATATTTTATAACCACTTGCTTATTTTGTAAACTTTGCGCATATTACTCATAACTTACCACATTTATCAAATCAACCCTTTACTATTTCAAAATAATATATAGATGAAATTCAATTTTATTCATAAAAAGTTGGGGTCTTACAATAAGTCAGTCATCCAAGCTTTCTTGTTAGATCGATAATCGCAACCAAAATTGTTCATGTTCACATTTTTAAAGCATCTTGGATTTGCATATTTACCAATAACCTAAAGAGGTACTTTGTCAGAACCATCACCATTGCAACAAACAACAACAATAATTGTAAGACCCCAACTTTTATGAATAAAGATTTAATTTTCTTTATATTATTTTGAAATAATAAGGTGTTGTTTTGATAAATATGAAAGTTATGGGTGAAATGTGCAAATATTTTTAAAATGAGCAAGTGGTTATAAAATATTCTTGTTGTCGGAAAATATTCGTACGACGGCGCAGCTATTTGTGGGCCCCCACAACGGAATAACTGTCGGATATAGAAAGCGACAGAAATAACCTTTTTATAAATAACGGCGTGGTTATTACCGTTAGTACTGTTGAAATACCCGGTGGTTAAAATACAGTGATACACGGTGTTGCATAGTAGCACACGGTATTGCACAGTAATTCTAATTATTTATTCTTACGTAAGAAGCCATTACTCAATAATTGTTACAGTAATTACTGTTCAATATTTTATATTATTGACTCAATAATTGCTACGTTGATATTTTATATTATTGAGTCAATAATTGTTACATTGATATTTTATTGACTCAATAATTGTTACGTTGTCATTTTATATGATTGATTCAATAATGGCTACAGTTGATATTTTGGTATTATTGATTCAATAATTGTCACTGCACAGTATTTCACATTATCAACTCAATAATTCATATTATTTGAATAATATTATTAGATAGCATTATTGACAATGTCTAAGGAAGTTCTGTCTAGGAGGGGTTATTTAATTGCGCGCCAATAAGGAGAACTCCTTATCGGAAGGCCCCCTCTTTCCTGGGAACGACCTGGTTGTCAATATTGTAGTTCTGTAATATTATTTGTGAATAATTAATTATTGATTTATATGATAAGGAAATATTTATTTTGTGAATATTAAAGAAGGAATTAGTTCTGATGTGTTTTTATCAGTATTTTGGTGTGAGAAATCATCTGTTTATGGATTTCGGATAACTTATGTTTGGAATTTGGAAAAACTTCCTTCTACAAAGTTGTAGAGAATTAAATTTGCTATGAAAGGACATAAAATTTGTATTTTTCTGACAAAGGGGCTATTTGTTATGAATTATTGAAGTTTCAGAAAATAAATATTTTTTAATAAAAGGGTGGGCCCCACTTTTGTTGAAAAATTCAGAATTTTTTTTAGCCGCCAGGCGGCGGAAAATTTTTGAAAATAATAATATTTTATTATTTTAGTCTCATTTGACATCCTAAGCTTTTCCTATAAATAAGGTGCTTAAGTTAGAATTGAAAATCACACCAGAATCAGAAGTTTTCTCTCTCTATAATATCGAGCGTATTTTTGTAAGTATTTCAATACTTTGAGTGTTGCTATTCAGTGCAAGTTTTCTTCGGTATTATATCCGATATTCCAGTCAGAAGTATTGTTCTTTTGAGGTAAGGGATGTTATTTTCTTTCGTAAATGATGTTATTCTTTTCAATATCATTATACCGAAATATTGGCATAGATTTTATTTTGAAATTCTTATTTTTTCCGTCGGGGTTACTATTCACGTATACGGCATTATTCACGGAAAAATTAAATTTTCTTCTATTTGTCCAAATTGTTTGTTAAAGTTCTTATATTTGGTTAGATCTAAGTTTTGAGCTTTATTCTTGAATTTTGCTCCACAATTGATTATTACGAAGTATTTTTGAATTGGATATACTAAAATACGAATACTTAATCTTATCCTTTATTTCACTAGATTCGTTATTTATATGGTTTTTCATAATCCTCAGTCCTAAAAGGTGATGTAACTGAATATCTTTGGCCTGTAGAGCAAAGATGAATGATTACCTGATTAATATCTTTGGCCTGTAGTGCAAAGATGACAGGTGTTGAGATGAACATGACCACTGATGATACAAATGAATATTTTTGGCCTGTAGTGCAAAGATGAATATTTGATTCGAGATGTATATTGATGGATGTTACAGGGATAAAATATTGATGATGGACTTTTAAATCATAGAAGATAGTAGACTTCATTCTCTACTTAACTCTTCTAATGAATTGTTATTTTCGCTGCGAATATTGATCTAAAATTGGTTGTCCATTATATTTTATCTGATTTATTGAAGGCTAACGATAATTTATTTTCCATTATCTTAGTCATAATATTCTTTACTGAGCTAGTTGAGCTCACCCTTTTCATCTGTTGTCTTCTTCAGGAAATGAGAATGTTGCGGGAACTAGTCGGGGGACAGAGTGATGGTCCGAGTTAGAGCAGTAGTAGTCCTCACTATTTCTGATAAATAGTGTGATAATAATTGTAATGAGGACTTAGTTTGAATCTTAATATTTTCTACATATTTGTATTGACACTCACAGTTGTGTGGTCGTATTTTGCACGACTGTATGATATAAAGTTTGTATTTGAATTATGTACCATGTATTTGGCGACTCAGAATGGGTTGGGTTGACTGGACCTATTCTGGGGGCGTCACAGTTGGTATCAGAGCTTAGGGATATGATCTCTGGCGGAGATCGGGGAATAGAACTAGGAGGGGAGAGAAGAGTAAATCCTTCACTAGTATGTCCTACCTAAGCTTATGTGGTATTTAATTGGTCAGTCGGAGCATAGGGTTAATATGTGATATGTTGATTTGTTTAATTAACCCTTATTTTATGGCAGTATTTGAGAATGGCAGCTGAGAATGTTAACAACGAAGTGAATGAGACCGTGGAGACACCTTTAATCACTAACCAGGAGAACGTGCAACAAGAAGGCAATGTTCATCTTGAAAATAACGTTGGTCAGACGATAAACGATGAGATGTTTAGAAGTTTTTTACAGTTCATGCAAAACCAGACGAGGGAGACTCGTGTGCAACATACAAGTGGAGATAATAACAACACGCGAGTTGTCACTGCCAAGCATTTCAAAGAATTGGGACCACCAGAGTTTCTGGGAAAGCCAGATCCGATCAAGGCGGAGACGTGGATTAAACAAATTACCAAGATATTTGATGTCTTGGGATGTACGGAGGAACAGAAGGTTCCATTCGCCACGTTTATGTTCCGTGGAGAGGAAGATTACTGGTGGGAATCCGTGAAACGTACCCAGCCTGCCGCACTCAAGATGTCTTGGGAAGCGTTCCAGAAATTGTTTAATGACAGTACTTTCCTGAAAGTATTCGTCATATGAAGGAAGTAAAGTTTATCAGACTCGAGCAAAATAACATGACGGTATCCCAGTACGAGGCTAAGTTCGCGGAGCTGTCCAGGTTTGCACCTCAGTTGGTGGAGAATGAGGAACGTATGACGCGGATGTTTCTAAGAGGTTTGAAACCCGAAATACGTCAATACCTCATTTCTCATAAATTTTCTCTATATTCAGATGTAGTGAACAGGGCCCAGTTGTTAGAACGAGATAATGATTATGTTCAACCGAGGGACCACAACCAAGGTCGTACCGGTGGCAGCAGTCATCGGAGCAATGACAACCAGCGAGGAGGAAAGTATGACAGAAGCGGTAACCACTCCGGTGGTAATCGTGGCCATGATAGTAGAAGAAGCGAATCGGGGGGAGATTTCAAGAAGAGAAGGTACAACAACGAGAACGTGAAGACATCGACATCAGCACCAGCATCAACTGTTTCTAGGGGAGGAGAACGACCACCGGTCGTATGCTATAAATGCGGGAAAGAGGGACACATCAGCCCAAACTGCCCACAACAATTCAAAGCATGTTATAACTGTGGAAAGGAAGGACATATAGCTCGTGATTGTCCTGTTGCGAAATCAAATCCAGCGGGGGTGGTGATTCCAAAGGCGGTTTTGGACAAGTCAAAGTCGGTGATTCCTGGAAGAGCGTTTGTCGTGACAGCCCAAAACGCGAGGAATCCACACGAGGTGATTACGGGTAAGCTAATTATAAACTCTTGCGAAGTTTACACCTTGTTAGATACCGGTGCTACCCATTCTTTTATTTCACCTGCTTGTGCTCAACGTTTGAACTTGACTTCTGATAAATTAGACTTTGACTTATCTGTTGAAACTCCGTTAGGAGAAACTTTTGTTACATCCACAGTTTACAAATCTTGCTTGATTCAGATTGGTACCCTTACCTTACCTGTTGATCTTATATCTTTGAAAATACTTGCATTTGACATGATTTTAGGAATTGACTGGTTAACCACTTACCATGCCAAAATTGATTGTTTTCGTAAGGTTGTTGGTTTTCATATTCCTAATCAACTTGTTGTGCGAATCCAAACCACCAAACCACTAAAATCAGTCAATATCATTTCAAATCCCAAGGCTATTCGTTTATTGAAAAACGGATGTCAAGCTTTCTTAGCTCATGTCACTGATCTAAACCAGAATACATCAGATTTGAATGATATTTCCGTTGTTAATGAGTTTCCTGATGTATTTCCCGAAGAACTTCCCGGTCTACCCCCAGAACGTGAAGTTGAATTCTTTATTGACCTTGAACCCGGTACAAAACCTATTTTTAAAACCCCATATCGAATGGCTCCTATTGAACTTCAGGAGTTAAAGATCCAATTACAAGAGTTGTTAGACATCGATTTTATTCGTCCTAGTACATCTCCTTGGGGTGCTCCTGTTTTATTCGTAAAGAAGAAAGATGGGAGTATGCGACTTTGCATTGACTATCGGGAGTTGAATCATGTCACCATCAAGAATAGGTATCCGTAACCTCGTATTGATGACCTGTTCGACCAGTTGCAAGGAGCACAGTTCTTTTCAAAGATCGATCTTCGTTCTGGATATCATCAGTTGAAGATTAAAACTGAGGATATTCCAAAGACTACTTTCAGAACTCGGTACGGGCATTATGAGTTCTTAGTCATGTCTTTTGGATTGACTAATGCTCCTGCTGCTTTCATGGATATGATGAACCGTGTATTTAAGGAGTATTTGGATCAATTCGTTGTTGTCTTTATTGATGACATTCTCATCTATTCTAAAAGCCGTGAAGATTATGAACACCATTTGAAGTTAGTACTTCAAAAGCTTCATGAGAACAAGCTATATGCCAAGTTGAAGAAATGCGAGTTCTGGCTTGACGAAGTAGCATTTCTTGGGCACGTGGTATCGAAACGTGGAGTATCTGTTGACCCGGCGAAGATTGAAGCAATACAAAGCTGGGAGCAACCTAAGTCGGTGACCGAAGTACGAAGCTTTCTGGGCTTAGCTGGTTATTATCGGAGGTTCGTAGAGGGATTTTCTCGAATCGCTACTCCATTAACTCAGTTGACTCGGAAAGATACAAAATTTGTTTGGAGCGAGGAATGCGAGAAGAGCTTCCAAGAGCTCAAGAGAAGACTTATCTCGGCACCTGTTCTGACAATACCATCTGGTTCGGATGGATTTGTTATCTACAGCGATGCTTCGGGCAAAGGGTTAGGATGTGTTCTCATGCAACATGGGAAAGTCATAGCCTATGCCTCGCGACAACTCAAAGAATATGAGAGGAATTATCCTACTTATGATCTAGAGTTGGCAGCAGTCGTTTTCGCGTTGAAGATCTGGAGACATTACCTGTACGGGGAGAAAGTGGAGATTTATACGGATCATAAGAGCCTTAAATATTTCTTCACTCAGAAAGAACTCAACATGCGGCAACGACGTTGGCTTGAGCTGTTGAAAGATTACGATCATACCATCCAATACCATCCTGGAAAAGCGAACGTGGTAGCTGACACGTTGAGTAGAAGATCATATGTGGGAACGAGTGCGATGATGTCAAGTATACGCGTAGAACCAGCTTTGATTGATAAAGTTAAAGCTGCTCAAGCTACGGATGCGGAGCTGATAAAGATGAAGAAGAAGGTGCAAGAAGGTGCCATTCCAGAAGCAAGAATCGATGAAGAGGAAATACTTCGAGTCAACTCCAGACTTTGTGTTCCTAACGATTCTGACTTGAAGTATAGAATCATGATGGAGGCACACAACACACCGTTTGCGATCCATCCTGGGAGTACTAAAATGTATCGTGATCTTCGACATATATTTTGGTGGAGCAATATGAAGAGAGAGATCGCGGAGTTCATCTCGAGATGTTTAACTTGTCAACGTGTAAAGGCGGAACATCAAGTACCGAAGGGTCCATTGCAACTACTGGAGATTCTGAAATGGAAGTGGGAACACATTACGATGGATTTCGTTACGGGTCTTCCCAAGGTTTCTCAAAGCTTAGATGCGATTTGGGTTATTGTTGATAGATTAACCAAGTCTGCTCATTTCTTGCCGATACGAGAGACTTATTCCCTTGAACGTCTTGCTCATATGTACGTGAATGAGATTGTGAGATTGCATGGCATGCCAGTATCCATAGTTTCGGATCGTGACCCCAGATTTACTTCACGATTTTGGATCAATTTGCAGAAAGCTATGGGCACGGATTTACGATTCAGTTCGGCTTATCATCCTCAAACAGACGGACAATCGGAAAGGACTATCCAAACTCTTGAAGATCTATTGAGACTCTGTGTTCTAAACTTCAAAGGGAGTTGGGATAAGTATTTACCATTGGTGGAATTCTCCTACAACAACAGTTATCAAGCAAGTATAGGCGTAGCTCCATTCGAAGCGTTGTATGGGAGAAAATGCCGTATGTTGGGATGAGGTGGGTGAAGCAACATTGTTGGGACCGGAGTTGGTATGTATGACTACAGAAAAGATCCAAATAATCTGACAACGTATACAAACAGCACAAGATCGACAAAAGAGTTATGCGGATCTTCATCGAAAGGACGTGGAATTTAATGTTGGAGACCATGTGTTATTACGTATTGCTCCATGGAAGGGAGTTACGAGGTTTGGGAAGAGAGGAAAGCTCAACCCACGATTCATTGGTCCATTTGAGATTCTTGACTGAATAGGAAATGTGGCCTATAGACTCGCTTTACCTCCAAGCATGTCTCGTGTTCATAACGTGTTTCACATATCCGTGTTACGTAAATATGTGAAGGATCCAAACCGCATTATTGAGTTAGAACCAGACGAGATAGCTGAAGATTTAACGTACGAGGAGGTACCTGTCAAGATCTTGGATAGGAAGGAGCATGTCCTACGCTTGAAAATTATACCTCAAGTTAAAGTTTTGTGGAGAAACCATGCAATTGAGGAAATGACCTGGGAGTTGGAATCGGAAATGAAAGCGAGGTATCCTCACCTTTTCGACATACCAGGTACGTACGTCAATTTCGAGGACGAAATTTCATAAGGAGGGGAGGTTGTAAGACCCCAACTTTTATGAATAAAGATTTAATTTTCTTTATATTATTTCGAAATAATAAAGTGTTGTTTTGATAAATATGAAAGTTATGGGTGAAATGTGCAAACATTTTTAAAATGAACAAGTGATTATAAAATATTCTTGTTGTCGGGAAATATTCGTACGACGGCGCAACTATTTGTGGGTCCCCACAACGGAATAACTGTCGGATATAGAAAGCGACAGAAATAACCTTTTTATAAATAACGGCGTGGTTATTACCGTTAGTACTGTTGAAATACCCGGTGGTTAAAATACAGTGATACACGGTGTTGCATAGTAGCACACGGTATTGCACAGTAATTCTAATTATTGATTCTTACGTGAGAAGCCATTACTCAATAATTGTTACAGTAATTACTGTTCAATATTTTATATTATTGACTCAATAATTGCTACGTTGATATTTTATATTATTGACTCAATAATTGTTACATTGATATTTTATTAACTCAATAATTGTTACGTTGTCATTTTATATGATTGATTCAATAATGGCTACAGTTAATATTTTGGTATTATTGATTCAATAATTGTCACTGCACAGTATTTCACATTATCAACTCAATAATTCATATTATTTGAATAATATTATTAGATAGCATTATTGACAATATCTAAGGAACTTCTGTCTAAGAGGGGTTATTTAATTGCGCGCCAATAAGGAAAAGTCCTTATCGGAAGGCCCCCTCTTTCCTGGGAACGACCTGGTTGTCAATATTGTAGTTCTGTAATATTATTTGTGAATAATTAATTATTGATTTATATGATAAGGAAATATTTATTTTGTGGATATTAAAGAAGGAATTAGTTCTGATGTATTTTTATCAGTATTTTGGTGTGAGAAATCATCTGTTTATGGATTTCGGATAACTTATGTTTGGAATTTGGAAAAACTTCCTTCTACAAAGTTGTAGAGAATTAAATTTCCTATGAAAGGACATAAAATTTGTATTTTTCTGACAAAGGAGCTATTTGTTATGAATTATTGAAGTTTTAGAAAATAAATATTTTTTAATAAAAGGGTGGGCCCCACTTTTGTTGAAAAATTCAGAATTTTTTTTAGCCGCCAGGCGGCGTAAATTTTTTGAAAATAATAATATTTTATTATTTTAGTCTCATTTGGCATCCTAAGCTTTTCCTATAAATAGGGTGCTTAGGTTAGAATTGAAAATCACACCAGAATCAGAAGTTTTCTCTCTCTATAATATCGAGCGTATTTTTGTGAGTATTTCAATACTTTGAGTGTTGCTATTCAGTGCAAGTTTTCTTCGGTATTATATCCGATATTCCAGTCAGAAGTATTGTTCTTTTGAGGTAAGGGATGTTATTTTCTTTCGTAAATGATGTTATTCTTTTCAATATCATTATACCGAAATATTGGCATAGATTTTATTTTGAAATTCTTACTTTTTCCGTCGGGGTTACTATTCACGTATACGGCATTATTCACGAAAAAATTAAATTTTCTTCTATTTGTCCAAATTGCTTGTTAAAGTTCTTATATTTGGTTAGATCTAAGTTTTGAGCTTTATTCTTGAATTTTGCTCCACAATTGATTATTACGAAGTATTTTTGAATTGGATATACTAAAATACGAATCCTTAATCTTATCCTTTATTTCACTGGATTCGTTATTTATATGATTTTTCATCATCCTCAGTCCTAAAAGGTGATGTAACTGAATATCTTTGGCCTGTAGAGCAAAGATGAATGATTACCTGATGAATATCTTTGGCCTGTAGTGCAAAAATGACAGGTGTTGAGATGAACATGACCACTGATGATACAAATGAATATTTTTGGCCTGTAGTGCAAAGATGAATATTTGATTCGAGATGTATATTGATGGATGTTACAGGGATAAAATATTGATGATGGACTTTTAAATCATAGAAGATAGTAGACTTCATTCTCTACTTAACTCTTCTAATGAATTGTTATTTTCGCTGCGAATATTGATCTAAAATTGGTTGTCCATTATATTTTATCTGATTTATTGAAGGCTAACGATAATTTATTTTCCATTATCTTAGTCATAATATTCTTTACTGAGCTAGTTGAGCTCACCCTTTTCATCTGTTGTCCTCTTCAGGAAATGAGAATGTTGCGGGAACTAGTCGGGGGACAGAGTGATGGTCCGAGTTAGAGCAGTAGTAGTCCTCACTATTTCTGATAAATAGTGTGATAATAATTGTAATGAGGACTTAGTTCGAATCTTAATATTTTCTACATATTTGTATTGACACTCACAGTTGTGTGGTCGTATTTTGCACGACTGTATGATATAAAGTTTGTATTTGAATTCTGTACCATGTATTTGGCGACTCAGAATGGGTTGGGTTGACTGGACCTATTCTGGGGGCGTCACAATAATTCTCTCATTGTCTTTCGTGCGTCCTTCCAATTGCTTCGTAACAAGCGAATAGTTGACTTCTAATCAATAAAATAATCCAGTTTCATCCATATTGTAAATATCCTTCAACTGAAATTGGTCTAGTTTACACCGTATTCCGGGTAAAGCATTTTTAATGTTCTCCATAACAACTGAACCACTTTCACCGAATCGTCGGTAAAACTTGATTCCATGTCTTTCCTTGAAACATTCTAGCCAGCCACTAGAGAAGCTGAATTCTGGATTGATTTCACCACACATTTTTTGCAAGAACTCTTTTACTTTGGTCAGGATCATTTCTCTAGATATATTCACTTTCTCTTGCCATTGGAGAAACCACTCATATTAAGTTTTTACTAATTTAGGGTATTTCATTGGTTTGTGCTATTTAACATTGCTATTTTTCATCTCCTCTGACAGATATTTTGTTAACCTTTTAAGAGTGTTTGATATTATTGATTGAGTGATAGACAAATCAAACTTTTGTTGAACCCAAGCTTCCATATCTTTTTAACTAATTGGGGGATGCTCCTTCTTATACTCACATATTGCTCTCCTCATTTCATCGGTTAATGTTGATTTCTTAATTCATTTCAAATGATGAGCCGTGGAAGAAGAAAATTTTTTGTTACTTGTTTGAATTTATCTTTTACACATCTATCTTATATCGTATAGCTAAAGACTTTCTTTTCATTTACTATGCACACAGCACATTAACATAAATATATTATTATAAGTTTCATCAATCTTTTCTACCTTCTTTAGACTTAAATTAATACATTAATGGTTATCTCTTGATTTTTCTAATCACGTACATAAAATGAAAAACTCCTTTTAAAATAATAAATATGAATAAATAAGTAATTTCGCTAAAGTAATATTTTTTCCGATTACAAGAATATTCATTTATCGAGATTTTACCATATTTGTCCACATTTTGAATGAGAGATTTAGGAATTTTATAATCTCGAATCTGGTGACTCGGTTAGTAGAGGAATGGTGTTATTTGGTTAACAAAATAGTCAACTAGTAAGTAGTAACTACTAAGTATCATGGTCGACCAAAATGTTTAGTTCAAACAATAATAATATAGTAATACTAAAATTTGATCTTAAACTCGATACTCCAATAAGTATAAAGAAAGTACTTATATTTCTTAAATTAGACAAGTTTGAATATGGGTGAATGTGGAAAATTAAACCAGCAAAATATTTTATCCCGCAGGGGCGGACACAGATTTTATTAAGAGGGGCACACTTATAATTAAATAAAAATAACTAAAACTACTCTCTTCATTATACAAAAAGGGTCGTATTTATAATATATGCCAATATTAATAACATATTTTAATTTCATAGTTATTATTAAATATATTGAATTGTTAATTTAATAGTAATGACATGTAATGAAATTATGATAACAAATTTGAAGATATTATGCTATTTAATACTACTATCAATTAAAAGAAAGAATCTTTTTGTGGGGAAAAAAAATTCACAAATGAGACTCTTTTATTGTGAAATAGAGGGAAATATAAAATTCATCAAATATAGATTTTTTTTAAATACATCATTATAATTTATAAGATCAATTTTAACTTTTGAAAGTCAATTTCAAATATTCTTCTCAAACTTAAAATGGATGAGATTCATTGAGAATAATAAAATAATAAATCTTATAATTAGTATTACTTTTTAGGTCATTTATAATATTAATCATTGTATTGACTAAAAATAAATCAATCTATACTAATTTTGATTTTAAAAATATTTCAAAAAGTTAATTATGATCATATATTTTAGAGCGGAGGTGACATAAAAGTTATTTTTTGAAATTACTAAATATTTTTCAATTTTTAAGAGGGACACTTTACGTAAATACCCCTAATTACAAAAATCAAGCCCAAGTGTGCATCCGCCCCTGCACTCTAGCAGAGTTGGACTTGGCGCAGATACTATTTTGCAGGTTATTATTGTTATTGCTATTATTATTATTATGAAACTGATATTTTCACATAAAAATTAATTTATAGCGACATTTTTCATGTGAAAATATCAAAAAATCACGTAAAAATATCAATTTTCTATTATTATTATTATTATTATTATTAAAAGGTTCATCAATCGAGCCGATATAATAATAGATATTAGATCATCTCAAATGCAATGCCTTTTGATCAACTATTTAATTTAATTTAATTTTGTAGAAATAAAGTTGAATATTTTTTTTTATATAAAAAAAAAAGAAGAAGCATACCTTGTCCACTACAAGACAACTATTTTGTTTGCTGATGAGAATTGTAGAGGGGCATCACTTTTCCAACAAAATGAAATCCACCAAATATTCGACAAATTTTATATAGTAAAATAATAAATTGTTCATACGAACTGATGTTGATAAATTTAAAGAAAAGAAAAAGAGAGAGACCAAGTGGCTACTGATCTTTTCTTCATTGTCGTAGTGTATAAAAATGTGTACACAGTGAATAACCTAATTAAGTCTTTTTGTATCCATACATACTTTTTCCAATTATTTAACTCATCTAAAACAATAGTAACAGAATAACAAGCCATGATTTAGAAGCCAACTTAAGAAAGATAAACAAATTGGTAAACAAAAAACATAGGGTTCATACCTAGCTAAATTTTTCCTTCACATATATATATATATATATATATATATATATATATTTGGTGAAGAGTGTATAATGATTTACCTACTATGGTGTAAGAGAAGGTAGAGGAGACAGCAGCGCTGTGGTGTTAATGGTGGTGGAATTGGAGTAGACAGAGGCGGCATAGTCGGGCCAAATACAGATTTCCTCCGAATTACATACTCCTATAATGCACAACTACCCAAGTTCCAACATACTCCAATCCAAATCCACCTTTATTTCCAAATTTTTGGCTTAAACTTCTACCCAACCCAAGAGAAGAAGAGATTTCCCCCAAATTACATATACTTGATCATTAGATCATTGATCAAATTATATATATTTATATACATTGTTAATTTTAATGTTAAACAATTAATATTAATTCAAAAAATATTATTATTCATATAATAATTAATTACTCTTTCCCCTATCTCTCAATTACACTATTTGTTTTTGAGACAAAATAAAAAAAAATTAATTTAATTTAAATTATATAATGAAAAGAAGAGAGTATATCCTTCCTTCTCGGGATTGAATCCCACTTTCACATCACAGGTCAAACAGCATCTCTTCTTTTTCTGTTTTACATACAAAATATAAATATACACACACATACTGACATACATACATATATACAGATCTATGTGCGCATATATATTAGACGATTATAGTAGAATCCTATGCTTTTTGTAAACCCCCCCGCCCCCCCCCCCCACGCCCACGCTCATCCCGCGCCCCCCGCCCCAGGGCTCAAATCAAACCCTGTATATCTTCTTACCCATATTAGTACATTGCATTCGAATATCCTTAACTTTAATAATCACGCCACCCTATATTTGGAAATTCATGCATGACGCATCTTTATTTAGGAGACAGAGATTCCCATTTAATAGGAGACAGCTAGCTCTATATCTATATGGTTGGACATCCCATCTTTGATGATCTATAATAGTACTAGTACATATTTCATATATGAGGGAGGCTTTCTCTCGTGATAAGAGTAGTGACAACATGTATATATATATATATAAAAGACAAATTAATATTCGTATGATTATGCATGATACGTACTCATGTGAGGCACCATGATTAAATTTGAAAACTTATTTTTAAAATACTTTCTTATTTTAATTTTTTGTTATAATTTCATCCGCAACTATATTATTCTAACAATTATATCTATAGTCGTTCATGATATCAATGTATTGTGATTAAGTTGGAGTCCGACCATATTGCTACTCCTAACGTCAAATCTATTCTTTCTAGCGACCCAAGAAATTATTGCAGTGTCATTTATTTAATTATTCACTGTCGCTAGACAACAGGTGGAAGAAGTAATCCCAATTGTAAATTGGCAAACATGTTAAGCAACAACCGACAATCATATATTGTACTTGATATTGGAGCAAAGCTAATTCAATCATTAACCTAAATACCATATGGTATTTGGCTCAGTTGTATGACTTGTCTCATAGTATATGAGGTGGAGAGTTCGATCAATGGTGACAATAAAAAATGTGTGTGTACGTGGGGTGTGTGTCGATGTATAAAAAACACACAAAAAAAGACATTAAACTAATGCAAACCACAAAACACAACAAGAACTATATAACCTCATCCAAGCATTATTTATTTTCTGAATGTGAATAGTTAAATAGAATTACATAATAATACGAATCTTACTTGCCAAATAAAAAGACATATATAACCTCATTAAGGAACATGGTGAGTCATTGATTACAAAACGAGACTTATAATGATTGTTTAGCTATCAACTAGAATAACTTCTTCCACCGGCTATTAGAGAGGCTTTAGGGGCGGTGAATAATTAAAATGTAAAGCACTGTATTAATTTTTTTGACAGCGAGAAAGAATAGGTTTGTCGCTAGGAGTAGCGGCATGGTCAAACTCCAATTTAATCTCTGACTTTGAATATCATGATGAACGAATAATTGTGATTGTTGAAATAGTATATGTAGTCTTATAATATATATATATATATATATATATATATATATATATAATTGGGGATAGATTGATCAATTGACAATGTTATTAACTTAAGGATAGTTTTATAACATATCGTGACCGTCCACCCAAAGATCGTACGATTAAATAGAGATCTAGTCCGCAGTTTAATACTGCGGACATGACAAAAGATCAAAATACATATCCTTTACAATTTTTTCATCTGCAGTATTAAATTCCGGAGTCTGAAAAACTTTTATAAAAAAAATTGGTATCTACATTATTAAACTACTGAGCTTAAATTTTTTTTAAAAAAAATCGACATCCGCAATATTAAACTGCTTAGCCTTCAAAATTTAAAAAAAATTGATGTAAATAAATGTCACTCCTCTTCTCTTTACTCTGTAAATAAACTGCCAAACTGCCATTTTTAACTTACACCCCCCAAAATTAAGAAAACAGAACTTCAAATAAACTTTCTAACTACAAACAGAAACCCACCCACTAGTTTTTGTTAAGAGCTTATTAGACCAACCCACCAGAGCTAAAACACACCCACCAGCTAATGGTGTGCTATACCCACAAACACCCTAGCCCTTTCTCTCTCCTCTTTGATTCTTATCCTACGTACCCCTAAAAGGGTGTGGGAGAAAGCGTGAGAAAAAATGAATATTCTTTTATTATTAATTCTTTCTTTGATGTGAGCTCATTGCTCTTCTGTACATAATACATTTTTGGAATGATTGATGGAGTTGTATTTTATATATGTGTAGGCAGAATCTGTCAAGATGAACGAACAAACTTAGTCATTATGGACATTTCTTGGTTGCTTCATTTCACTTGATCCCTGTCAATCCGATCCTAGGAGTAGTGGCGCGCATTAAATCCCTGTCACCCTCTTTTATGTGTTTTGTTCGCGGAATGCTTTTGGGTTAATGGAGTCTTTTGTGGAATTTGGGGTTTTAATACGATGAAGGACAGCGAAACAGGAATTTCGAAAGGATATCAGTGTTGTGCAGGCTCCGCATGCAGTTTAATATTAATGTGGATGCTAATTTTTTTTTTATAATATAATTTCAGGCGACCGAAGAATGATAAATGATGGATATTTCAGTCATATGTCTCATCTGTATTATTAAATTACGTAATTAAGTTGACAATGTTAATTATAGATCGATTTCTTATATATATATATATATATATATATATATATATATATATATGCATGCAGACATGCAGTGATCGGTCTACATGAATTTCATCAACCCAAGTTTAACACCATGATCGATCATTCATCAGAAGTAGTATTCTTAGTAGTGGTGGTGATGCAGTTAGGCTGCAGAGCTGGTATACTGAGTATGTGATGAGTTTGCGAGACCTGGGGCCTTAAACCCAGAAAATCTCTGGTGGTCATACCATCATCATGGGCTGCTTCACCAATATGGGCATTATGATGATGATCATCATGTTTCTTTGAATCCATCAAGAACCCAGTAGTAGTAAGTCCATAATCTTCAAAAGTTGAGGTGGCCATGGCCTGTTGCTGATGATCAAACCCACTGGCTCTAGTTGCAGCAGAGGAGAGACAAGTACTACTTCTACTACTACTACTACTCATCATCATCATAATATCTTGATCAATAAAACAAGAATTGGGTGGAGGTACACCTGCACCTGCAGGTGACACGCTTCCTGAGAGAGCTGCAGCTTTATTCCCGAATGAAGCCAAAAACCCAGTGGCCAACTCTTGTTCACGTGAGGATAAATTTAGACCGAACCCAGCTGTATTGCTAGGCACGTGATCACCTTGGTGGGGTCTGGTCATGGTCGTGGTCGTGGTCGTGGTCGTGGTCATGGTTGGTAGTACTAGTGATGAACTACCGGCAGTAGTAGTACTAGTTTTGCAGGTGCTAAGAGTTGAACCCATCTGGGCTGCTTTCTGCAGCAATGCAGTTGCAGACATGTGTGGGGATGAGCTGCTGCTGCTGCCGCTGCCGCCTCTGCTCATGTAGGCTGGAAGAAGCTGGTTATTGGGTCCAACACTAGTACTAGTATTAGGGTTGGGATTTGGGTTTGGATTACTATAACTATTACCATCATCATCATCATCATCATCATCTTGGGTATGCTGCATTGTGAATTCTTGATCATGATATGATGAGGTGACATGATATGATGAGGTGAGATCATGGTGATGATCCATATTTAATGGTATTGTTTGTGGTTGTGGGCCATCCTGACCAGCTCCTGCAGCTAGCCATGGTGGAGTTTGACTAGTAGTATAATTTTGTTGCTCTTTTTTCATGGGGAATGCATGGAAATCATGGGTCATCATGTTGTTGAATAATTCAGGTTGAAGGAATGGAAGGTGAGGAGGAATTATTGTTGGAGTACTACTTCCATTTCCAGTAGCAAGTGATCTTGCACTTTCTTCTGCTAGAGCATCACAAAATGCTCTATGAGTGATAAAACTATCCCTCCTGCATCAAACAACAAATTAATAAAATATCCGCATATATAATTATAATTTAATACAAATCCAAAAACCAAGCTAGCTATCATATATAATAAATTAATTATGACATGAAAGCAAAATTAAACCAACCACAAGCATGTATATATTCTCTCTCTCCCTCTTGCTCGTTTCTTCTCTTTGTTTCATTATCAATATGTATGTACGTACTCTCTCTCTCTCTCTCTCTCTGCTCGCTCATTTCTTCTCTCGTTGTTTCATTATATATATATATACCTAGAGAAGAGGGTTCCACAGTCACATCTGTACTCTCTGGTGCCACATGTCTTGGAATGAGCTTTCCAATCAGATTGAACTGCGTAACGCTTTGTGCATTTGTCACATTTCCACTTCTTCTCCCCATGCTTTCTGCAAAAGTGCTTCTTGATTCCGGTGAGGTCTCCCAGCGCCCTTGATGCCTCATGGTGCACACAACTTGCTTCCGGGCACACATACACTTTCTTCCTCACCACCTCTTTGATGTTTCTCTGCTTGAGCTTCCATGGCAGATTATGCCCTCTTCTGTGTAGCTGCAGATTCGGATCTCTCTGAAAACCTTTGTTACATATTTCGCACACAAATCTGTTGGTTGCCATGAGTGTTTTTGGTGATAAAGCTATCACTTCTGCATCCGGGTCTGTTTAATTTGTTCATTTTTTAAAAGAAGTACATGTCCAAATTAATTAAGAAATTAAGAAAAGCAACTAAACATTCATATATCAGTTAACAAATTAATTAAATTGGTTGGGATTTATAATTAAGGATTTGAAACCTGGGTTTCCTGGTAAGTTTCTCTTTTTCTTTGGTGGTGGTTGATCGGTTTGATGTGGAGGAGGAAAGTAGTAGTATTGGTGCGGATGATAGATTCCCGCCGCCGCCGCCGCCATCAATTTCAGCTCTATTAATATTGGCGCCTGAAGAAACATGACGAGTTTGATCACCTGATGCAGAAGTCAAATTGGACATGTTCTCCTCCATAAGTACTACTGGCTGCTGCTGCTGATGATGATCTTCTTGTGGGATTATCAACCCTTTAATCATCCTCTTCTTCTATGTGTATATACAAAAAAAAACATCATGATCATGAGGGATATATCATGCGTAGATCTTAACTTTTATACATGTATTTATATGTGAGCTAGAGCTAGAGTCAGAGATCTAAAGAGACAAACCAGAATCTAGAAAAAGCTAAACTAGTATAATTAAGTTGGTGAAATAAAAGTGGACAAAAAGCTCAGAGAGAGAGAGAGATTGTTTTTGAAAAGTTTTGTTTGAATCCCAAAACTCTCAATTGCCTCTTTGATGGTTTCTTCCGACTTTCTTTGGCATCAACCCAAGAGACAATGTTTGGTTTAATTTCTATAAAAACAAAAAGAAAATAGCTTGGTAGCTACAGAGCTGACTGAACCTGAACTAGCTACGTACGTACACCTTCCACCTCCTACTATCGATCTTGTTGTTCTTCTTCTTCTTCTCCACATAGACTACTTAAGTTAAAATGACCTGGTAGCTAAAATCCAATAATATATACATATATGACCACACAATATGAAAAAGAAGAACTGTATATATATATATATATATATATATGTCCAGTTCTTTCTTTCTTTCTTTGTTAGAATTAAGAGAGAGAGAGAGGGAGAGAGAGAGAAACGGAAGAGATGATGTGGATGAGAAAGCTGGATTTGTGATCATATCATATCTCCTCCACCAGAGCTAGCTAGCTATACTACTTACTAGTTAGCCGTCCAAAAACCTGCAGGCAGCCCTATATACGGGTAACTCTGGCATCCACTTTCTGTCTTTTCTTTTGTTCTCTTCCTACCTATAGCTATACCTTCCTTAACCCAGATTATTAAACTTCCTTTATAACTAGATTAGTTTTGCTTCATTGCACCACTGCCTTTCACTTCTCTATTTCATAAAGTGATCCAAAAAGCAAACCATCATGTAACAAAAGAAAGAAAGAGAGAGAAAGGTGTTTGATGGTTTGCATATTTTATTTTACATACATACCCTCTTCCAACTTAATTTCATTATTAATTAATTATTATTTACAGTGACATGATTGATTAAGTCCAGTGATCATCAAGTATCAGATGTGCCTTAAACCTATTTTGTACTCTCTTAATTAGAATATCTTTGGTAGCTTATTCATTTTCAATCATTTCGCTATCACTGAACTCAGTTTTAACGGTAAACGCCGGCAGCAAACAAAAAAAAAGGGGTTAATTTTTGGAGCCTGTATATGTCTTGGCATCATAATACACCACAATACATGAATTAAGCCCGTGAAGCACATCAAATCTTGTTTGTTAATAAATGTATATGAAACCTCGATAAAAAAATAATAATAATTTGTGTTTGTTCTCTTGCGCATGCATGCAGTAAATAAAACAAATAATTTCTTAACATGTGCATGTGTCCTAAGGGCACATGCTAAACACAAAGTTCAAATGAATATTTTCTTGAATTGTGTGCATATTCTCTTGAACTTGGTGCAAGTGTAGAAATCAAGAGAATATGCACACAGTTCAAGAGAATATTTTCTAGAACTGTGTGCTTAGCATGTGCACTAAAGACACATGTTAAGAAGACCCATCAAACAATAAGAAAACTTATTTAGTCGTGTTTTTGGCGAATCTATCCTGGGCCGGGTGCTTTAGCAGACAGAGGGTTATAATAAAAAAAATGAAATAAACAATTACTTTTTTTTATTTTGTCATTTTTCCTGGTTTATTCTACGATTAATTAATTATTTGGTTTTAGAAATGGGATGTGGATCAGCCGTCTCTTTAAAATACGGCTGATCAAATAACAGGGGACTGGGGACTCTTTTTTTTTATATATATATATATATATATATATATGGGTATATTGATAATACGACCCAATAATCAATCAATCTCTGTGATGCCTGCCGTTTAACACCCCATCGCAAAATCCAAATTCTGTAGAGGTTTCAAAATCAGCATTTTATATACATTTTCTGTTTAACAATATCTCACAAATCTGCTTGGATATATATTTCTAAATAGTGCAATGTGAATCTAAAGCGATATATTATAATCAAATGAACTGAATTTAAGATCAGTACAAAAGGTTTTCCATAGTTTTTTTTAAAAAAAAAATCTCCAAATGAAACACGTACTCCATTCCAAAAGAAATATTCAAAACTAAAGTTAAACGGAAGAATAAATTAGTATACCAAATCAATAACTATATATATATATATATATATATATATATATAACAAGGTATTAAAAAAATCTTATCCAGTAATTTTATAGGAGTCTTGTTATATATCGTAAATGTTTTATCATGTCGACTATTTTGGTTGTCAATTACGTAAATAAGTATTAGTGATAATTTGTTTGGAGAGAAGCATGTGTAATAAATGAAATCCTCCTATAATTCTTTCTTATCCACATGTATATTATTGATAAACTTTTGGTGGGTATAAATTTATCACAATACATAACACGACCGTTATTCATTTTATAATTTTAATTGGTCACGAGTAACACCGAGTCACTCATTCAAGACTCCATCTCTTTGATTTAGCGTAATAAATTTTCAATGATCTAGGAACAAAAAAGAAAGAATAACAGTGCATATAGATATAGATATAGATGGAGATGCATGCAGTGGGAGCGGCAGTCGGAGGCTATAGAGGAGTTGTTGTTAGTGGCACTCGGAGGCCGTCGTAGCTGAGTTGTACATCTACACCTTCACTCTCCATCAATTTCATCAGTTCTTCATTTACTTTTTCATGCTCCATCAGATGCATCATACCTTCATATAAATTCATTCCAAATCAAACAATTAAATACTACCAGTAATATTTATCCCAACCAACTGTGTTTTGTTTGACCATCCATATTACTGATTTCACTAATCCACCTTCAAATATTCCCCATGGTGAATTAAAACCTACCAGTAAAAAGTGTTCGCTTGGGCTGAATTTTTCGAACTTCCTCCAAAGCCTGGAACAAATTAAAACTTATAAAAATCACGACTAACGAACCCCCAAGTCAAAAGAAGATTTACGTACCTTGGGAAGTCCAAAATGTGTTGAAGAAGATCGATCTGGCCTCAACGCATCCTGCAGGTATTTCAATGTAATGCTATTTTCTTCTAGTTATTATTATATGCATGCAATTGACGTACGTAGTAAAGGGGGAGAGAGTGCACCAGAATGAGGAGTTCACAGTCCTTGAGAAGTGGATAAGTTTCTTCAGGTATTTCACTAACATCACTACAGCAAGCAATGTAGAAAAAAAGGATTATTAGCCTCCTCTGGACTCACTCCGGAGGATCTTATACGAGCATACATAGATAGATTTAAAAAGCTTAAATTACCTGATGTAGCAAACATTGCCAAAACGAAAACCCAAGGACCGGTAACCTTTCCCATGCCACACTGGTAGAGGTGTAAACTGAAAGCACAGATATACTACAGAATATCAGAAGCAGCAACCCAAGCACACTGATTTTATTCCGGAAGCCAATGAAATTTCCAACTCCAATTGAACCGAGTATTCAACATTCCATTAGAAATGCTATTTGTCCATCTTACTTGTTCTCAGTATATGCTTGTTTTGAAGAGTAATACAGGCACATACAATTTAAAACCAAAGAATAAGATGCATGCCTGAAAGATGATACCATAATATTCCCTCCGTTCAATAGCTGAATCATTTACATTACCAGATAGGACCAAATTGAGTTCGGTTACTCGAGTAACTTGGACTTTAAAAAGAGACGGAGATTTAAGAGTGTTATTTTCCACCAACACTTCAAAATTAACCTCCTCTAAATGAAGTAAAATGTGCAAAACAACCAGAAATAAGGCCTGATTCTATTAATCTAACACTTGTAAAAGATGTCCTACCTTCATAATCTAGTCCTGCATTTCATACTAGCAATTATACGAGTCATGAGTCATCTTCTGTATCAATTTCCAATAAAATTTCCCTAACTACAACATATATACTTTCATAAGAGTTGATTTAGAGTAAGGGCACCTAGTTGAAACAAAGGTAATAAGTTAGTTATGCCCAAGGAAGTATAACTACTTAAAGATATATATATATATATATATATATAGAGAGAGAGAGAGAGAGAGTACATAAGGATTGAAGTAAGGATATCTGACCTTAAGATCATGTACGACAAATGGCTCTTCATGTATAATGTTGAATTGCAACTCTGAGACTGCAGCACCAGGTATGATAACACTTGTATCAACCAAATAATAATGAGTCTTTTTCATCACCTGAAAGCATCTTCAACCATTATTTAACAGTTAAATCTAGCAAAAACTGAACTGGACAATATATGGCAACTCAAAAAAACGAGGTAGGTAAATTTATATTCAGCCCTGCACTCGCCACACAAAATGGTAATAATAAAAACTATGCAGGAGCCGACCCATTAGAGTATAGTCAACAATTTACTATTTGTTTAACAAACTTGAGCAAGCCGAGATGCCAAGCAATAGAACCAAATTTAGTATATCTAAAGCTTTGAAATACCAAATTTTATCAATATATATTCTTTTAATAGACAGAACAAGAAATTCTATAAGAAGAATAAAAAGATTCTAATCGCGGGGGGGGGGGGGGGGGGGGGACAAGGAGTCAAACCCTTATAACATGTGGAATAAAGAAAACACGCTTTCCAATCTCTACAAAGAATATTCAACCTGGAGTTGTCTGATTCATTAAACATGACCACAAGGAATGTCCATAAACATCATCATTTAATATATTTTTTATACTGCATCTCCAGAAGACGGTAAAAAATTACAAAGAATATGATGCATCTAGTAATTTATATTTAGCACTTAATGGGTACTTTCCAGATATGATAACACATCTAAAAATTGTAAATGGATGTAATCAAGGCAGGAGTAGAATTTGAACCTACCTCAAAATCACGGTTTGCTACATAAATAGGAATATGGGGCTGGACATTGTTAGTCCAATCCCGAAGGTCGTCCAAACCTGAACAAGAAGTTCATGGATTGTAAAGTAACGAAATATAAATAGAAAAAAAAATAATTAAAAAATAGCTTTTATTATCAAAAGAAAAAAATAACATTTAATCAGACATATGATAACATAAAAATTAGTCGCATCAGAGACCTCCGATTGCATCAGCATGAGAATGAGTAATAACAACCGCGTCAAGTGTTCTTATCCTGACAGATGTGGAAATAGTAAAAAGAGGTAAATACAGGATAATAGACATACTGACATAATATAATCTTCAAGACAACCAATAATACACAACCTCTTCACTGCAGATTAATAACTAGAAACCCTAGAGCAAAAAACAACAACTGCGAATGACATTGCTAATAGAACTGAGAAAACACTTCGGCTGAAAAAGCTAACTTTCTCAGAAAGGCAAAAGTCCTGGAAAAGTATGTCAGTAGTACAAGCGGAGAACAAATAACCGAATTTACCATCCACGATCCAGAATGATTCAAATGGAATGTCCTACAAACTGAATAAATAAGGCAGATCTTTCAAACCAACATAGCATAGTGGAGAATACACACAAATAAGTCCAGTTAGACAGCAGCATTCAAACCCCATACTTGAACAAGAGAGAGGGAGAGGGAAAAAATGACAAGTTTGTCGCATCAATTAAAACAACCAACCACGATGACTTCATCACCTCTAAAGTCAACTCAATTTCCAGATAGATTGGTAAATAAGTTTTACGGTTGCACAATGCAAAAGCCGTACTCTAGTTGTAACTTTCAACATATCGTTGAGGCAATTGAAGATGTAACTGCTATCAGCATCACTGGTGCAAAGTTCATTTACATAAATGAATATGGTAGCAGAATGTGGGATTAGGGGTCAGTACACAAAGATTTAAGGTCATTTCTTTAAATTGCTCTCCATTTTTCATAGCATTTGCGGTAGCTTTGTCGATGTTACCTACCAAATAAAAGGCATGTTCAGGAAGACCATCTAATTCTCCGGAAAGGATCAATTGAAGCCCCCTAATTGTTTATGTTAAACCAACATATTTTTCTGGAGAACCAGTAAAAACTTCTGCTACGAAAAAGGGTTGTGAATGAGATAAGTGGGAAAATTTACGTTGCATTGTCGGAACAAGTTGGAGACCCGTTAATTAAACAATCTGTTAAAAACTGGGAAAAAGAGCAATATTCAGATCAACTACATAGCTCAAAGTGGCAAATTACTGACATGAAATAAAAGGAGTCAGGATTTTTCTGCTAAAGGTATACCAATCAATAACAGCTAGTACAAATTAAAAAAATGTCCTACATCCTTGTGTCCTGATATATAGTTATGAAATTGATGAGAGGAACCTTACCCAAAAGTAGGAAGCCATCGTAGAGCGCTATGGTAGAAGAACCTGTATGATAAAGACACAATAAATGCTTGCATATTAAACAGCTATAAGTTAACTGATGGCAAACTCAAACTAATGGTTCCTATACAATTTTCTTTCCTTTTGTTTTATGTTCCTTCCATTTATTTTCTAGATTTAATTTCATGTCATCTCCATTCTCCAAAGGAGAGAAACGCAAAAGAATCCTAATTGAGGATGAACCAACTATCCTTATTATTTTTATTTATTGATCTGGAATACTCTCTAGAAAGCTTTTAATCATCCACCAATCTTTCTACTACTTGCTTTGATTATAATTGTTAGAAGATATGATAGATTGTTAGACCATAATTGTAGATTCCTAATTAGTGTGTACACATTACTATAATTTAGGAATTACCATAACTGGGATTAGGGTGTTTTGTATATATATATATCAATTGATGTAATAGAAAAACTTAACTTGAATGAAATACGTTTCTCAATTTCTACAATAATATTGTAATTTCAAGACATTTATAGCTTGGAATAGAGACGCATTATGTGGATCACTGCGTGACAAGACAGATGGGGGGAACTAGAATGATGAGTTCGTGAATTTTTTTTCTTGTTTGGTATGGTGTTGGAATGCAACTGTTTTGTAAAAAATGTACTTGACAACTCGAACTGTAGTTGGGACAAAATTTCTGTTCTGACTGGATTGACTTACAAAACTTTTATTTCAAAAACTGGATACTAGTGAATATCCCTCGATTGCTTATCCTGACCAATTCAGCGTGTTATTGAAAACAGGTACTACAATGCTTTTGATTTGAGTTTTCAGAGGCCCATGACCAAGAAAATTCCAAATCCACATGTGAATTCAATACATATTATGAGTTTAAAATGAGCATAATGTTGCTTATCACTGTCAGAATATATGCATTAAGAAATGGAAAGCTAGAATTCAGGGAAGAAAAAAAACTCCCAGGTTCAAAAAGTGAGAGTTGACATAGTTGTGAAAACAGGATGGAAGAAAGCTTCATTTCCTTAATGGCAATACCTAAAAACTCGAGCAAATAAATATAAATGAAATGGCAGATCCGATCATCCGATGAAAATAAGATGGAAAGACGTAAGCAACAGTATGCTTTCAGAATATAAAACCCTCTCCAAAGTCCAAATAGGATCACACAGACACTCTTAACATTTTCTGATTGGAATTAATATGCAGGATCAAATTTTACTTCAATTTTATATAGAATAAAAATTGATCAAAGCAATCATAGACGTACTTGCCAGCATCTATAAGAATGTTATAGTTTCCCGAGGGCCTAGGATACCGAATGAGGATGCTTGTGTTAAGTCTCCTATTTTTATTACCCGGTTCCACAGCTTTGAAGCACACCTATGAAATTAATTGAGATTTCAAAAAGCTATCAAATATGTACAGGAAAAGAAAAATAACCAAAATGAAAGTAGTATCCTTCTTTCAGATATAACATATGTACTCATGCATAGAGGTTTTGCTTGTGTACCTGACATTTTTTTATAGGATTGGTAAGGCAGCTCACGCGTGGAATTCCTTCACTAGTTCCTGTTCCCAAAAATATGATTTCAGATACTTCTGAAGGTATCTGTGCTCCAGTTTCCGCAGTTGTAGGTTCTGTAGTGCACTACATGTTACGATACATCTATTGTAGATTACTCAAGCATAACAAAATTGCATGTAAAAATCCCATCAAGATCTCAATCACAACCATTAAGTCACCAAATTGTATTTCTAATTGTTTGCTGACATGAAGCAAAATGCCACCAAGTAGGACTAAACAAACAATACAAAAAGCACTAGTTTTAGATGTATAATTAAGAATGTCCAGACTTAGTTAGAGATGAGATAGAAAGACCTCACCAATTAAAGAATCTGGTAAGAACAGATAAGGATTTCAAAAATGAGAGACATATGAAGAGGGACTGGTCCTGTGAAGCATGATTGAGAATAATTTATGTTTCCTGTTTTGTTTCTTTCTTCTATCTCTCTTTTGTTCCTGGGTTGCATCCAAGGATGATATATGATTTTGTCAAAGTTATCACAACCAGATAGCAAATGATTCCTAAAAGGTAATATGGATAAAAACACATTGTTACATATTGTAACTGAAAGAGAAAACTGATATATAAATATGTATCACCATAAACTAAGTTGTACCTTTTTCAATCTTTTGGTCATTGTACTAGAGGTTGATTTTCATTGTGGTTACCAAATCTTTTTTTATTACAAACACATTACTATATTCAAAAAATGTTATATAATGGTCATTACTTAACATTCCGTCCAAAAAAGTGAACGAAAGTACTGACTAGACTAACGGTTTACAGATATTAATTATGTGGCAGGTGACGTGGATCGGGTTAATTAATGTTTTAGTCATTGTACTAGGAGTCGATTTTCATTTTGGCTACTGAAACTTTTTTTTGTTGCATTCTCGTTATCAAAGTACTAAAAATATTACAAATTAATGATTTTATTACAAAATTTTACAACATATATGAAGAGAAAGTACATCATAGCTAATTTAAATACATAAATTTTCCAAAATCATATTTAATTTGGAACCTTCTAAACACCAAACCAAACTGCAAAATAAAGGAGAAAAATGACCCAATAAACCCCATCAGATCTGCCGACTACTGCAAAAATCGGTTTAATAAAAACTATTTCACTCTCATTTCGAAGTGAAGCAAGTAGCTTTGGACGCCGCCATCTTCAATTTGTCGCTCTTCTTTTGTCGATTTTTTTTCTTTTGCGGCGAGTATATAGATAAGAAGGACCTATTTTCTAAACTAAATTTCCAACGAGAGGCTGTAGTTTCGACTTGGTCCACGGTGAGAGAAAGAGTTGATGTACATAAGGTTCCATTCACTTTTTTGGACGGAATGTTAAGCAATAACCGTTTTATAACCTTTTTTTAGTATAGTAATGTGTTTGTAAGTTGTAACAAAAAAAGATTCGATAGCCACAATAAAAATCGACCCCTAATACAGTGACTAAAACATCAATTAACCCCTTTTTCAATCCAAAGAAAAATGGTGGTTGCAAGTGAGAGAAACATGATGAGACAGTATGGTGATGCATTGAGTAGGGGATATAAGAAAACAATTCTATTCCAATAACCAACTTCATATGATCACAAATTAGAAGAATTCAATTTGTCGAAGTTGAAGATGAAATCGGAAAATATAATAATAGTTGGTAATAAGTTACACAGAGGAGATAAGCCTAAATGCACCCTGGTAACGACTATTTCAAGTTTCACCAATGCATGAAGTTTTCATGTAATGATTTTCTTATGCTCATGGCAACATAACAAGTTTCCATCTTAAACATCAAATTATTATTCATTGTTTGAATTAAATGCAAGCATACATTAGAATAAAATGGGTTGTGAGGAAAGAACTACTTGATCTGAACAAATTAAACGTACTAAAAATGATAAAGTTAGATAACCGAATATGGCACAAGTAATTATGCTTACAAACATGAATCAAGGGAACAAATAGAATCAAGAAACACAAACAACCCAGTAACAAAATTAACTAGTAAATCGCCAACATCATATTAGCAGATGATCTTAATGCATATATAACTGAAAATTTATAATCAACGATTAAAAATCAAAACAATAAACACATACAATTTAAAAAACAATAGGCCAGTATAATTATTGATACCCAAATAAAGGAATAATATATCACTTACTAGAGAAAGGACAGAGAGAAAGCGAGAGTAGCAGACAACTTACTTGAGTGAAGGGAAGCTTTGAAAATACGCCTGAAGATTCGTGCGGAGTCTGGGAATGAATTCTTAGAGAGAGAAAATGGGTGGGTGAAATGGGCAAACGAAGATGGAGCTGTGCGAATTGCGCCCAGCATTACAACCATTTGGATTTGGGGAAATCCGATTCTCCGGTGTGATTGAAGCTCAAATGCTACCTCTCCCGTTTTCTTAGTTTCTATTAAAACTATCATTTATTTTTATTCATTCTATTTATTTTTTTTAACATCAACGTTCTAAAAATACTAACTCCCTCCTTTAGAATGGGGAAAGCGTCCCACCTTTTTTTTTTCTCTTTTTATGCTATATTTGTTTTCGAGAATTATATTTATGATTAAATTATTAATTTTAATTTTTTTGATTTTTAAAAATAGACTTAGAATTATTAATTCCGAATTAATAAAATAACTTGAAAGATGGACTAATTAATACTATATTTAACTAGTTATTATAATTACTATCATTTGGGACTAAAAATTTGTGGATAAAATTAATTTTTAACTTTGTTTAAAAATATGAATGTATCTTATTCTATCTATTTATAATTAAACTAATAAGAATATTATATTTTTGTTATTAGTGGTAAAGGTATGATAGTCCAAGTAGTAAGTTTTTATACAATCTTTTAAATAATCATAGACAAAACAAACATAATATAAAAAACAATTAAGTTATCCCATGAATAATTCATAAAAAATAAATATATGACTAGGACTATTTAATCTTAGGACCAATAGTTTTATCATTATAATCTATGAAAATATAGTCCCGATATTATAATCCTTTCAAACAAACATGGCCATAGTATTAAGATTTGTATTGGCAAAAAGGGGTATATCCATTCTAGTTGTCCACTTTTAAGTATTACACCATTAAATTTTAAAAATATATAATTAATTAATTGAATTTTTAAAAATTAATAATTAAATCATCCTATCAAATTAGTTAGAAGACGGACGTCAAATTTGAGCTGACGTGGAACAAAAAAATTAGAGAAAAACTCAAAGAAATGATTTGGACGGTCCCCCTTAGTTTGACATGAAAAAATAATTTGCACTGACATATTCAACTTTTTTTAAATAATTGATTTTAACTTGTGTATTATTGTCATCCTCTTTGTCACGCCTTAAATCTATAACTACATTAAGAATATCTTTGTTACTAAAACTTACATTTTGCATCTCTCCATCCATTGTGTACAAAACGTTCATCATCCTACTAGGTCCAATACCCACCTTATTTAAAGTGCCAATTAATTGTCTTGTCACCGATGTAATATTCATATGTGTCTCAATCAAATATAATTTGGTAGGTGTCAACTCAATGGTCGAAATACGCCAATTGTCTTCTTTATTGCTATGGATAACAAACATTCTAACTTTGCATAATGTTTTTATTATAGAGTCTTTGTCTTCTTATTTTTTCGTTATCACAATCATCCTCTAGTGAACTCTTTATAATAGTTGGTCTACCATTTTTTTACATACATATAACTTGGACTACATATCATTACTGCGAGCATATTTGTGATTAATAGCAATTCTAATCTCAAATTCAATTTTGTGTGCATAGGAATTAGGATCTATAAAAAAATTCAGCTTCTTCCTTCTTAGAAAACAATTGACCAACATAAGGGGTCATCTCAATTTTACTACTTTCAACATCAATAACAAACTCAGATACATTTGTACAATCTAAACTAGTAAGAGATTCATAATAATCTAGATAAAAATATATTTGTAGTAGGCATGAAAGCCATTGATGAACACTTACCAAAATTATACACGGACAACTAATTTATTCAAAGCTCAACAAATTCTCTCCAAAACTAGATTTCTGCAACTGCTTAGAAAATGGATGCGTATAGAGTAAAATGTTAGAAATCAGATATGAAGATCCAAATCTGACTTTTGTTTATCGTCTGACTGCTACTCCTACTAGCAGTCAAGCTATAAGACGTCATATTGATGATAAACATCGTCGTTTAATCTGACCAGTAATAGGAGTAACGGTTAACGGTCAGTAAAAATCCTACTAATCTTCGAGGACAACTTAGTCATTATAGTGACAATTGGTAAGAGTTTCCTGACCGTCAGAAGGACTAATGGATGGGCCCATCCCCAAGTTGATCTCGACCTTTATATCTCACATTGAACGATAAGAGATTTGTTTACTGAAATAGTGTACATAACAAACATTTACTATGAATCACTATCAATATATATATATATATATATATATATATATATATATATTCATCAACTCTATCTTCCTTGAAGGTTCCCTAGCTAAAAAAATTTCATTTGCGATCCACAAGGTTAAAAAACTTAAGATGATGCATATTTTGTTCTACATTGGAGCGCAAATGGAGAGCTTATTCAACATTAATTCACTATGCATTCCATTCAACAAACTTTTCTAGGGATTATTCTCTTGCACTTTCGATCGATTTCAGTTGTCATAAGAATGTTCTTGATGCGTCGTTATTAATTACACTAAGTTTCTTGTACCCAGTTGATTTAATATGTATATATTGGTTCGATGTGGTATGTGAAACAAAATTGAGAGTGAAATACATTAGTTTTGTATAGAATACAACTGCGATAGGTTATTTCGAATAGCTAGTACGAAATATATTTAAAACCTGATACATTAGGAGTAACTTTATAAAAAAAGTAAATAAAATTAGTTTATATATAATTAAAATCAGTTGGGATGTTTCTAAGCTTAGCGTCACTAACAAACACAATTTCTATGATATTGCGTTATGTTAGCACTTACTTGACATGCACAATGCGCTCAGTTGGCTATAGTATGTGACATTTACTAGAATATTTTTTTACATATTAAGGCTTCTAATAAAGTGTTCTAAAGTTATTCATATAATTATTATATTTTGTAAATATCCTACATAATTAGAGGATGATTCTGGATAGTGAATCCTAGTCTTTCATTAAATTTGATCTTAGCCACTAGTTGTATGACCCAAGGGCTATAAAAGGTTTTTTTATAAATTATAAAGCAAAAAAGTTTACTAATCTTCGAGGGCAACTTAGTCATTACAGTGGCAATTGATAAGAGTTTTCCTACTGTTAGAAGGACTAATGGGTGGACCCATCCCCAAATTGATCTCGAGCCTTAGATCTTATATTGAACGATAAGAGATCTATTTACTGAAATAATGTCAATAACAAATATTTGTTATGAATCACTATCAATATATATAATATACTCCCTCTGTCCCTTAATATAAGTCGTTTTAGAGTTTTGCACAAATATTAAGAAAATAATTGTATAGCATTAAATATAATATCAATTGTCTATATTGTCCCTTGTATAAAAAAAGGAAGTGTTATTTATTGGACCAAAAATAGTGAGAGAACCAAACTTATACTCCATTTATTACTTGTGTTAATATTAGAAACTAAGCAATTAATGTTTACTTAAAATTGTAAAACATCTTATACTAAGGACAAAAGTATTTCTCTAAAACGTCTTATATTAAAATACGGATGGAGTAATATAGACGAAGAAAACAAAATGGAAAATGAGAGGGTTGACTTTTTCTTTCATCACCCCTATCTTCCTAGCTAAATTAATTAATTAGAACCTTGCCTTTCTTTGAATTTTACAATGGATATATATAGTAATCTCCCTCTATCTGATAGACATACAAACACAAAATAATAAAGAAAAACAAACATGGGCTGCAGCTCTAGTGCTAGTGCTAGTGTTTGCCTCACATTTACTTGCTTCTTCTCTATCTTCCTCCCCCATTCTGTTCTTCAACTTGAGGCCTCCCATATTAATACTAATATTCATCTTCACAGATTAACCCTTCAAACTGATCAATCTCCAAATCAAATTAACAGAACTTCTTATCACTTTCAACCTCCCAAAAACTGGATGAATGGTAGGTAGTGTCTTTTCAATATCTCTTCCTTCTTCTTTTTTTATTTATAAATTTCTACACATTGATCCCTATATATATAAGTTATATATTTGTTCTTGATTAACACATCTCTTTTCAGAATTATTAATCATATTTTCTTTTATGTGGAAAAATCAAATGGGTGTCTTAATCGATCTGGACTGGCTGCAGATCCTAATGGTAATTAAGCTCTTTATTTACTGCTTTTTAAATACTAATGGTAATTTGCTGCAGATCCTACTGGTAACATGAATCTTGTTAATGAATGCAGGGCCTTTGGTTTACACTGTTTTATCAGTACAACCCAAAAGGTGCAGATTGGGGTAACATAGTATGGGCTCACTCTACGTCCACTGATCTCGTAAACTGGACTCCTCATCCTCCTGCCATCCGGCCGTCCCAGCAGGGAGACATCAACGGCTGCTGGTCCGGTTCGGCAACCATACTCCCGGGAGACAAGCCCGCCATTCTATACACCGGAATAGATCCCAACATCCAACAAGTCCAAAATCTGGCCGTGCCCAAAAATCTCTCTGATCCGTTCCTCATTGAATGGGTCAAGTCAGCTCATAACCCACTAATATCGCCCACCACTATCAACAAAATTAACGCCTCTTCGTTTAGAGATCCCACCACGGCTTGGCTAAGTCATGATGGAAGATGGAGAGTCGTGATTGGTAGCAAGAGAAATCATCGTGGATTGGCATTATTATTTAGGAGCAAAGATTTCGTCCACTGGATTAAAGCCAAGCACCCGCTTCATTCCGAGAATGGCACCGGAATGTGGGAGTGTCCTGATTTTTACCCTGTTTCTGCTAATAATACCACCCTTACCCGGAATGGTTTAGACACATCTGTGATTGGATTGGACGTTAAACATGTGTTGAAGTTTAGTATGGATGAGACTAAGCATGATTACTACACGGTTGGAAGGTATAACCCCAACAAGGATATCTATACCCCGGATAAGGGTTCGGGTTCTCGATATGATTATGGAAAGTTTTATGCTTCCAAGACTTTTTATGATAGCTTGAAGAAGAGAAGAATCTTATGGGGATGGATTAACGAATCATTGACTACACCTGAATATGTCAAACAGGGATGGTCAGGAATTCAGGTAATTTCGAATGACAACTTTTCAAGAAATAAATAAAATCTTGAAATTAATTAAGCATTGTATGCATGTATGTATGTTTGTTTGTGCAGTCGATTCCCAGGACGATTTGGCTGGATAAGAGTGGAAAACAATTGGTACAATGGCCGATCCAAGAAATTGAAACCTTACACGGAACCCCCCAAGTTGACTCTCCTCCTGTCACTGTGCTCAAGGCAGGATCAAATGTTGAAATTCCGGGGGTCACAGCTGCACAGGTAACAATCAAATCATATGTAGTAATATAACACGCAACACGCATGCAGTTTGAAATTTTACCCTTTTTTGTTTCTTTGACAATACATGCATACATATATACTGTATGTATGTGCAGGCGGATGTTGACTTGTCATTTGAGGTATCCGACTTTGAGAAGGCAGAGGTGCTAGACCCAAGTTGGAATAATCCACAAGTGTTGTGCGTTCAGAAGGGTGCATCAACTGAAGGCGGGCTTGGTCCATTTGGGTTGAAGGTTTTGGCCTCAAAGGACTTGCAAGAATATACTGCAATCTTTTTAAGAATTTTCAAAGGCCAAGACAAAAAATACGTAGTTCTCATGTGCAGTGACCAGAGCAGGTCTCTGTCTCTCTCTCAATTACATATATACCAGACAGACAGAGCAAGCTTAATTGTTAGATTTTGTATCTACAGGTCTTCGCTGAATGAAGCGACTGATAAGACCACTTACGGAACATTTGTTGATGTAGACCCTACTCATGAGCAACTGTCACTAAGAAGCTTGGTAAAGTTTGATCTATCTATCTATCGATCGATCTTTATTTTGCTTGTCAATTTTAGTTTGTGTTTGGCCTCCTGACCGCCACTGTTGTTTGCACAGGTAGATCATTCAGTAGTGGAGAGCTTTGCTGGGGAAGGCAAGTCTTGTATCACTGCTAGGGTTTATCCCACAATAGCAATGGGTGATGCGGCCCATCTGTATGCATTCAACAATGGAAGGGAGACTGTGAAAATTCCAAAATTGAGTGCTTGGAGCATGAAAAAAGCACATATTAATTCAAACTAGTCAGTCCATGTAACATACTACTGCTACCTACCTAGCTAGTATCAGGTTGTTTAAATCAACAATAACGGACTCAGATTTGTTAGTTAGTTAGGAATTAGGATAATCAATAAGGGTGTACATGAACCGAGTTACTCAGATTTGGTTCATAAAATTTATCGACTATTAAATAAGGTTTGATTGAGGGTCGTTTATCTTATTAATAAATTAGTATAAATGGAATGGAATGGTTGTTCCTACTTCCAAATCTACAACCGCCAACTACAGTTGTGACGAGGAAACACTCTGACACCTACAACTTCTATGACCGCGCACACATACACCCGTCCTTCCCTTCACAAACGGATAACCTCTCTCTTGACAATGGAGTGAGTCCCAACATGTGTAAAGATCAAAATCACTTTTTAGTGCTCAACACTTACTTAATTTATAACCAAAAAGAATATAATAGAATAGTTATGGTTTTTTTCATGTTATTGCTTTAGTTTTTAAAAGAAAAAAATAATTAAGTTTCACATTTAAATTACTATATTACCCTTATAAAAAGATGATCTTATGTTATTATTTGTCCGTCAAGAAAAAAAAACTCGATAACAAAGAAATTGAACATAAAATTTAAGTTTTTCATCCATTTATTTTCTTTTTTCCGTCTATTTTAAATCTCAGTAACATAGTGTAAATTCTCCAAAGGAATAACTCATGAAAACCCAGCAAGCAGAGTGTAAATACTCTAACCTAGCAAAGGCAAATGGGAGATGCTTTTATACTGACTAGTATAAAAGAAGAGTGTAAATACTCTAACCCAGCAAGCAGAGTGTATAGCGACGGTTGTCGCTGTAAAATTTATAGCAACTGTCTATTGTAGATTTATCAGTTTCCTGTAAAAAAATCCTAGCACACGGGCAGGAAACACCCTATAAAAAGGCAAGGTTCAAAATGCAAAAATAGTCAAAAGATGAAACATTTTTAATATAATGTGGCATCAGCATGCAGGCATAGGTGCTCTACTCTAGCAATATCATAACAGCAGAGGTAAACAACACGCATGGAAATTCATTAGGCAAAGAAAACACTAGATATATTTTAGTTCATCTGAGATTTCACAATGGCATAATACAAAAGACCTTAAAAAATTAAATATAACTCATATAAAATGCCTCCTAAAAAGAAAAGATAACTGCCAAAACCCTCAACCAAGGACACCAAGACAACACCCTGCTTCCATATGCTGTTTTCTGTACTTGAACATTTACTGCTGCTTGCACTCTGGAGGACGATCACCCTGCTGACCTTCCCCAGCTTGTGCTCTTCCACTCTTCTGCAGTTTACAGAAAGAACACATGAAAATCACTTTTCATTGAAAGGTATATTTACATTATTACAGAGAGTAAAGAAGAGCAGTTCATTTCTCACCTTTGATCCAGTTGACTGCAAGACAGTCCAGAAATCGAAAAGAACAAAACGTTAGCAACACAAGCTGAGAATGCAGAAATAGATTCTATGTAAGAGAGAGTTCTGAATATACCTTCTTCCTGCTCTTTCCCTCTTCTTCTTCATCTTCATCATCATCCTCTTCGTCATCGTCATCCTCTTCATCTTCAGTCATCATCTTCCTCACCATCATCGTCGTCGTCATCATCAATATCTTCAAACTCATCCCCCTGCACAGCCTCCCCAGTAAACCATGACACAGCATGAGGGATAATTTTGTCCCGAATGGTCGACCTGCACAAACAAATACTGTGTCACTCTGATTTAAGTCTGAATGGACACTTGTGGTTTTAAAGAAATCATATTCTGTACAGTTAACTTGTTTTTCTTTTTTCCTCTTCTCAAAGGACACACTTTATGCATGCAAAGTTTTAAGATGCATTAATGCAACAAAATGTGCAGGGCAAGCTAGCCAATTAATACACCACGAACATAAAAGTGACCAACAAGTGACAAACTCAAATGATGATTTAGAACCAATTGATTAAAGCACCCAATAAGTTGTGTGTGTGTGTGTATATATATATATATATATATATATATATATATCACCATTCAACCCATTTATCGATTGAAGAATACTCCCTATCTGAAATCACAGACTCACCCAATGTCGTAGTCTTGTTCCATTTGATTTTGGAGCTCCTCAGCCTGTTATACATTCAAAAGTTAGCGGGCCAATTAGCTTTAACAAATTGTTCAGTGACTTCATTGGTATACTACAAATTAAGAGCTTCAGAACTTACAGCATCTTCATCAATATCATCATCCTCCTCAGGAACCTGTGGCGGGCTAAAGAAATTGAAGAAACTCTCACAATTTTCAGTCTTGGTGATAGGTTTAGCATTCTTTGACCCCTTTCTTGGTTTCTTTTTCAGAATCTTCTGTGTCAAGCATTTCCCTGGATACCATTCAATGTCCGTCCTATAAAGTAGCAAACTTAGCAAGATACATAGATAAAAGGCACAAGACAATTACAACATGAGACCAAGTAAATAGCAAGCTACCCAATAGCCTTCTCTAGAATGGGTTCATCATCATCAATCATGTGATATGTTTTTGTCAAAACTGTGTTCTTAAAAAAAGGATTTGTATCAAAGAAGAACTCAAGCTTAAAACCCTTGGGATTATCAATTCTACACCACTTGATATCCTTCAAATATTTGAGAGCCTCCTCATCACGCTCAGAGATCTAGATTATATCAACAAATCATATTAGTTCCAGCAGACAAAATTGACTTTTTAAATAAGCATAGTAATTAACAGGTAAGATCGTTGAATTATTAATTACATACCTCCTCTGCCAATATTTCATTAGTTTTCATTGCAGTGAGCCAGAAATCGGGAACACCTTTCTCTGCATCAATTACTTGAAAATATCAAAGTCAGGCTCCTTTAACAAACACTTGTGCCAAAAAGAAAAAAAAATACAATAATGAACTTGGTAAGTATTGAATATCTTTGGACGAGTTATTCACCTTTTTCTTTATCTTCTTCCTGGTCCATTGCATTTTCACTTTTAACTCCTTCAGCTTCGACAATACCATTCACTATTTCGTATCTCTGAAATTATTATTCAACAAAGTGATTGAATAAGAAATTGGAGAAATCATATGATGCTTTTATTCAATTACAAACTTGCAGCACTTCTTGCCTTAGTGTACAGAGGTTCATAAAGTTTCTGGTATTTGGCTTCAAGTGCAGCTCTCTCCTCAAAGAATTTTGCCTCTAACTCATCGTGATGGCTCTGCAATTTCAGAAAAAGTCAGCTTCAGCACAGAACTATACTTCACAAAAAACACCAAAAAATCCTCAATATAAGCATCACTGATAAACCAAGAAACTACTCTTAAGCAATCAAGCGCTCAAGATCTTTACCATGAAACACCCATTAGGAAAAGGTTCCATTCTTACAAGCAATTAAAGTGAATGATCATGAATGTAATCTAACTACTAGATGCAACAGCCTTACATAAGCAGTAAAGTCCGTGGAATGATTTCTACCATAAAATGGACAGAAAATATAATAGGCAAAACCTACGGACTATGAAACTAGATACAATTGTTCACCTATGCACTTCATTGTAATTTCTTTTCCTTGAAGCAATCTTGTTTATAGGGTAAAAAGCTCAACAGGAAAAAAGTTACTACATCACCAGTCAACAAATGAAATTCACTGTAATAATTAAAACTCATAAAATGGTGCAGAAAATAGAGATTAATCCAACAGTATATTGGTGTAATTTTATCTTCAACTTTGAAAATGTACTGTTATTCAAACTAATTGCATCATCAAAGAATAAGTAGCTCAATATGCAAGTACTCTAAAGAATCCCTTTGAAAGAACTCACTTTCATTCATAACACCAAATCAAGGCAACTAAACAAACTCAAGTCCATGTGATACAATCCTGATCGGGCTCGCATCAAACGACAATAATTCAATTCAAGTTCTAGGGATTCGTCAAGCAAATCAAGAAGTTTGGGCTGGAAATTGTTCAAGGATTCAATTAAAGAATTATTTATCAATTAATTAACATATCACGTGGGACCTTTCAAGTCATCAACCATAATATATATCACGTGGGCCACGGGCTTAACATTAAATACTCAGCTAGTATACATGCAGGGAAGGAATATTCAACATATATTATCACCACAGCAGCATGTATGGGAATGATAAGTTAAAGGATCTATATTACATTCACAAGTTAAATTCTTCCACATGTGGGACACGTATATGCAAGGAAGGTTAATATATTCAGTAAACAAACCACACGGATTCCTAGCCACTAAATCCAATTCAGCAATTGAAAGGGAACCACACGGATACAAGAAATCAGGTAATTTAAATCTCGAATCGAATTGGGAAAAAGCTACAACAAGTTATTCAACTGATGTGGACTTTCAGTTTGATTCCAACGCGACAAGGAAAATTAGTTTTTACAATTCTATTGTAATTAGGATTTATTAATAGTTAAGATTTACTTTCTAAATTGGTTTGTAATTCCTTTTAGGATTAGAATAATTTGTTATTATTGTTATTAGGATTTGGATTATTTTGAGTAGTATAAATAGAGGTTCAAGTTCATGTAATACAATAGACATTATTCATTATTCAATATATTTGTGAGGTTATTCTCTACTTTTGATTTTTTGAAAAATTCCTAAGCTATTTTCTTACTTTTTCTTTGAGATTCAACTTTGACTTATCATACAACAATACATAGTTGTGTGTGGCGTCTTCTACCGCATCAATCAGTCGATTGTACCGAGATTACCGCTTCAATATAAGCGAGGAGACAAGGTGTCGTTGGTGTCCATTCAACGCAGATTTTCGAACGCGAGCAATTGTACCAAGATTATCGTCTACATATAGGCGAGGGGTTAAGGTTTTGCAAGCAATTCACCCAACAACTTTGCTAGAAACGATCGGGGTGACAACCACCTCAAGCAAGCGTGCCGTGGAGTCTATCACCATGTAAGATTAAAATTGCCTATTTCTTATATCTATACTGTTGACACACAGATATGTCACACCTTTCTCAGGTAGTAAAGGGAACAATTTGCAAATATGCTTGACAATAGCTCTGGTACTTCTTTATGATAAACAAGTTACAGGGAAGTCAAAAATATAAAAGAGAGTTAAAATCTGCCCCAACATATAACACTTGCAGCAACCTGTAACTATATTTCCCCTTTCTATTCTATACTTTGATGTTCAATCACCTATTTCTCGTTGAAAATAAAGCAAAAAATGTTTTAGGCGGTGTTAATCTTGTATGAGCTAATCTGTAATATACATTGTGAGTTTGTTTCCCACTTCATGTTTGAAACTTTCAATTATTCTCAATGCATCACCAAATAATTACATTAAAAGTACCACTACAGCAAAAAAAAAAAAAAAGGTGTAAAAGTACAGAAAATATATGATATTTTCAGAAATTACATTAAACATGAACAGTGAACTGTCATAAAAGCTACAAAAATAGAAACTACCACACAACCAAATTACTAAACTAGAAAAGAAAAATAATTTTTAATTATTCAATGTAACTGGCAAACCTGAATCTCTCTCAAAACCTCAACACGCTTCCGTAACCACAGGTGTCAAAGTCTCTAGAACATCGGAGTGCTGCCCAGCCAGGTTTTGAAGCTTATTCTGCATAAACCCCCAAAACAAGCTTAAGAAAAAATTAAAAGAATAAATAAGGAAAACAAAAAGTCATGTAAAAAAAATGGCTAACCTTCAGGGCATTTACAAGACCAGCACGATCCTCCGCACTGAGAGCTACAAAACATTAAACAGAAATCAAAATTAGGGTTTAAACTTTTATATTTGTGTAAACAGAAAGTGAAAATTAGGGATTACTTAATCGGAGGTATATTCATATACATTGAGTAAATAATAAAGTGGATTTAGGTTTTTGAAAGTTACCGGCGGCGGCGGCAGGCAGGGCGGCGCCGAGATCAGCCATGTCAAACTCTTTGTTAGGGTTACTCATGGTGAACAGATTGAATACGAAACCCTATAGAGAAAGTTGAAGAGAAAAGGAGGGAAAGTGAAGAATGGAAACAGCTAGAAGATGAAGAAGAGGAGGCGTATGGGCGGTTCTCTCTCTTTCCTGTTTCTCTCGTCCAAACCTAAGCAAGTTAGTATGATTTATATAGAGAGTAGTGATATTAGATTACGCGCTATTGTGAGCGTGTTTTGCACCGAACTGTGAGGGTTTATTTAGGCCTCTAGCAGTACGTTGGTCCAGAGCTCTACTTAATAATTAATTAATTAAAACTAAAATTAAAATTAATAATTTGTGACTTCATTAACAACAACAAGGATTATTATGGTTTCCCAATATTATAAAACATTGACCAATCCTTGTCGGTCTTCTGTTTTTTTATACGATATAGTCGCTAAAATGTTCACCCGATCAACAAATTTATGCGAATGTTTATTTTGGTTTTTTAAAATTAGGTAAATAAGAATTAATAATATTTTTTTTTTAAAATGTGTAATAGATGGAGTTCTGCTATAATTCTTTTCAATATCTAAATTTATCGCAAAATATAGTATGAATCCAAATTTATTAAACAAACCTTGTAGTTAATGAGCAGTGGCAAATAAATAAAATAATAACTTTAAGAATTTTTTTTAAAAAAATCTCATTTTGATTTTTTTAAAGTCATTTTTTAAAATTTTAGAGTTTAAATTTACTACTTTATTAAAAATAATGATACTATCACATAAAGTGAGTCACATAATACTTACATAATGATGATGTGGCTGTATGTGATTTGTTGTTGAGTTAAGTGAGTTATGTCAACAACAAATCACGTACTGTCACATCAGCAGTATGTGATGTTTATATGATTGTTTTATGTGATAGTAGTATTACTCCTTTATTAAAGACAAATTAACTACCACTTCCATGTTTTTACCAGACCAGCGGGATTTAGAACATATACATTTTTATGTTTTCCAAGATCGGATCCGAACTGAGTCAGGATGTCGATTAAAATTATGACTATGTACAAGTTAAGAATCATGACGGTTAATGCCAAGATCCGTCCACGCGCTCCAAATACTAAAGTCAAAAATGGATAAACACCAAAAATTTGACATTTGGGCCGCTGGGGGATAGCTCCAGTGTGAAAATAAGTGACTTAATGCATCATTAATGATGTGTGTACCTTAGAATCAGGGTGAAGACATGTATTTATAGTTTTCTCACATCCTTGCTATAATCCATCTCTTAATTGGAACTCTAAATTAGATTAGGGTTCCCCATGTATCCTTCCATATTAGGATTGCACCAAATGTTTTAGAATTTAGAAAGTTAAATCAATATTCAACTCCTCTTCTCATAATAAGAGTATCTCTAAGCGTTCTCCTGTCTGAACTCAAACGGACCCAATATGGTCAAGACCCAAACCAAGTCTTTGACCAAAATATTAGGGACCCAACAATGACTATTAAAAGCATAACATTTCAAAAACAATTAAAACAAACAAAGAAACACAAATGTGATTATGTGAATAACCAAATACAACTGTCCTTAATTAAGAATCAATTCTTGAACTGCTAGGGAAGGCAGCTTACAAAGTGATCATTCGATCCACAGCTCAGGAGAAGATATGGATGAATGGGATTGCAATGTAACCCTGCAACTTTGCTTCCTTTCTTATGAATCAAAACAGCCTCCCCTATTTTGTGAAATTAAATTCATATTTTGGTTATTAATCAAATAACCAAATATTATAATTCAATTATTCCGATTTCGATTATTCAGTTAGTACATATTTCAGATAGTACTTATTCGGATAGTTAAATTATATAAACTTCAGTATTTGGTAATAATCGAATAAATAATTCGGTTCAATTATACTCACCCCTAAAGCTAATAACACCATTACACCAATTATTACAACAGAGTGTTTTAAATTTAATATATTTATATTTCATTTAAAAAATGTTGATTTTTGGTGCAAGTAGATACATTAATCAATTACTTTACATTAATTTATTATCACTTCACTATGGGCATGTTCGGGAATGACTTGTTTTAAAATGGCGTATAAGTTGAAATATACGTTGTTTTAAGTTGTAACTTATAAGTAAAATTTTGGATAAGTGATACAAATATTATGAATTTTAAATTAAATTATTAATGGAGTTTTTTTAATAAAAGTGATTGAGTATGTTGATAGTTTAGTTTTTGGTGTTTAACAACAAAAATTATTATTTAAATTCTTAGTTTCATATTATAATTTTTATATGTTAAATTTTTGTGAGTATATGTCTAAATTTGGGATGTTTATGATTTTAATTACATTTTTTAGTATACAGTTAGTATTGTTTTTATACAATATTGAATAAAAGAAAATATAATAATATTTATTACTACCTCTATCTTATTAAAATAAAATTGTAATGTATTTTTTCTTTTTTGAGTAATAACATTTGTCATTTTTATTATAATTAATTATGCGTAATAGTTACTTATGTTTAGTTTAATATTTGAGAAAAATAATTAATATAATTTTTAGTACTTTTTATATGAATAATAAGATTCGTTATATAATAATAAGTTTATTTTACGTTAATTTTTGTATTTGGGAAAAATAATTATATTTGCATTAATTTTTACTTTTATGCTTATTAAAATTTTACTTTTTTAATTACAAAAAATATATTTGAATGTATATTATGTATCTTTTAATGTAAGACCCCAGATTTTATGAAATAAAAGTATTCAATTTTTCTATTTAGTAAATGGTTAAATTGATAAAAGTTTAAAGTTAAGGGTGATATATGTAATTTTTTTTAAAATAAGCAAGTGGTTATAAAATATTCTTGTTGTCGGGGAATATTCGTTTGGTCGTAGAATATTCTTGTTGTCGGAGAATTTTCGTACGACGGCGCAGCTATTTGTGGGCCCCACAACGGAATAACTGTCGGATATAGAAAGCGACAGAAATAACCTTTTTATAAAATAACGGCGTAGTTGTTACCGTTAGTACTGTTGAAATACCCGGTGGTTAAAATACAGTAATACGCGGTGTTGCACAGTAGCACACGGTATTGCACAGTATTTTGAATTATTGATTCTTATGTGAGAAGGCACTTACTCAATTATTGTTACAGTAATTACTGTTCAATATTTTATATTTTTGATTCAATAATTGCATAATATTTTATTGACTCAATAATTGTTGCATTAATATTTTATTGACTCAATAATTGCTACGTTGTTATTTTATATGATTGATTCAATAATGGCTACAGTTGATATTTTGTATTATTGATTCAATAATTGTCACCGCACAGTATTTCACATTATCAACTCAATAATTCATATTATTTGAATAATACTATTAGATAGCATTATTGACAATGTCTAAGGAAGTTCTGTGTGACGCCCCCAGAATAGGTCCAGCCAACCCAACCCATTCTGAGTCGCCAAATACATGGTACAGAATTCAAATACAAACTTTATATCATACGGTCGTGCAAAATACGACAACACAACTGTGAGTGTCAATACAAATATGTAGAAAATATTAAAATTCAAACTAAGTCTTCATTACAATTATTATCACACTATTTATCAGAAATAGTGAGGACTACTACTGCTCTAACTCGGACCATCACTCTGTCCCCCGACTAGTTCCCGTAACATTCTCATTTCCTGAAGAGGACAACAGATGAAAAGGGTGAGCTCAACTAGCTCAGTAAAGAATATTATGACTAAGATAATGAAAAATAAATTATCGTTAATCTTCAACAAATCAGATAGAATATAATGGACAACCAACTTTAGATCAATATTCGCAGCAGGAAATAACAATTCATTAGAAGAGTTAAGCAGATAATGAAGTCTACTATCTTCTATGATTTAAAAGTCCATCATCAATATTTTATCCCTGTAACATCAATCAATATACATCTCGAATCAATATTCATCTTTGCACTACATGCCAAAGATATTCATTTGTATCATCAGTGGTCATGTTCATCTCAACACCTGTCATCTTTGCACTACGGCCAAAGATATTCATCAGGTAATCATTCATCTTTGCTCTACAGGCCAAAGATATTCAGTTATATCACCACTTAGAACTGAGGATGATGAAAAATCATATAAATAACGAATCTAGTGAAATAAAGGAATATTAAGGATTCGTATTTTAGTTTATCAAAGTTCAATAATATTCCATAATAATACTTTGTGGAGCAAAATTCAAGAATAACTCAAAACTTAGATCCAATCAAAGATAAGAACTTTAACAAGTAATTTGGACAAATAAAAGAAAATTTAATTTTTCCGTGAATAGTGTCGTATACGTGAATAGTGTCGTATACGTGAATAGTAATCCCGACGGAAAAAGTAAGAATTTCATAACAAAATCCATGACAATATTTTGGTATAATGATATTGAAAAGAATAACATCATTTACGAAAGAAATAACATCCCTTACCTCAAAAGAATGGTACCTCTGACTGGAATATCGGATATAATACCGAAAGAAATTTGCACTGAATAGTAATACTCAAAGTATTGAAATACTCACAAAAATACGCTCAATATTATATAGAGAGAAAACTTCTGATTCTGGTGTGATTTTCAATTCTAACCTAAGCACCCTATTTATAGGAAAATCTTAGGATGTCAAAGGAGACTAAAATACTAAAATATTATTATTTTAAAAAAATTCCGCCGCCTGGCGGCTTTTCAAAAATTTGAATTTTCAACAAAAGTGGGGCCCACCCATTAAAAAATATATATTTTCTGAAACTTCAATAATTCATAACAAATAGCCCCTTTGTCAGAAAAATACAAATTCTATATCCTTACATAGGAAATTTAATTATCTACAACTTTGTAGAAGGAAGTTTTTTCAAATTCCAAACATAAATTATCCGAAATCCATAAACAGATGATTTCTCACACCAAAATACTGATAAAAACACATCAGCACTAATTCCTTCTTTAATATCCACAAAATAAATATTTTCTTATCATATAAATCAATAATTAATTATTCACAAATAATATTACAGAACTACAATATTGACAACCAGGTCGTTCCCAGGAAAGAGGGGGCCTTCCGATAAGGACTTCTCCTTACTGGCGCGCAATTAAGTAACCCCTCCTAGACAGAACTTCCTTAGACATTTTCAATAATGCTATCTAATAATATTATTCAAATAATATGAATTATTGAGTTGATAATGTGAAATACTGTGCAGTGACAATTATTGAATCAATAATACCAAAATATCAACTGTAGCCATTATTGAATCAATCATATAAAATGACAACGTAGCAATTATTGAGTCAATAAAATATTAACGTAGCAATTATTGAGTCAATAATATAAAATATTGAACAGTAATTACTGTAACAATTATTGAGTAATGGCTTCTCACGTAAGAATCAATAATTAGAATTACTGTGCAATACCGTGTGCTACTGTGTAACACCGCGTATCACTGTATTTTAACCACTGGGTATTTCAACAGTACTAACGGTAACAACTACGTCGTTATTTTGTAAAAAAGTTATTTCTGTCACTTTCTATATCCGACAGTTATTCCGTTGTGGGGGCCCATAAATAGCTGCGCCGTCGTACGAATATTCCCCGACAACAAGAATATTCCACGACCAAACGAATATTCTCCGACAACAAGAATATTTTATAACCACTTGCTCATTTTAAAAATGTTTGCACATTTCACCCATAACTTTCATATTTATCAAAACAACACCTTATTGTTTCGAAATAATATATAAAGAAAATTAAATCTTTATTCATAAAAGTTGGGGTCTTACAACCTCCCCTCCTTATGAAATTTCGTCCTCGAAATTGACGTACGTACCTGGTATGTCGAAAAGGTGAGGATACTTCGCTTTCATTTTCAATTCCAACTCCCAGGTCATTTCCTCAATTGCATGGTTTCTCCACAATACTTTAACTTGAGGTATAATTTTCGAGCGTAGGACATGCTCTTTCCTATCCAAGATCTTGACAGGTACCTCCTCGTACGTTAAATCTTCAGCTATCTCGTCTGGTTCTAACTCAATAATGCGGTTTGGATCCTTCACATATTTACGTAACACGAATATGTGAAACACGTTATGAACACGAGACATGCTTGGAGGTAAAGCGAGTCTATAAGCCACATTTTCTACTCGGTCAAGAATCTCAAATGGACCAATGAATCGTGGATTGAGCATTTCTCTCTTGCTAAACCTCGTAACTTCTTTCCACGGAGCAACACGTAATAACACATGGTCTCTAACATTAAATTTTACGTCCTTTCGATGAAGATCCGCATAACTCTTTTGTCGATCTTGTGCTGTTTGTATACGTTGTCGGATTATTTGGATCTTTTCTGTAGTCATACGTACTAACTCCGGTCCCAATAATGTTGTTTCACCCACCTCGTTCCAACATACTGGAGAGCGACACTTTCTCCCATACAACGCTTCGAATGGAGTCACGCCTATACTTGCCTGATAACTGTTGTTGTAGGAGAATTCCACCAATGATAAATACTTATCCCAACTCCCTTTGAAGTCTAGAACACAGAGTCTCAATAGATCTTCAAGAGTTTGGATAGTCCTTTCCGATTGTCCGTCTGTTTGAGGATGATAAGCCGAACTGCATCGTAAATCCGTGCCCATAGCTTTCTGCAAACTGATCCAAAATCGTGAAGTAAATCTAAGATCACGATCCGAAACTATGGATACTGGCATGCCATGCAATCTCACAATATCATTCACGTACATATGAGCAAGACGTTCAAGGGAATAAGTCTCTCGTATCGGCAAGAAATGAGCAGACTTGGTTAATCTATCAACAATAACCCAAATCACATCTATGCCTTGAGAAACCTTGGGAAGACCCGTAAAGAAATCCATCGTAATGTGTTCCCACTTCCATTTCAGAATCTCCATTGGTTGCAATGGACCCTTCGGTACTTGATGCTCCGCCTTTACACGTTGACAAGTTAAACATCTCGAGATGAACTCCGCGATCTCTCTCTTCATATTGCTCCACTAAAATATATGTCGAAGATCACGATACATTTTAGTACTCCCAGGATGGATCGCAAACGGTGTGTTGTGTGCCTCCATCATGATTCTATACTTTAAGTCAGAATCGTTAGGAACATAAAGTCTGGAGTTGACTCGAAGTATTCCATTTTCATCGATTCTTGCTTCTGAAATTGCACCTTCTTGCACCTTCTTCTTCATCTTTATCAGCTCCGCATCCGTAGCTTGAGCAGCTTTAACTTTATCAATCAAAGCTGGTTCTACGCGTATACTTGACATCATCGCAGACATTCCCACATATGATCTTCTACTCAACGCGTCAGCTACCACGTTTGCTTTTCCAGGATGGTATTGGATGGTATGATCGTAATCTTTCAACAGCTCAAGCCAACGTCGTTGCCTCATGTTGAGTTCCTTCTGAGTGAAGAAATATTTAAGGGATGTTATTTCTTTCGTAAATGATGTTATTCTTTTCAATATCATTATACCAAAATATTGTCATTGATTTTGTTATGAAATTCTTACTTTTTCCGTCGGGGTTACTATGACATCCCAGATTTTTTAAGAAATTATAAATGGGAATTTAATAATAAAATTCTTATTACGAGATATTTTGAGTTTGGATATGTGTTATATGTGGTGAAGTATATGATGTGGTGTGAATATAGAAGATATATATATATATATATATATATATTCATAGGTTGGAGGAATGAGGTTTAGTAGTTAATTTATTTTAACTATTAAAGAAGGGAAACGAAATTATTGAAAAGAGAATTAAGTTAATTAAGTTGGAACTTATATTATTGAATAATATAATTTGATTATTATGCCTTGTTGGCACTATAATTATTATGAATTAAATTTCATAAATAATGAGAGTAATTCACTTAATTAAAATAGTGAATTAATATAAATATAATTGTTTTAAAAAAATATGAAGGTAATATATTACATGTAAGAGTAATACGTTTATGTAATGGCTTAATATATTATATTTAGCCAAGTGAATGTAAATGGGTATGAGAATGAGAAGAACCAATATAATTATAAATAAATATTGGTGTTAGGATTAATGAATAAAATAAATATTCAATGGGAATTAGTATGGAATAATTTATTTAAGTATGATGGTATTAAATAAATTGATTAATATTTAAGTAGTGATTAGATGTATGGATTAAATAAATTGTATTGAGACAATTTATGCGAGGAAAGGAATTAAATAATTATATATTATAATTATATAATTCATGTGAGTTAAGTAAAATAAAGGGAATAAATATTAACTATTTTAATGAAAATATTTATTCTAATAGAGATGTTTATTTTAGTTACAAAGGTAATTTCATAATTTATAGTGTAGTAATTATATATGTTATAATTACATAATTACTTAATGAGGCTAAATAGTTTAACAATAAAATAAAGGTATGACAAATGGGCCTTATAATAAAAGATTTATAATAATAAATTAGAAAGGTGTTATTTGATGCTAGCCAAACAAGGTCTTATGACCTTTGGTATTTTAAACAGCTATTTGTATTTTAACTGATGCGTTAAAAATATTATTAAGGTTTTGTCAGTTTTATTCACATAAAAATATTCCTAAGGCTAAGAAGAAGAAGAACAGAGAAGAAGAGAGAGCCTAGAGGAAAAATTGAGAAGATGCTTTGTAAAATCAAAGAAGGAAGATGATTCAACCAAAGTTGCTCTAATCATCTAGATAATCTAAACAAGAATCAAAGGTAATAATCTAGCTTTGAGTTCTTAGTTTTATTTTCTTGAGTATTCCTTGAAAAGTTGAATTTCTACAGTTAATTCGTTAAGGAATTGGTTATAGATGTTAATGGATATGTTTAATATGCTTTATATAATCTAAAAGTGATTTTTAAGAAATCAAATTCATAAAAATTCATAAAGATGTGTTGGAAGATGAAGAAATTTGGGTTATTGCTTAGTATATGTATTTTGGTCTATTTTCAAGCTTAAATTGATGGTTAAATCAATTGTGTAATCTAAAATTGATTATAGATGTTGTTAGTATGTTGAAAGACGAAAACAATGAAGTTTAAACGGATTGATTTGGTTAGGAATCGAATTCGTGGTGAATGATTTCGCTAAAACATGTTAAAACATGTAATACTAATATGAACATGAGTTTTGAGTAAAAATTTAGGTTCTTAATGTTTCTATAAATTATGAATATCCTTGCTATGTCGTAGTTCTATGAATTACGAATCCATAGAGTCGAAAACGGACTCAATTGGATGTGTATAACACAATTTATGAAGATGGGAAGGAGGAAAGGGTTAGAGAATTCGCCAGAACAACATACTAGAGGAAAAAGTCGCGTAACACGCTGCCAGGGGCGCAGCTGCGCTGCCCCCAAGGCTGATTGGGGCGCAGCTGCGCCTGGAGGAAAGTTAGTCGGGGACTGTTTTGATCTCCTGTGGTAAAACAGCCATAACTTTTTCATACGAACTCGGATTGAGGTGATTCAAGATGATCCGGAACGAGCACGACACCTACAACTTTTGTTCTTTAAGTTTTTCAATTTGAGGTCGTTAGATAGGGTCAAAATGGTCATTTTTGGGACTGATGTATTTTTGGAGGCAATCGGAGGGCGTCGGGCATGCACGTAAGCACATGTAATGCTCCCGATCATGTAAAATGATGTTCTAACTTTCATAACATGACTATTAGGTATTATAATAATACTTAGCATTAATCCTTGAGTATTAGACAATTCGGTTGGGCGTGCTAAGCGTGCGCAAATGCGTGTCGTTTGGGTGTTCGAATAGGCAAGTTTGGCGTACGGACGTGCAAGCGTCTCAACGCCGTAACGAGTGTGTATGACCTTGTTTAATATTATGTTTTTATAACAGTGAAATATTATAGAGTAATGTAACCCAATATAGGAGCATGCAAATCACATGCGAAAGAGGCGAGTTAGGCGTGTGACGTATAAACGTAGAAACGCCGTGTAATGTGGTGATACACTTAAATAGTGTTTCGATTCTAATGTAACGAACATTATTATATATGAAGTGTGGTTAATATAAAACCAATAGGTAGTCCTAGCAGGACTTAAACACTTGAATGAATTTTGAATATTATTAAAAAAGAAATATAGTGGGATATAAGTCGAAAGTTAACACCATCAAATTGAATGTTGTGTATTGATAATAGGAAGGGTTATGAGATGTAGAGTAAAGTTTACATTACAACTAATGTACATTGCTATATGACTAATAATTGATGTGCATGATTATATAATTGTGTAGGACACGTGAAGTGCAGATATCTGTAAGCTGTTAAACTGTTATTGGTAAACAACGATCAAGGCAAGTCTTTCAGTTCTTATTTTCTACGTGAATTTGATGATGAACTGTTTTAAATTATTTTGCAAATAGCATGATATATTGTATATGTGTCGTAAGCATGAAATGTTAAAGTCAATTTATGACTACATTGATTGATTAAAGAATGTTGATTGAGTAAGGAACTCAATCTTTATATTTGTTATGTGAAGTAGAGCATGTATGTCATGTTACTTTAATTATTATGAGATGCATGTTGAGCATGTATTTATGTGCTATGTGATGCATGAAAGCTGTTAGATCTTGCTGAGCTGTCGAGCTCATTCTTGCAAATAATCACTTTTGCAGGTTAAGAATTCAAGGTAACGCTATGTGCTACTTGAAAGAAATGAATCAGATGTAATGCATGAAGATTTATATACTTTGGCTAAATTGTTATTGTTTTGGACCCTGTTTAAGGTTTCAGATAATGTATTTGATAATGTATGATGATTAACAGATGTTGAGTTGTAAAGTTTAAATGTTACTCGATGTATAAGGGTTATTGAAAGTGGTTGTAAGTTTTAGTTTATAATAACTCTGACGAAGCGATTCATGAAATAAGGTTGAATCAAAGTTATGTAATGATAAAGGTTGAGATTCAGGGATAATAAAGAAGGAATAATATAAAAGTTTTAAATATTCCGTATTTTTAGTGATTGTATCATTGATTAATGATGTAAAGTCTGAATAAGGATGTATTGTTAACGATCGATGTCGAGAGTTGTATTGTATGAATTTTGGGGTCGTTACAGTTACTATTCACGTATACGGCACTATTCACAGAAAAACTAAATTTTCTTTTATTTGTCCAAATTACTTGTTAAAGTTCTTATCTTTGATTGGATCTAAGTTTTGAGTTATTCTTGAATTTTGCTCTACAAAGTATTATTATGGAATATTATTGAACTTTGATAAACTAAAATACGAATCCTTAATATTCCTTTATTTCACTGGATTCGTTACTTATATGATTTTTCATCATCCTCAGTTCTAAGTGGTGATATAACTGAATATCTTTGGCCTGTAGAGCAAAGATGAATGATTACCTGATGAATATCTTTGGCCGTAGTGCAAAGATGACAGGTGTTGAGATGAACATGACCACTGATGATACAAATGAATATCTTTGACATGTAGTGCAAAGATGAATATTGATTCGAGATGTATATTGATTGATGTTACAGGGATAAAATATTGATGATGGGCTTTTAAATCATAGAAGATAGCAGACTTCATTCTCTGCTTAACTCTTCTAATGAATTGTTATTTCCGCTGCGAATATTGATCTAAAGTTGGTTGTCCATTATATTTTATCTGATTTGTTGAAGACTAACGATAATTTATTTTCCATTATCTTAGTCATAATATTCTTTACTGAGCTAGTTGAGCTCACCCTTTTCATCTGTTGTCCTCTTCAGGAAATGAGAATGCTGCGGGAACTAGTCGGGGGACAGAGTGATGGTCCGAGTTAGAGCAGTAGTAGTCCTCACTATTTCTGATAAATAGTGTGATAATAATTGTAATGAGGACTTAGTTTGAATTTTAATATTTTCTACATATTTGTATTGACACTCACAGTTGTGTGGTCGTATTTTGCACGACCGTATGATATAAAGTTTGTATTTGAATTCTGTACCATGTATTTGGCGACTCAGAATGGGTTGGGTTGGCTGGACCTATTCTGGGGGCGTCACATTGAGTGTTACTATTCAGTGCAAGTTTCTTTCGATATTATATCCGATATTCCAGCCAGAAGTACTATTCTTTTGAGGTAAGGGATGGTAAGGGATGTTATTTTTTTTTGTAAATGATGTTATTCTTTTCAATATCATTATACCAAAATATTGTCATGGATTTTATTATGAAATCCTTACTTTTTCCTGTCGGGGTTACTATTCACGTATACGGCACTATTCACGAAAAAATTAAATTTTCTTCTATATGTCCAAGTTGCTTGTTAAGATTCCTATCTTTGATTGGATCTAAGTTTTGAGCTTTATTCTTGAATTTTTCTCCACAAAGTATTATTATGAAATATTCTTGAATTTGAATAAACTAAAATACGAATCCTTAATCTTATCCTTTATTTCACTGGATTCGTTATTTAAAATGTTTTTCATCATCCTCAGTCCTAAAAGGTGATGTAACTGAATATATTTGACCTGTAGAGCAAAGATGAATGATTACCTGATGAATATCTTTGGCCGTAGTGCAAAGATGACAGGTGTTGAGATGAACATGACCACTGATGATACAAATGAATATCTTTGGCCTGTAGTGCAAAGATGACCTGTTGTTGAATATCTTTGGCCCGTAGTGCAAAGATGAACTATTGATGAATATCTTTGGCCTGTAGTGCAAGGATGAGCGGTTGATTTGTGAATATCTTTGGCATGTAGTGCAAAGATGAATGATTAATTGTTGAATATCTTTGGCTTGTAATGCAAAGATGAATTGATTAGCATGATTATGAACAGGAACTGTGATTTGGTATAACCATGATCTTTGGTGTTTCAGGTAAAGACAGGTGATAAGAATTATCTTCGTCCTGAGTGCGAAGAGAAATTCATCAAGATAATTATGATCATGAACTTACATGATTGTGGACAGAAATTGTTGATTGATGTTACATGGATAAAATATTATTGGTGAACTTTTAATATGGAGAAGATAATAGACATTATAGTCTATTTGACTCTTCTAATGGATTGCTCGTTCCGCTGCAACTATGGTTAAAAAGTTTTATCATCTATCATATGTTTAAATCTCTGATTTATTACTGATGAAAACTATTGATAATTTAATTATCTTTAGTCATGATATTCTTTACTGGGCTATTTGTGCTCACCCTTTTGCTTCACAATTCATTTCAGGTAATAAGAGTATAACGGGGTCGAGCAGGGATAACAGGGGAATAGAACGATGGTCTTTAGCTATTGAGGTTTTCCATAAAACAGTATGAGAAGAATTATATTGAGAATTTAAAATGTGTGTGTGTATTTTCTACGTCATTTTAACAGTTGATTTTGGTGAACCAAATAGGCTGAGGTGAACCCAACTTTGGAAGGGTGTTTTGCCACTATCATACAAGATGTCTAATCACCTACAATTTCGGGTTATCATAAGACATGGTTGTGCACATCCACTTGCTGATTATATCTATGAGCACTACCTATATAATATTGGAGTTTGGTTAAAATATAATTCTCAATTGGAGACAATGGAGATAATTATATGGCAAGAGAAGACCCACCATTGGAAAGAACATGATAGTAATCTTCTCATTATAATTATAATTATGTTTGATCGTCACTTAGAGAAGATGGATATGAGATACCATGGCGATTGACTTTAGTGCAAGTGGGAGATTGATAGTAGTGTGCATACAAGCCAAGCATGTATGATGATAAAGCACGTACTTTGTAAACAATCTTATTTATTTATTAATAAAATATTCATTTATTAAAGGCATTTAATTATCTACATGGTGCTATTTTTATAATATGTAAATAACCCATAGTTTTAAGCAATGCTTTTAGAATCATGATGATGATCATGCTAATGAGATCTAAATTCTTAGAAAGCTCTAAACTAAAATAGTTTCCAATCGTGGGATTACTAAAAAGGGGATTAGTAAATTCGGATAGATTGGTACATATGTTGCTTGCTCATTGGATGAGGATGATTGATCTCATGATCATTTGTGTGGAGACACTAAAGCAAGTATGTAGGTGCTTATTGGAGAATAAGTTCACTGAACGTGACTCGCTATGGAATACCTAATGGAGTTTTACTCGCCCGTCAATAGAAATTTCTAATGTGATAGTAGTACAAGTGATCCTTGGACTTTTGATCATCATAGTATCTTGTATGTAATGAATTATACTTTCACTTATTCCTTAAAGTCCTTTAGGGTATATTAAAGGGTATGCTTGGGTATAATGAGTAACATATGAAGATAATGAATGATCAATAAAGAATCTACCACCTCTAGTAAAAGAGGAGATATGTCCTATGTGATTCGTTAAATGACAACCCAGGAATCCTTGGCCATGATAAAATGAAATTAGAAAGGAGTTTCTAATTTGCATTATTTGAAGTTGTGCATTTTCTAATCGAAATACATATAATTAAATAAAATAAGACTTGACAGTAAATTTATGTCTTATATTTAATTGGGACATTGTATGGTGGAAGGATTGAATTGTATGGTAACTATTTACTCACAGGTACTTTTATGATTAATGTTGAAATCTATATTATCTGAAAAGTCATTGATCGCTAGGGAGGCTTATTCCTATTGTAGAATAAATATTATTTATTTAAATAGATTATTAGTTTAATTTATTTATTTAAATAAGATTAGAATTGTTCTAATTGATATATTCACAACCGGTTTAATATAGAGAACCTAAAGGGTCACACCATAAAAGGAAGAATAATTATTTAAGAAGGTAATGACATAATCGTAATAATGTATTAAGTGTAATTAATTTAAACTATAGTGATAGAATAAATTAAATAGCTTAATGTTTATTATTTAATATTTTAAAAATATTAAATATAAATTAATAAGAGGAGTCTTATTAATATTATTACAATTATTATTATTTTAATTTTTAAAGGAGTTTAGTAATTAATTTAATACTAGTACTCTCATTTATTCCTAATAAGATTAGAAGACTAAATTAATTAAATAAATTTAATTAATTATTCCCCATGTGGTGGGAAGCCTAAATTAATTAAAGAGTTTAATTAATTAAAAGAAATCCCATGTCTAATAGGATTAGAAGGGTTGACCAATATCTATATAAGAGGAGTCTTATAATAGATATCAGTTGAGACAATTTCAATTGTTGGAGAGTACTCCTTTTCTATAGAGGATAGAAAACTAAGCCAACCACCCTCCTTCTTGATAATTCATCTTCCTTGGTGGATCACCTCTAGAGGCCAAATATTTGGGTGGCTAACGTTGATCAAAGGAAGGAATCTAACTCGGAAATTCAAGGAGATCACGAAGAACAAGGAGTTGAACTCGTACCTGTGGAAGCTTCGTTTTATAAGGGTATGATTCCATAACTTCTTATTTATCGTTTTAAATTAATAATTTGCATAAAGAATGATCCGGGTAATGGTTTTGTAGAAATTTTTTAAACTCTGATATACCATGCTTCCGCTAATTTTTGTAATTTGATTGCATCACGATTTCGTACAAACCCAACACTAGGTTGTAAAGTTTTTATGCTTTAAATCTTTAACAGTCATAAGACTATGGACTCTACTTCTCGTACTTAGGGGGATCAGCCCTTAGTACCATACTGTGCACAATATCTCAACGCTAAAGCGTAAATAATCCCCTTTACAGGGTTGTTCATCTCAGTTTTGATATCAGAGTCCGCACCAAAGGAAGTTTGGTTTGGATAAGCTCAATAAGTGTTATACAATTTAGAACGTACATCAACTATGGACTAGTCGAATAAATAAGGGTTCACTAGTCCTATAAGTTCAACAATAACATCGATATTCAACTTGAATGGTAAATCTCAAGAGTATACAATCGAATGAGTATTGTATAGCTGAATCATGCTTAAAAGAGTTATAGCATCAAATATGAAACCTTTGAACTTGAACAATTAAAAACAAGAGTTCGCTCGATATAAAACACAAGTCTAAGACTTGATAAATGAATAACTTAGAATGTTAAGAAACTTGCTTAATAACAATAAGTTAGAGATAGGATACTTGCTCAATGTAAAAGTAAAGTTTGAGTTTAGGAAACTTGCAAAATATTAAACAAGTTTAAGGATAGGAAACTTGCCTCTTGCACAAACTACAAATATAATTACAATTCACTTCCTCAACGTCCTACACATTACATTATGTATACGACATCGATTAGTTTTCATAACTACCATGTTTAACTGTTGAACTATTCACTTAAGTTCGACTTACAACTTGGTTTATAATATTACTCAATGACTAACCACATAACATGAATGTAAACTCACAATATGCATATCACACATTTATAGCCATTTAAACAATCATAATCAAGTTTTACAATTACAATATTCAAGTTCGCACTAGTTTGTTAACTTGAACCTTCACATTATCTTATACATGTCAATAACATAATTTATTAATCATGAACTTCAAATCATATAATATTCATGTATGTAACTTAAAACAACATCTTTTATTATCGAGAACACTACACTTGTGTGCGTGCATGTCCGAAGCCCTCCGATTGCCTCCGAATACGCATCAGTCACAAAGATGGACCATTTTTACCCATTTTATCGATTTCAAATTGAAAAACTTAAAGAATAAAAGTTGGAGGTTTACTCATTATCTTTTCGAATCATCTTGAATCGCCTTAATTGGAGTTTGTATGAAACAGTTATGCTTATTTTACTACAGGTGGTCAAAACAGTCTCGGAAACCAAAAAAAGGCTCCCGGACAGCCCTTATACCCGCTGGGGCAGGTCCTAATACCCACGAACACCCGCTGGGGGCGGGTCCCCCTGCTGGTGGACTCCCTGGTTCGCGATTTTGACAATTCGTTGGCCCAATTACTCCAATTAAATACAAATTTAACTCACACAAGCGATTTCTATGAAGTACGAACTTCATAGAAACATCATACAATATTACTAACATATTTTTAACATCTTAAATCATGCAATTACTCGAATCAAATCATTAAATTTTACTGTTCTTGGTGTTCTTGACGGTTTTGAAGAAAAATACGAAAATCATCGTCACGGATTCGTTATAACTCCGAATCCGTCCGTTCAAAGTTTGTTTTCTTTGTTTTAACATGTATAATCATAATCCATTATCAAATTTAAGTTAAACAACCTATTCAAAGCATACAAATTGTATATAAGGCCATATATACGTGTTCTTGATATTTTTCATACTCTGTAATTCATGAAACTTTGATTAAAGCATGTTTACATGAAATTGATTACTCTAATTCATAAATATATGATATAAAACATCTTATTAACGTATAATAACACATATATGATCATATGTTAATCATAAAATCATTCTTCACAGAGAACTTAAAAATACTTTTTATGGAAAAAACATAAGAACATGAATTATAAACATGGAGATGAAGAGATTACCCTTGCTACTTTGTTTAGATGATTCAAAGATGATTAAGATCTTCTCTACTTCCTGTCTTCTTTTCTCTATGATATTTTCTCTCTCAAATATCTAAGTTCTTAAGTGATGAAAGCAATATATGATATATGATATAAAACTAATATGATATACATATATAATGTTTACGTGAAAGAATTCGTGAAATCATGGGTCGTCGGTTAACTCCCATTATGGGTTAACTGACCAACCTCTTATAAGGCCATGTTTGGATAGCCTAAAGAGTCTCTTTCTCATTTATTTTAATTAAAGCTTTATAGTATAGTTTTAATATCACACTTTAATTAATTAATTAATCTTATTTAAATTAATTAAATAAAATGGCATAAATCCACATTAAATCACATAGTCCCATAATTAAAATTCTCATTTATTAATTATATCAAATCATTAAATCTCTAATTAATTATTAAATTAATCAGAACACATTATGCTTATTAATTAACATATTAATCAAATAAGCTCAATTAAATACATACTTTAAATATAAAAATCTACCACATTAATTTAATTAATGTAATATATATAATTAAATTAATCTACCATAATTTTATTAATTAATTATTTAACTCAATAATTAAATTATCGAAAAATATTTATTTAATTCAATAAATATTCAAATTAAATTACAAAAATCTCGATCGTCACAGAAATTATATTAAAAATATTTTTGAATATTTGTTGGTCAACCATACTAGCGGTAGTGAATGTTACATATTGTAGACTAGAGAGATACTGACTGTTACTTGAAAAACTAGAGGAATGGTGAGTGTTATTATGATTATCTATAGGGGGTGGGGTGTCAATGTATTTTACTCTTGTATTAATGTGTTTTTAAATTAAACAAGTTCATTTCCAAACAGATTGTAATTATATGAGCAAAATTAATGTGTTTCCACCAAACGTCCATAGATGAAGACGAACAAGCACTTGGACCTAAAAAAATACTATAAAATAATGGGTACTTATCCGTAGCAATCGGTTATCACGGACACTATTTCAACAACCAACTTCTCAGTCGTTGATCATTATAATAAAGGGCTGAGATTAGGCTTGATTTATTTTTTACTGCTATAAGGAGTAGCGGCAAGTATAAATGACCAAAACATCCCTTTTTTACTCTCATCCCTGCTGCTACAAGGAGTAGCTGCAAATTTGTGACGCCCCTAAAATAGGTTCAATACTTAACCCATTCTGAGTCGTCAAATACATGGTACAGAATTCAAATATAATCTTTCATATCAAACGATTGTGCAAAATACGATCACACAACTGTGAGTGTCAATACAGACATGTAGAAAATATAAACATTCAAACTAAGTTCTCATTATATTTATTATCACACTATTTAAAAAAAATAGTGAGGACTTTTACAGCTCTAACTCGGACCATCACTCCATTTCCCGACTAGTACCCGCGATATTCTCATTTTCTGAATAGAACAATGGAATAAAAGGGTGAGCTGAACTAGCCCAGTAAAGAATATTATGACTAAGATAATGAAAAATAAATTATCATTAGCCTTCAATAAATCAGATAAAATATTATGGACAACACGTTTTAGATCAATATCCGCAGCGAAAATAACAATTCATTAGAAGAGTTAAGTAGAGAATGATGTCTACTATCTTCTTTGATTTAAAAGTTCATCATCAATATTTTATCCCTGTAACATCAATCAGTATACATCTCGAATCAAATATTCATCTTTTGCACTACGGGCTAAAGATATTCATTTGTATCATCAGTTGGTCATGTTCATCTCAACACCTGTCCATCTTTGCACTACGGGCCAAAGATATTCATCAGATAATCATTCATCTTTGCACTTACAGGCCAAAGATATTCATCAAGTAATCATTAATCTTTGCACTATAGGTCAAAGATATTCAGTTATATCACCATTTAAGACTGAGGATGATGAAAAACAATACGAATAACGAATCTAGTGAGATAAAAGACAAATATTAGAGAATTTATCCAGAGTTCAAGAATGAAGATCAAAACCTGGATCCAATCAAAGATGATTTGGAAGAAGAATTTTTTTTTACCGTGAATAGTATCCCGTAAATAGTAACTCGCTATGAAAAAGATAAAAATTTCACAAGAAAGTTCAGACTAATATTCCAGTGAAATGATATTAGATGAAGCGTAAAACTCAAGGAATTTCTGATCATTTCATGAATTATAGAAGCAATACTTACCTTAGTAAATTTAGAGTTAGGAATCTGAAATGAAACAATATACGAAACTGCAATTGAATTTTCACCCGTCAGACGGTAGTCCGCTCAGACAAATTATTTTCACAATTTAATAACAACTGAATACGAAGGGTTATTCACCAAGCATGCGGTAGTCCGCGTAGACAGGTTCTTCCCACAGAATAATAAAGAATGGAATAACAATAGGATTTCACCATGCATGCGGTAGTCCGTGTAGACAGATTATTCCAACAGAATAATAAAAAATGAAATAACAACCCTTACGCGTATTGAAAGAAAATAACTCTCTTCATGAATACGAAAGAAATAATATCCTTTACCTTAAAAATTTGAAGACTGCACTAGTATAATAGCAGAATACTCTTCTTCTTTCTCTCTTATTCTCTTTATACTTTCTCTCTCTATAGTTTTAGTGAATTGGTGAGAAATAATGAAGAAATGAACTTCTATTTATAGGCTCGACAGAGTAAGGGTAAAATAGTCTTTTCGTCATATTTTATGACATCATCGTTTACATTATCGATCCTATGACATCATTGCTTACCTCATCATTTCGATGACATCATTGTTTACCTCATCGTTCCGATGACATCATTGCTTACATCATAAGAATTCAAATTCAATTTGTTCTCTTCTATCTCATTTTACTTTTATACCCTGAATTTACTATAATAATGTTACCATTCAAATTATAAAAATTATACTATTATATAATCACATCACACTACTATAATGTAATATTATAATAATATATTTAAATAAATTATTTTATCGAAAAAGATAAAATAAAAACTTTCAACAAATGTCACATGTTAAAAATTCCTCCGTTTAAATCCACATTGAATAATATTTTCTTATCATATATATCAAAAATTAATTATTCACAAATAATATTACAACACTACAATATTGACAACCAGGTCGTTCCCAGGAAAGAGGGGGCCTTCTGATAAGAATTTTTCTTACTGGCGCACAATTAATCAACCCTTTTTCTAGACAGAACTTCTTTAGACATTGTCAATAATGCTATCTAATAATATTATTCAAATAATATGAATTATTGATTTGATAATTTAAAATACTGTGCAATGACAATTATTGAATCACTAATATAAAATAGCAAAGTAGCACTTATTGATATAAAATATCAACGTAGCAAATATTGAACCAATAAAATATTATGCAATTATTGAATCAATAATATAAAATATTAAACAGTAATTATTGTAACAACAATTGAGTAAGTGTCTTCTTACGTAAGAATCAATAATTCGAAATACTGTGCAATACCGTGTGCTACTGCGCAACACCACGTATTACTGTATTTTAACCACCAGGTATTTCAACAGTGCTAACGGTAACAGTTTTGCCGTTATTTTTATAAAAAAGTTTTCTTCTGTCGCTTTCTATATCCGACATTCATTTCGTTGTGGGAGTCCACCAATGACTGCGCCGTCGTACGAATATTCTCCGACAAAAAGAATATTCCTCGACCAAACGAATATTCTCCGACACAACGAATATTTTATAACCACTTGCTTACTTTGTAAACTTTGCACATCTCACCCATAACTTATCACATTTATCAAATTAACACCTTATTATTTTAAAATAATATATAAAAAAATTAAATCTTATTCATAAAATTTAGTATCTTACAAAATTAGTCTTTTGTCTGTCTGCATAACCAATCTCTGATACTTAACTTGTCACTCTATATCTACGCAGACACAAGAAGTAGAGTATTACCTATATCATTATATATGGCTACTTCTCTAAATCTCTATCAATGAGCTTCTCTCTTTTATCATGTAACCATGTTTCTCTTTCTTTTTATTTTTTTCTTTTTCCACTCTCAAGATAAATAAATGGTAGCCACCAGATTAAAAGGAAAAAAAAGCAAGGGAAAAAGAATTCAACCGAGGGTCTAAACTTCTTTTAAAACCACTTACAATTTAAAATTTAAAATAATTTCTAAATTATTTCAAGTTATAATTATAAATTATTTTAAACAAAAACACTCTTATTTACAAATTATAATTTGAAATAAATTATAAATTATTTTAAATTTAAATTGTAAGTGGTTTTAAAAGAACCACTTTTTCCATTTCTTTTTTTCTTTTAATCTGGTGGCTACCATTTATCTTGCGAGTGGAAAAAGAAAAAAAGAAGAGAAACATTGTTACATTATAAGAGAGAGAAGCTCATTGATAGAGATTTAGAGAAGTAGACATATATAAATAATGCTACTATCACATAAATAATATTACATAATGCTCACATACACATATATACATTCTGCGAGTCCCACATATCAGGCAGGGACTCACAGTATACATGTGTGTATGTGAACATTATGTGATATTTTTTATGTGATAGTAACATTGTTGGGCATATATAATGATATAGGTACTACTCTACTTCTTGTGTCTCGTAGATATATCGAGAGAAGTTAAGTGCCACAGATTGGTTATGCAGAGAGAGAAGAGACCAACTTGCCCCTACTCCTTCTAGCGGTAGGAAATAAATTAAGCCTAATCTCAGTCTTTTATTATAATGATCAACGGCTGGAAAGTTGGTTGTTAAAATAGTGTCCGTGACAACTGGTTATCACGAATGGGTACCCCAAAATAATATATATATATATATATATATATTTAATGACATTAAATATACAAAAAAATAATACATAATAAAATAACCAAAATACACTAAACTTTATCACATTATTTGTGAGTTTGGGAAGAGAATAAAAGAATATAATTTAGAAATTTTGAGAGCAAAGAGATGTAAGGAAATGAAGTTTACTTTCTTTTCTTGTTTTTGTGAATTTTAGAAGGAAATTTTAATTTAAAATAACATATTAATACTTTATTTTAATAAAATTATATGTTAAAAAAGAAATTGTTAAATTCATAACAAAAAATATTATTTTCATACAAAAATATCGCTATAGATTCTATAGTGACGGTTTTCACTGTCGCTATATATCTACAACGACACTTCTAGTATGAAAATAACAAAAATTATTGTGAATTTAACAATTTTCTTTAAAATTATTACAAGGATAATTTTAATATTTTAGTTTGGAAGTGTATGGCAAATTTCACTTTAAATCTTTCCAACTTTAAAAAAAAAATCAGGTCAAAATTTCCTAAAATCCTCCTCTCTTTTTTTCTACAGTCAAAACTTACTAGTAGTATTTTTTATTTTCCTCCCTAAATTTCCCTTCTCTGCTTTCGTTTCTCTATTTTAGAACTCACAAACACAGTGTATGTGAGACTGGAAATATAATTTGTCTCGACTAGTAATTTTATTCATAGCGGTTCGTCGGCAAATCAAAAATTCAAATGGAAATAGAAGGAAAGGATGGTTCGAGATTCCAACTGAAAGAGGGTATACAGATAGATTTCGGAAGAGGGTTAGGGTTCGATTCAACCGATCGAACGGTTTCTCGTTACCACGTTTCCTTTCAACTCCCCATTCCAGATCACAAAGATGAAACTAGGGCTTGTTTCAAAGTTATTGGGAAGAACCCTATTTGGGTACATTACAGCAATACTGGAGAAATTAGGGTTTATAAAAGGTTTGAAAGAGGTGAAATGGAGAGCGGTGATATGTTCTGCATTTATGCCAAGAAACTTATTTGGTTCACTTTGAAAAGATTGGAACTTGGAGGTGAAAATGAGAACAGAATGGATACTGAATCTGGGCTTGAAATTGAATTGGATGAGAGCTTACAGAGTAACTTTGATTTGAGAGGGATAGAAGAATTAGAGATCGAGTCTTTTGACCCTGTTCAAGGTTTGTCATTAACTGCCATTGTATGAACTCATTCTATTTTTGTTCTTTATAGTAAATTTTTTTTGGGTATTTAATTATGTATGGAAATAGTTCATAGCTCAGAAGTCAGAACACACGTCTCGAATGCAATTTATATTTTTATACATGTCACTGCAGACTATTAGCTGTTTCAAATGGTCTAAGTTGGTTATTATTTGTTGTGATTCACATTTAAGGAATTAGTTGAGTATCTATGTTATTTTAAATTAATTTTTGTTTTTGGAATTGTAGATTTTGGTTTTGTTGTAATGGGGCATGAGTTTGATTGCTATCCTAAGAAAATGATTGGTCATATCAGGAATTGGGATTGGTTTATTGATGAAGCTGGAGAAGACAGTGAAAACGATGATGTTGGTGGGAGAAAAGGGAAGAGCGGTGGGAGGAGAAAGAGGAAGAAAGGTGGAGGAGGAGAGAATGATGAGGAGTGGACAGGTGAGAGTGAAGAGGATAAGGAAGTAATTACAAAAGCAAGGAAGGTTCAAAGACCAAAATATTTGACCAGATCAAAGGACAATGACAGAACCATAAAGGGTGCAAAAATTGGTAGGAATTATGGACAGAAGAACAACGAAGTAGAAGAGGAAGATGATGAAACCCTTGGAGGTTTTATTGTAGATGAAGAGAATGTGGGAGGAGAAACAGAAAGTGAAGAAGAAGAAGAAGAATTTGATGAAGAAGACGATGACGAAGAAGAATAAACAATTGATGGCAACTAGAAGGCAATGATGCTTGAGATAGTTTTTAGCTGTAAATTTGTAGACCCAAGTATTTTTTTTGGTACTTTGTATTAAAATCAAAGTTTCAATATGTTTTTTCACTTGATTGTTAAATCATGTATCATATGTTTATTTTCATCAATATCTCTTCTTTAGTGTTATTTCATAAGTATTGCATGCGTCTTCTCTTGAGTTGATTCTTCCTATTATTATCCCATAAAGTGGTTATAGCATGCCTGCCTTTCTCATAAGATGAAATGTGACAAGTTCCAATTCCTTTATGATTGCTAAAGCAGCAAATCATCTGCAACTTAATGGGTATTAGAGCTATGGTATATATACCCGTATTCGTACTGGTTCCCTGTATTAAGATTTATTTGTTTGGACGGTTTTTTAACAACTATTTTCAAATATTTTGTAATACTCCATATTTTTAAGCTCGCGGTGATGAATTGGATTCTCTTTCACGAAGCTTCCCAACCCATAGGGGTGTGCAAATAATTCGGTTTTTTCAGTTACCGAATCTATTCGAACTGGCCATTTCGGGATAAAGTAAAATCGGCTTGATAACGGTATATTTAATCGGTATATACCGGTTATTCGGGACCGGGTTCGGGATGTTGTTTTGTGCGTTGGGTATATACTGAACCGAACCGGTTTGTACCGGTTAATTGAATAAAGTCATTTATTTTCCAATTGTAATCCTTTTGTGGCTTCTGCCTTTATCCCAAAGACAAATCAAAACTCAGACTCAGATCTCCTCTCGTTCTCGTCTCCGACTCTACACTGTTACTTTCTCTCCACTCTTCAGTCTCGTCTGAGTCATCTCCGGTCTTGTCTGAGACATCTTCGGTCTCGTCTGAGACTTCTCCGCTGCTGCTCATCGACAATTGATTGACTCATCGACAGTTGACAGATCACATATCGACTCTCAAAGCACCATCTCGGTCTCCATCTTCTTTCTCGGTCTCCAATTAATCTTTGTGATGCTTCTTCTTTTTTAGGTAATATGATTAACACTTGATTATTAGCTTATTCTCCACAGAATATAGGGTTTTGTTATGAAATAGTTTTGTTTTGGGTAGTTAAGTTATGTTTCTTCATTTGTTTTTTGAATTGTTTTCCCTGAGTTTTAGTTCATAATTTATTGAATTAAGTTCAATATTTCTTGAATTAAGTTTGTTTTTATTTCTAGGGTTTATTATGAAATAAATTTGTTTTGGGTAATTAAGTTCCGTTTCTTAATTTGTTCCTGAAAACACATGGATTGTTTTCCCTGAGTTTTAGTTCCTCATTTAATTTATTTTTTCCTGTCAAAATGTCTACTTCAAAGAAAATAATAAAAAGGGTATAGCTTAAAACTGTGGCTTTCCCTTATCCAGCGTTATCAATTAACTTATTTTGCATGGATGGAAACAATTTCCAGAGACCAATTTTGGAAATGTATTGAAAGTTCCACTCTAATACTATCCATTGTATATGAGCTTTTAATTGGTAGGAGATGTCTTGTAATCAAGATTTGTGCTTGGGGTTTAGAATCATATGTATATGAGCTGCTCTCTTTATTTCCTTTGTGCACCAGCTTAATTGACTCCCCTGTTCCTATACAGAACTCAGCTTGAACTTTGGCAATTTTGTTTGTTGGAACAATCATGTGATGGTTTGGATGTTGCTTCACTATAATCTTGTTCGACTCTATAATCTGTTTTTATGGAAAAGATTAATTAAAATTCATAGTGGAATTTGGAACAATAAAGGGTTCTCTTAACATGTGCCCTAAAGGCACATGATAAGCACACAATTCTGTGTGCATATTTTTTTGATTTCTGCATTTGCACTAAGTTCAAAGGAATATGTATACAATTCAAGTGAATATTCCCTTGAACTGTGTACTTAGCATGTACCCTTAGGACACATGTTAAGAAATTCCTTTAATAAATAAACAAATAATTGATATGGATGAAAGACATGGTGCTGTTAATCTGTTATTGCTCAAGTGAGTACATTAGTTATACTTTGGCAGTCTGAGGACATTGGTTATTGTTTTCTGCTCAGTGCATAAACTTTGATTATTGTTTTCTACTGCTGCTGCTGATATTTGGTTCTTGCAGACTTGCTGCTGCCTGTTGCTTGCTATTTGATTGATTGTTTAACCTACATTTGTAATTTATTATTGTTTGTTGCTGCTATTACTGTCTGTTATTTTGGCACTCTTGCATGTCAATCTTGGTTGAATCCTTCTATGGGGACGGGGAGGTTGCGATCGGGTTAGCGACCGGCTGATTTTTTTTTTTTGACTTTTGACTCTCAAATAATTAATATGATTTATTGGAATTGAAATTTTTACAAAATACAGTGATTTAGGTGTCATTTAGATACATGTAAAAAACAAGGTTGTACTGTACAATTCTCTGTTTTTTACATGTATCCAAATGACACCTAAATCACTGCATTTTGTAAAAATTTCAGTTCTAATAAATCATATTAATTATTTGAGAGTCAAAAGAAAAAAAAAATAAAAATTCAGCCGGTCACTAACCCGGTCGCTCTAGACTTGTACATCTTGGTTATTACATTGGTTATTGATTAAAACAATCAAGTCCATGAGAGAAAGAAAAATAACAACCGGTATATTTTTACTTAAAAATCGGTACCGAACCGGTTGGAAATACCGGTCCAATTGGTATCGGTAAAAAATTTTCAACTTTTCAAACTTCATTTGTTTTTATACAAGAAATATGTACAATACTCTTCGTATAAAACTTTAGCTAGTAATAATATTTAGCTTCTAATTTATATAAAACTTTTTCCTAATAATAATATTTAGTTTTTAATTTTTATACTACATCTATTTTAAAATGTATGATCATTTATATTCAAAGAAAGATGATCGAAAATATGCCTATCTCAATAATAAAGAAAAAAGGTAACAATAATTCATTTTTTTTTCAGTAATACAAAAAAATGATTTTTTTTAATGACGGGGAATTATATTTTGAATTAACGTGCAAGAATACTTTCTATATACCCTTTAATTTTGTGCTAAACACCGAAGAAGTAAGAAAAAAGTAATCAGCTAGACAAAAGATGTCACGACACCGTTTTCGTATTGGTACGGCGTCGTTATTATGTAGGTTGTAATATTATTAATCTTCAAATTGGTTTTTAGAGGTGCTCTTCTCTCCCCCAATTCAAAAGGCGAGGCGGCGTCTATCTTCTCCATCACACAGGAGGAGCTAGGGTTCTTTCTGCTTTGCACATAATACGTCAAATCTGAAACTCCGAAACTTAATCCTCATATTCTTTCCAGTTAAAAACCCCTAATTGCTAAGAGAGGTTTGTTAGGCTTTTGATATATCTAGGGTTTGTTTTTGGATGGGAGAAACTAAAATCTATGGCCTTTGGACGAAAAAATAATCATTCTTCATTTGCAGGTGGTTTCCATAGGTAGATATCTACTCCTAGGTGAGATAAAACGCTTAGAATGGATCATGATGTTGCCGGAAGAGGAGCACAAATACCCATCAATAATGGCGATGATGAACAAACTCAACAGCATCAGCAACTTATTTATTCAGAGGAAGAAGAAGAGATACAGGGTGGTGGAATCGAATTAGGTGGTGATGATAGTGGGCGAGGCAATGAGATTCCACAGCATTCTGAGAGTCATCCTGATTCATCTGCAGGGTTAGTTTGCAGCTATTAGATTGTATAGGTTTAGGGTTTCCTTTTAGAACTTGCTATGTTTAGTACTCCAACTCGTAGTAGTATTTGAATTACATGTTATGTAGTAGTTATTTTAAGAAGGGGGGAGTATAGAAGTTGTCAATTTGTCATCATGCGGACAAATAAAGGGTTTGTGAATAACTGTTACTTTTCTTCTGTGATAGAAAACTTTTTGTTGGAGGCATTGCTTGGGAGACTACTGAAGGTATTCTTTTATCCCTTTGTAGAGAAAAATAATATCTGTTATTTGATTCTGGTTACATATGGCTTTTGAATTTCTGTGGAAATATGTTTAGATTTTAAGGTTGAAAACTGTTTTTCTTTCTTGATATGTCTAGAATTTCTTATTGGAATCCTTATTTCCACAAAGAAATTTGATATATCTGCAAGGTTGGCTATCACATGAATGTGTTGTCCTGCTTAGAGAAGGACCACCTTGCAGAAATATCATATATCCTCTTGGAAGTATCACTTCCCGTTTCTTGTTTATGCTTGAAAGAAATTAAAATCTTGTATTGGGCTGTTCTGTACATTCTTGAGTGGCATGCAATGTTTGAGGTTTTGAAAGTCACCATTTTGATATCCTTATTCATTGTTTTGGTTTTGTTTTATTTTTGTGGGGGTGGAGAACTGTTTTTCTTTTTTATTTGCCTTTGGTCGGGATACATGCTTTTTTTTTCTCTCTCTCTTGTTTTTTTCAACCCCTTTTTTCCCGCCTTTCTTTGGGGCGTTTGATGGTTTGAATAATCGGCAGGGAGGGACGGAGGGGGTGTTGAAGGTTTATAATCGGCCTATTTATTAGATTATGTTAAATGTCTTTTGAGACCAAATATTGAAGTACATGGGCAATTAGTTGATTGAGATATGCAAATTACATTTTGTTAATTTAGTATGAAAATAGTATACATCCACCTGACTAGTGGTGCACAAATGGCCCGAGGCCTGCGGCCTGGCCTTGGTCCGGCCTGGGCCTGGCCTGGTCAAAGCCCGGCTTGGTCAAGGCCTGGCCCGATCAGGCCTGGCCTGGAAGGCTTGAAAAGGCCGATATTTTTAGGCAAAAATCTGGACTGGCCTGGCCTGCAAAAAAATCTGGCCTGGCCTTGGGCCTGGCCTGGTCTGGGGCCTGGCCTGGGGAGGCCTGGTCTGGGGCCTGGCCTGGTCTGGCTGGGTCTGGCCTGGCCTGGACCGAGGCCTTATATGATTTTTTACCCAATTAATTATTTATAATTTTTGAACTTTAAATTTATAATTATTTATCAATAAACAATAAATTTTAACTTATTCATTATTGTAATTTATAAATTATAATACATTAGTTTTAATTAATACATCAATAAAGTTTAAAATTTTAATTATTCATTCTTGATTTCTTGCAAGTACATTTAATTAATATATTAGCTAGTTTATTTAATATTAATAAGTTAGTTGATTAAATTTTAATATTAATATATGAGTTAGTTGATTAATATTAATAAGTTAGTTGATTAAATTTTAATATTAATATACTACTTAGTTTATTTAATATTCATAAGTTAGTTAATATTGCATAGCATGTTAATTGCATTTAACATACTAATATGTTAATATGTATATTTATTTAATATGTTAATAGCATGTTTATTGCATATTTATTTATTTAATATTTAATATGCATATTAAATATTTAATATTTAATATTAATATTAAATATTGCATATTGCATATTAAATATTAATATTAATATGTTAATGTTAATATTGCATATTTTAATATTAAATATGCATATTAAATATTAAATATTTAATATGCATATTAAGTATTAAATGTTTAATGTTTAATATGTTATTTATTTATTTAATATTCATGTTTATTGCATATTAATATGTTTATTGCATATTTATTTAATATTGCATATTTATTTATTTAATATGTTAATAAGCATATTAATATGTTTATTTAGTTAATATGCATATTTATTTAATATGTTAATTGCATTTAAGTTAGTTCATAGTTTATAAATTATAATACATTAGTTTTAATTAATACATCAATAAAGTTTAAAATTTTAATTATTCATTCTTGATTTCTTGTAGATACATTTAATTAATATACATCTTCAATGAATATAACTAGTTAGTATATTTAATATTAATAATAAGTTAGTTACTTAGTTGATAGTAAACAACTATACATATTGATAGTTAATATTAATAATAAGTTAGTTACTTAGTTGTTAGTTACTTCAATGAAACTAACTTTATATTCAAAAAATAAAAGTGTAATCTACAGTATTTTCTACGAAGTGCATAGTAAACAACTATACATATATTTAGAAAATTAATTTATTTTATATTCAGTTACATCTAAATTACATTTTCTTTTAATTTAAGAGAAATATATTTATTTTTGTTCTAATCATTCAACTTATATTGGTGTATAATAGAATGTTAAAATAAAATAAATTTCAAAAATCTTGCATCATTTTTACAAAATTTTATTGCAAGTACATTTAATTAATACATTTAATAATTCATATATTAATATATGAGTTAGTTTATTAATATTAATAAGTTAGTTGATTAAATTTTAATATTAATATACTACTTAGTTTATTTAATATTCATAAGTTAGTTAATATTGCATAGCATATTATTAATATAATAGGTACATAATATTAATAGTTATTAATAATATAACATTAATAATAGTTATTATTAATGTTATTATTAATATAAGTTAGTTAGTTATTTATTATTAGTTAGTTAGTTTATTAATATTATAGCATATTATTATAGTTAGTTAGTTATTATTAAGTTAGTTAGTTATTATTAAGTTAATTTATTTAAGTTAGTTATTAAGTTAGTTATTATAATGGTTTAAAAAAAATAAAGTTAGTACTACATTACTATTACAGCAAGAGCACCTCAGCCCCCAGTCGGTCAGCCCCCAGCCCCCAGGCCCCCAGGCCCCCAGGCCCCCGCCCCCAGCCCCCAGCCCCCAGCCCCCCAGCGGCCCAGGCCCCAGACCGCACCTCCCCTACAAGCCTACATGCAAATTTCAGACCGCACCTCCCCCACAAGCCTACATGTAAATTTTTTTTTTTGTAAATGCTAAACCAGACCAGCCCGGGCCTGGCTCAAGGCCTGGCCTGGCCTGGCCTACAGGCCTCATCAGACCATGGTTTGGGGGTCAAGGCCTGGCCTGAAGGCCCAAAAGTCAAGGCCTGGCCTGGCCTGGTCAACGGCCAAAGCCTGGCAGGCCCAGGCCGGACCAGACCAGGCCGGCCTATTGTGCACTACTACACCTGACTTTGAGTTTAGAAGAAATAATTTTGATAATACCATTGCCTAGATGAAGAAATAATTTTGATAATACCATTGCCTAGATGACACTATGTACTTGTCTTTGGATTGTCATTAATATGCAATGTACTAGATCAAAACGTTCACATCTACAACTGATTTACTGAAGGTAGGAGATTCTTGTTTCAACATATAGGTTGAGATGTAGACAAACTATAAGAGTTGTTTGCCATGCAGAAACATGTCCTCTGTGACCGGTATCTTTACTCTCAGATCTTGTTTATGGGGTGGTCTTCAGCAGAGTGATAAAGTTAATCCTCCTTTTCCAAAGTTTCATGAGGGTTCTTTTTTGAGAGCTTTGTGAGTGTCGTCTAACTCATTGGCTGAGATATTTGAAATTATTTAAGTTACTAAACAAATTAAATCTAAAGGTGGTCTATATAAATGGTGGGAAAGGAAGGTATAGGGTCACATTATTTAAGCTTTGTGTGCATTTTTTTTGGGGTGGGGGAGTGGGGGGGTGGGAAGGATAGATTTCATGAAATTGTTGAGAACTTCGTTGTTGTTTAGTGTCATATTGGTCAAGGTACCCCCTCCAAAAGCTTGTATGCTCATTTTTATGTGCGTGATGCCATGATTGTAAAATATGGTTGACATATAATTGTACTATGACAATTTTCTTGGAATTTCACATATGATAGTTCCCGAGGCTGATACTTAATCTACCAATGTGACACTAACAGAGGACATTATAGCTCAAGTAGGATATCTGGTTATTAGTTTGAGCATGACTACTGTAGGAAGTTGCTAGAAATCAGCGCCGACAGGTCAGTTTACAGTTATTGTAAAAATGAGTTATTTTATACAAAATCAACAGTGACTAATTGTGAGAGTAGAACTGTTTTAAATTGAAGACTTAAGTTGTTTTGGTTAACTTATAAGCGCGGTGTCAGGAGATCCAGTTTTTTGTACAACCTTATTGGCGGCGGGTGGGCTTGGGAAGGATTTTTTTGTTCTCTATAGCCTTTTTGTATACATTGGGTAACACGGGCTTAACCCCCTTTTGGTGATTTGTCAATAATTTCTTACTTACCAAAAAATGTACTGGTAGAATAGTTTATATGTATAAATATTAGGGCTTGCAGGACATAAAACGCGGCTTATATACCCTATGATAGACTAAAACTTACAAGCTATCCCCTAAAATTATACCCTATGCCTTTAAATTGAATCTTTAACCCTAACAATTGAACGACAATAACCCTAAACACTAAAAGGTCAACCCTACATATTGAAACTTGAACCCTAAATTTTAAATAATTATACCCTAGACACCAAAAGTGAACCCTAAACCCTTAAATTGAACCAAATTCAAGCCTAAAACTTGAAAATTGAACCCTAAATGATAAATTTTGATCCTTAAACACTGAACAATTGGACCCTAAACCTTACCCTTTGCCATCCCCCATCCTACGTCCGCCCTAATGAGAAAAGGATAGAAGTAGAAACAGAGATGGGGAACTGAGAGACATACCTTTTAAAGCTAACCACCTCTTCATCTCCGTCTCGCCGGTATCACGATCTCCATTCCGTCGTGACCAATTTGGACAGAGGGCTGTTACTTCAATTTAGAGAGAGAGAGAAAGAGAAAGAATAAGGGCACTGTCTTTGACTAAGAGAGAACACATGAGAAAGCTGTCGTGACCAATTTGAGTGCATGATCTTCAATGATTGCTGACCACCACCATCTTTGCAGAGTTAAGAGCTTCAAGCAATTTGGGGTTTAAACTTCAGTCGTGGTTTTCAGAGCTTCGGTAAGGGCCCGTTTATTTTTGCTTTTAAAAAACGTCGTTTTTGTAAACGTTGGACGCATGTTGCATACATCGCGACTTATTTCCCGGTTTCTCTAAATACTAATCTAGCTAGAATTTTATATTTTGCTTAGTGCTAGTTATGTCACTTGACCAGATAGCACTATAACAAGTCTGCTGATGCAGCACAACTGGACTTCTTCACCAATATAATTGTCATGTTTTGCCTTCCCTAGGGCTTAAGTTTAGTTATGATGATAGACCAATTATTTCATGTTCCATGTGTACTTTTGTTGATTTATTTATATTAATCATGCTTTATTAGAATCAAGTGTTTTGTTTAGAGACAATGTATATGATCTGCCCATGGTTTATTCGCATAGTCTTTAGCTATTAAGGCAAGGACTTAACTATTTCTTTTTAAACAACGAAACATCTTATTTTAAAGGACGAGTTATTCCATCATCTATCTGTTAAGTAGGGAACAATTGTCTACTAGTATAGTTCAATGAGTTTATAGTGGACTGTTGCCATAACTATGAGAGAAATACAAAGCTGCAATTTCCAAAAAATGCATTTGGATATGATGGATTCTTAATTTCTTCTAGATTATATGATGCCATTTCCTTGAATTTGCAAGCAACTTTTGTTATGTCATGTTTTGTTTCTCTTGGTGAGTAACTGAGTAATGTTGATTGATGTGGCTAGTTAAGAGTTTGGTGAATGAAATAATTGATATGTTCTGTGTTATTGCACTGTATTTAACGACATTCTACCATATTGATACTTCTATTTTCCTCTTCTTTCACATCAAGTAGTATCAGTTTCCTTAATTGCGGGCATTATATATATTTTTTGTTGATGTGTTTTTCCAGAGTCATTCAGCAATTACTTTAGCAATTATGGAGAAATTACAGACTCTGTAATAATGATGGATAAACTTTCCGGAAGACCACGAGGATTTGGATTTGTGACATTTGCTGACCATGCGGTTGCAGATAAAGTCCTGGAGGAAGACCATGCCATAGATGGCAGAGCGGTAGGAGTCTTGTTTATGATGAATTGATTGATTGAACTCAAATCTTCTGGTGACCTTATATTTTGTCACTTTCACTAGTGACAGTTTTTTTTAATATAAAAATAAATGTAATGATATTTATGCTTTTCATCTGCTTTACTCTATAACATCAGGTTGAAGTGAAGAGAACAGTCCCTAGGGAGGACATGCAGGTTAAAGGAGTACTGAAAACAAGGAAAATTTTTGTTGGTGGTATACCATTAACATTAACTGAAGGTAATAATTCTAGTATTTTGTTGTTTTTTAGTTTGATAAATTAAACTGTCTGATATACCAAATGGCTTAACATTGCAGATGAGTTGAAGGAGTATTTTTCTTCTTATGGTAATGTTATGGAGCACCAGATAATGCTGGACCATAAAACCGGGCGATCAAGGGGCTTTGGGTTTGTCACATTTGATAATGAAGATGCTGTGGATAAAATTTTTACTGATGGCCAAATTCATGAACTTGGAGGCAAACAGGTAATTTAAGTGCTTTAGCATGATTTGAAATTTGGTAGTACAGTTATATTTTTTGAGACATGATATGAGCTGAGCACTTTGATTTAAAACCCTTGTAGGTGGAAATAAAGAAGGCTGAGCCAAAAAGAGCTGTCAGTGACTATGGTAATGATAGTCGGGTGCGTCGTGGTGGTGGTAGTGGTAATTCCAAGTCCTATGGTGGTTTCGGTAGAGGTGCAGCTGGGTATGGAGGTGGATATGGTGGAAAACCCGGCAGAGGATATGGTGGGCATGGCGGTTATGGAAGTTATGGCGGATACGGCGACTATGGTGGTTATGACGGTTATGGTGGAGGTTCTGCTGGTCTTTATGCGGGTTATGGTGGATATGGGTATGGCTTCGGGTTTGGTGGACCAATGTATGGCGCAGCTGGATATGGAGGCTATGGTACTCCCGGCAGTTATGGTGGTAGTGCTGCTGGCTATGGTGGAGGTAAAGGATATGGTGGTGGTGGTGGTGGTTATGGTAGCAAAGGATATGGTGGCGGATATGGTGGCAGCAGCGGCGGTGGAGGATATGATGATGGGAAAGGATATGGGAATGGAGGTGCTTCAAGTGGAAGGTACCATCCTTATAGGAAATGAGAATTTCCACAACAAGTATTAGTGTATTGAAGTTATAAACGGGTGTAACCTTCAGTTGAGTGGATTGTTTTTGAAATGAAGTTGCTTATATTTTGTTTTTTGCAAACTTTCTTTATAGTTGTATTAGCAGCAGTTAAACTTTCTTTGTACTGTGTCTCAGTTTTATAGTACTAGTCAAAAGTTAAATCAGCTAATTTATTTTATACTAGTGAATAGCATATTGTTTGCACAATGTTGTGTTTCTTTTTTAGTCCGTCTGTGAAACACAAATAAATGCACTAGCAATTTGCAAATGTATAGAGAGAGTTTCATAGTGGTTGCGGGCGGGCGGGCGGGCACGTTGGAGAGAATGGGTGTACGGACAACTGCTCTGTTGTTGAAGGACAGTGTATGCGGTTTGTATTATTATGGACAGCAACTACTTAATTCATTTAATAAGACGTTTGGTGATGCAACAAATGAAAGAGAAATACCGTTCTTACTTTATAATGTACACCCAAAAGAAAAGTTCCCCCCGCCGCCCCAAAAAAAAAAAAAAGAAAAAAAAAGAAAAACTCGAACTCTTTAGAATTTGCATGAATCTCTCTCTCTCTCTCTCTCTCTCTCTCTCTCTCTCTCTCTCTCTCTCTCTCTCTCTCTCTCAACCTTTTATTTTGTGCTTGAGAAGTGAACTTTGTTTAAAAGGTGTGCAACTCTTTTCATGATTTGAATTTCTTAACAAATAGAGAGGTTGGTCAAAGGGTGGGGGTGGATTAATAATAATACTCATTACTCAACTTCTTCTTTTTGTAATTTTTGAAAATTCATATTTTTATAAATAAAAATATGAATTTCACACGATTCTTTTTACATTAATAATAAATGAGTGCTACACTTACAGCAAAACTTTTATAAATTAATATGGTTGGGACCATGATATTTTATTATTTTATAGAAATATTAATTAACCGATAAATTAATATTTATTAATGTAAAGAGATTTTTGTAATTGATTGAAGTTAAATTTTGATTACATCAAAAAACATTGTATCTTAGAAAAATTCCTGTATCATATTAATTGAATTAATCTAAAACATAGATTCATTGTACATAATATTAATGAAAACTAATAAATAATGTTCATTGTTTCTTAATAATTAAGTATTATTTATTGTATTTTTACTAAAAACATTCAATGTATGATGGTGGTAGAAAATACTATATAAACAAGATAGAAAATTTCTTGAAACCACACCCAACAATGACACCTCATCTAAAACAAACAACTCTAGAATCATATTTCACTAAATTGCCTTAGTTATGTTTGTGTAAGTTTATATAATTATTAATTTATGATATTAATGGGACCCTATATTTACATAGGGGTTTTTTAAAAATATATTATTTTATTATCTTATCGAAATTTGTTAATTTTTTAACTGGCCCAAGTCGGGACCGGAGAAAAATATTATCTTAGAGAATTTATTAAGTTATCGAGTATCAATTTAAAGAGGTTCTACTGTATATCAAAGAGAACTCGTACGAATAACAGTCATTTTTATTTATAAAAATAACAAAATTTTAATTATAACATTAATAAATTATAAACTAAATCGGGCGGCGCAAACATTATTCCGAATTTGTCAAGGACACTAACAAACTTTTTTATCCATGAGTAGGACTGGAGTATTTTATTTTTTAAATTAGTCTCAAAATGAGCCCAATAAATACAGTGAATTGCAGATTGCCACGTGTGAAGATGCTCACATGTACTAAGTGAGCTGACTAAAATACCCTCCTCCAACAAGTCTACAACGTAGCTAGTGGTCAATACAGTACTAGACTAAACTAGAATATAATATATTTCCTCCGTCTAAATTAATTTATTTTAATTTAAAAATATATATCTATTAAAAAAATATTACTTTCAAAATATTTTTTTTTTGTTTTAAATGAGGATAGGATTAAATAAATAAGATTAAAATAAAAAAGATAAATAGATTTAAACAAACAAAAAGGAAATTAAGAAAGTAAACTTGAACGGAGAGGGAGTATATAGTTAGTTATCCACGGGAAGAAAGATGCGCGTTGTCTTTGGTTTTTAACCACCTACCTACCCCTCCCTCAAATGGTTCATAACAGCTCCTTCATCCACTCTCGCATGGTGTACCCCCATTACCCACCACTTCATGAAATCAAGTAATCTTTCTCTCTCTAAAATCACCATATTTACACAATCCTACTCTCTCTCTCTCTCTCTCAATATACATCTATTCTATATATATATATATATATATATATATATATATATATAATTACCCACTTTCCCTTTAAATTACACCGTTAGAACCGGTCTATCCAGAGCAATCTCACTTTTTTCATATTCAACGCTTTATTATTAGCCTCTTTTTCTTTTTCTCTTTCTAGGGTTTTGATTCCTTTATCACAAGCCCTCCCTATTCTTATTTCTAATTTTTCTCTATCTAAAAACAAAACAAATAATAATGACGAGTTCTGCTGTAAAGAATAACTTCTTGCCTCCGAGTCTGGTCTCGAATCTTCAACAAGTTCTCCTGAGCAGAAAGGGCAGCGCAGAAGAAGAAGGACAATCCAAAAATGATGAATCCACCGCAAAACCCACTTCTTATTATGATAGTGTTGAATCCAATCTGGATAGTTCAGAAACAAGTTCAGAAAAGCCTCTTGTTTTGGTTACAAATGGTGATGGAATTGAATCACCTGGCCTTACATGTCTTGTTGAAGCTCTGGTTCGTGAAGGCCTCTACAATGTCCACGTTTGCGCTCCCCAGTCGTAATGTTTTTTGCTTCTGTCATTTTCGGTTTATCTATTTACTAATTTATAGTGCTTTTTAGTAATGGATTTGACTTAGATTTGTGGCTCTCTTTTTTCTTTCCTATTTGTTGTTGTGCTAATTCGGCAATGTGGGTTTTCTTGCTATATGAGTATTTGATGGATTCAAGTTTGTTATATTTGCTGCTTGTTTAAATTATCTCATTTGGGTATGTAAGGGTCCCCACCCCCGCCTCTTTTTTCTTCCCAATTTCTATTTTGCTCGTCTTTGGTTAAGGGTGTTGTTAATTTGTTGGTGAAAGGTGGTGTTAATTTGTTGGTGAATTCATTTAGGGACAAGTCTCTATCTGGTCATTCCGTGACTCTAAGAGAAACAGTTGCTGTTAATTCAGCTGAAATTAATGGTGTAACTGCTTATGAAGTTTCTGGTATGGATATGTTGTTTTCAGCCTTTCAGTCGATTCTTTTGCTTACCGTATAAACGTCAGTAGTTATTTACTATTTTTTATGATATTCTTTTTCAAATCTGATATTCATATTGTTTTTTTGCTTAAAAATGGTTGCAACTTTTATCCAACTATTGAACTTAAATACATGTCTTCAACTGTATCAGACTCCCTTGCTTCTTTCAGGGACTCCTGCTGATTGTGTGTCTTTAGCATTGTCAGGGGCATTGTTTTCTTCTTCCAAGCCCCTGCTGGTATGTTTTAAACTTTTAATATGCTGTTAGTCATCCATATGATTATTGTTGCTGTTGATGTCTTTTGGGGAATCACATTTTCAATATAATTTTCAGGTAATTAGTGGAGTCAACAGGGGTCTAAGTTGCGGGCATCATATGTAAGTAGTTTGCTTATGGCTCCAAGGCTTCCCTGTTAGCCAGACTTTTGTACATCACATATTTTTCTCTCTGGTGAAAAATTCAGACATAGGGAAATGTGTTGCTTTGAGAGTTGAGACTAAAATAATCCTTTAATACTATATTAGACCTTTCTTTGTGGATTAATTATAATGATATCTATTTTCTTATTTCTGCAGGTTTTATTCAGGTGTTGTGGCGGGTGCTAGAGAAGCGTTAATTAGTGGTGTACCATCTATAGCCATATCACTAAACTGGTGAGTTGAATGTTATATGATAATTTTTGCTGCTTCATTGTTATCATTGGTTATGAAATACATTGGGTGTCTAATTCAGGAGAAAGGATGAACGCCAAGAAAGTGATTTCAAGGATGCAGTGTCTGTCTGTTTGCCACTAATTAATGCAGTTGTAAGAGACATAGAGAAGGGAATTTTCCCCAAAAATTGCTCACTGAATATAGATGTTCCCTCATCTCCTTTAAAAAACAAGGTTAGCTTTGAAAAATATCATTTAGGACTTTGGTTGTGCAATTAGGAATCGTGGGATACATTTCTTAGTAATAATCTCACATATGCATTCTTAATAGTTGTATATTAGTATTAAATATAGATAATGCAAACTTTCTTGAAGTGATTTTCTTCCTGTTACTTCTGCAGTTCTGTTTCATTCCAGCTTTAAATTGAGTTTATGTATTCTGGAGGAAGCTAATAGCAAAAAATTGTTTGTTTGTTGCATCATTAGTGATGATAGTTGAAGAGAAATGATAAAAATGATACTAACTCGAATTTATATATTAAAGAAAATAGGAAATAATGCTGTTGAACTACACGAGTTTTTTCATGGAATTGGTGTGCATATTACCTTGTTTCTATCTTAGTTTCTTTTTACTTTTCTCTTTGCTGGAAAATTTTTTCTACATAGAAAGATGTTAATATTGTATTGAAGAATTTATAATAAAGCATATGTTTTATGTGACTGAGCATCTGGTTTGTGGAACTTTGTCCAAAATTTTGGACGTGTAAAAGGATATATTTTGCTACTTGTGCGTTCTTCATATGGCGCTAATAATTTTGCTTCAAGTCTTTAACCTGTTTGTGCTCAGATTTTAGAAATTGCTCTGTTGGGATTTATATTACTCGAGTGCTGCACTACAAGAGAAAGGCTTAATTCCGACGGAATTTTCCGTCGGAAATATTCTTATTTCGTCGAATTTAGCTTATTTTCGACGGAAAATTTGGTCGGATAAAAGGTGGTCGGGATATGTCCGTCAGAAATTCGGCCGGAATTAATTATAATCGACGGAATTGTGTCTGACCCCAATTTTGTCAAAGATCGTATATTCTTGACGGAATTATTGCCGACAGATTAAATTCGGTCGGCAATAATACCAACACGTGTCAGATTTGTGATCGTTTATAGGTAACTGTTTCCGACGGAATTTCCGTCGAAAATAACATATATTTCGTCGTAAATAAAGTTTTTTATAATAAATTATAAGAACTTTATCTCCGACGGACATTCCGTCGTGTATAACAAATTCCGTCAGAAATACCGTTTTTTTAGATTTTTTTTTTCGTTTTAGGTTTTTAAACCACAGTTTTGTACCTGTAAACTTGTATTATCCCAGCAACACATACATACAGTAACTATACCAACAACAACATACATACACGCCCGAACAAGAACAAATATAAACTAATATACCAACCAAGAACAACGTACATACACGTTCTAAACAATAACAAATATAAACTAATATACCAACCAACAACAACATACGATTCATGTCCTGAACAATAATAAATATAAACTAATATACGAACAACAACATATATCGTATCGTCCCCAACAATAACAAATATAAACTAAATTACGATAAGTTATATACGAAAAATTGGTTAAAAGTACAATGATCTACAAAGCTAAAGTACAAAGCTAAAGTAAGATACAATGATTTACAGACAATCAACCTAAACTACAATGATTTACTAATTATCAAGCTAAACTACAATACTTTCCAAAAAATCATTCTAAACTACAATGATGCACAAAAAATAAAGCAAAACTAGTACTATCACCCGTGTGAGGAGGATAATTGGGCCCCAACGGTGCTGCTCTGGTGTATGAAAATCATCATCCCCCTGATCGGCATCGCCTCCCTGTTCATCCTAGTCATCAGTTGACATGGTCGTTGGTTTTTTCTTCAACGCTTTCACCAATCCCTGCTGTACCAACAGATCTTTTATCCTCTGTTGCCATAGTCCAAAATTCTCAGTCCCATCAAACTTCATCACGTCAAACTTTGTAAATGACGAATTTGATGCCATCGTTCTTCGTGTGTTCAATCCAACCCGAGCTTTGATACCAATTTGTTAGAATTAGATCACACACACGCACACGACAGTAAAGAATTAACACAGAGATTTACGTGGTTCTCCAATTTGAGTACGTTCGCAGGAGCGACGTTCTATTTTATTATTATCAAAGTCTATTACAAGGGTTAGGCTTCTATCCCGTTTATGGATGCGTCTTCTCACTAGTGCAAACACCTTGGGCACGTTACTATTGTTTCAAGAAAATTTCAACATCACCTCCCTATGGTCTTCAAGTATACGAAATAAACTAAGATAACTTAATCTAAGTATGTATTCGAAAAGCATGTAGAGATACCAGGCGAAAAATCTTCAAAAAAAAAAACGTACTCAAGCCATTGTCACCGGCCTAAGTGAGAGACATAACATTCAGTAACAGTCCCAGACTAGGGACTATTCGACATTCCTTCTTAATGAGTGAATGTCAAACGGATTTTTAAGCTCCAAAGTCTGCTACATGCACATGAATTCAATTTATTTTAATTATGAAAAACTAAGCAAATGTTACTTAGTTTATTTTAGGGTAAAATACAAATATGGCTACTGAACTTTAGGTGTTTTTGGGTATGAAACCCCTTTCTTTAGGTCAACGCAAATCGAGCCCCCTTTCTGTTCAAAAATTTGGATATTGAGCCCTCAGGTGCCACATGTACGTTGACCTGCCTACGTGGCACACATGGCACCGCTGACGTGTACTTTTCGAAAATTAATTCTCAAAAACATGTTACTCCATAGAATTGAATCCAAGACCTTCAATTTGAAATTTTGGTCAACAGACCACCAATGCACCACCGTCTAACTGTTAAATTATCTCAAGAAATATGTTTTGTACTAAATTATAATAATAATAACCATAATAATAAATAATAATAATAATAATAATAAATAATAACAGTAATAATTTATTATCATTATTATTTATTCTTTATTATTATTATTATTTTCCTAAGTGTATAAGAAAATAATGACATTTAAACAAATTACAAAGTTACAATTAGAAAAACTAATAACAATTATTTACACAAATTAAAAAATTACACTTAGGTGAGCCACATTAATAATTGAAAACTCATTTATAATTGACAAACAAATAATAACTAATGTCTGAAAATAAATATTATTTTTAAAAAAATAAAAATAAAAATTTAGAAAATAATTAATATTTTTGCAAAATAAGTAAAATTTCATCTAAAGCAAATATTTATAATAAATAAATACATAAAAAATAAAAATAAAATAACATATACTATCATTAAAAATACAAAATAACAATTAAATTAAAAAAAAGACTAACTCAAAAAATACAAAACACCTTTAAAAAATTTAAAACATCTTTTCTTTTTCTTAAACAAAACATCAATTCAAAATAAAACAATTTTAGTATATAATTTTTTTAATAAAAAAACAACTATTTGTAGGTAATATGATTTCGTTGGATTTGGTTCACGAATTAGTAGCAGAATTTGATCTGCCCTTCCTCCGATTGCAAGATTTAAAAATTTGAACCGTCAAAGAAAATTCCTCCAAAAAATGGGCGAAAAAAATCTATCCAGTATCAATTCCGAGAATCCAATTTCTCGAAACAAATTGATGGTCGAAACTTATTTTAAAGTGGCGCAACAGATCTGCTAGTTAGGGTCCAAATCCACCCATCACTGCCACTCATCCCAGCACCCAACATTAATCACACCCAATCATCCTTCCACAAACAAATCAACCATCACCCAACATAAACGAATCAACCGCCGTGCACCACCACCACAAATCACCTATCGTCTGCAATTAAAAATTCAAACATTATACAACAATATAAATACAGATCTGGAGAAAAGGGAGAAAATTTTGAAATAAAAAAGTAGATCGGGAGAAGAGAAGGCAACGACAGTGCTTTGGTGAATTGGAGGAAGATCTCGTGCTGACCAACCACCGTGCCGCTAGTCTCGATCATGGTTTTATTCAACAGAGATTCAGGATTTAGATTTGAATCTGAGATTCAGATTTAAGGGTGTCGTCAGATGAAGAACCCAACGACGATGATCCTCTGAAACTATTGCTCCGGGTGTTAAGGTTGCTTTGCTACTTGACGGCGATGGTTTTATTATGGTTATCCTCCATAAGATCTATTATGGCTTCAATCAGATCTATTATGAAGAACCTTAACGGCAATGGTTTTATTATGGTTATTATTATTATTATTGTTATTTATTTTTTATAATAATAATAATAATTATTATTATGGTTATTATAATAATAATAATAATGAATTGATTTAGTACAAAACATATTTTTTGGGATAAACTAACAGTTAGTCATGTGGTGTTTGGGGTGGTCTTTTGACCAAAATTTCAAATTAGAGGTCTTGGGTTCAATTCTATGGAGTAACAGGTTAACGCACATGTGGCACCTAGGGGCTCAATATCCAAAATTTTTAACAGAAAGGGGCTCGATTTACATTAATCAAAAGAAAGGGGTTCAATACCCAAAAACACCTAAAGTTTAGTGGCCTTATTTGCATTTTACCTGTTTATTTTACCAATGGTTAAGTAAATGTTACTTATTTGATGAGAACTATTATTTGAATATATTATAGTACTTTTACTTTATTGTATGTAGCAGTGAAACTAAGTATATGCTACTTAGTTTTTTATATTATATTATAATACTTTATTTTATTTTATTTTAATGAGTTTAATATAATATAATGTAATTAAATTTAAATTACCTAGTTACTTCAATTATGTTATTGAATTTACTTTATTTTATTTTGTTTATTTATTATGTTTTATATTATATTATATTATATTATTTAATTAATTTAATTATTTTAATTTAATTAATTTTCTTTAATTTATTATGTATTTTATTATATTATATTAATTTATTTTTTAAGTAATTTATTTTGTATAATATTATATTATTTTTTAATTTATCCTATTTTATTTATATGTTATTATATTATATTATTTAATTTAGTTTATTTATTGAATTTTAATTTATTTTATTTTGTATTATATTATATAATTAAATTAAATTATTTATCTTAACAATGTTATTTGATTTTATTATTTATATTATATTATCTTATATTATATTATTTAAATTTAGTTTATGTTATTATATTATTTTATTTTATTTAATAGTGCAAAACTAAGTAAATGCTATTTCATTTCATTTTTTTTAGTAGGAAATGTTACTTAGTTTATTTTAATATTGGGAAACTAAGTAAAATACATAGATAAAATAAAGCAAGGCCCATAGATGTTGCTATTGAAGAATTTTGACAGAAATTCCGTCGGAAATAGCAAATATACCAACAAAATGATTAAGGCAGTCCATATCACAGCAAGAATCATAAGACAAGATGAAGACAAAAAATGCTAGAAAAATCCATATCACATCAATACTAAGGCAGTCCCAAAATTGGTCCCATTTGAGCTCAATAATATCAACTCAATAATATCAATGAATCAGAATGAAATCAAACCTCATCATCATCAATGAAATAATTTAATTCTGAATGGACCTAGAAAACACAAAATCAGCCCCAAAATGATGTTACAATCCCAATTCATAACGCAATCTCATTAATTCATAATACATAACTTTTAATTCATAAGGCAATCTCAATTCATAATACAGTTAATTCACGATGGCAGTAGCCAATTTTCAGACTAATTTTCAAACCAATTTTCAGAGTAAAATTAATTAATACATTACCATGATAGTGACTTGTGAATTAACTGTCAAATACTTGTGAGTTAACCATGCCGATTAATTCAATTACATCAATTTAATTTTCAGAGAAAAAGATTTTGATATATACCCTAAAAAATTCCAAACCGAAGAGAGACACAAAGGGGTGTACCTGAGAAATTGATGTGCTAGGGGGGTTGTTTCAGTCGTGGGTCGTGCTAGGTGCTGCTATTGTCGCCGCGCGTCGCGTCTAGGACCAATTAAAATCAAGCTAAGTTCTAAGCGCTGCCAAGGAGAGATCGAGGAAGTGGAGGAGGAAGTGCGTAGGAACGGAGGGGGAGGTGGAGGGGGAGGGGGAGGTGGGGACCGCGGCGAAGTGGTGGTGGTGCGAGGTTGGAGGCGGGGGGACAAGAAACTGTGGAAGGGAGAGAGAGTTGGCAGCGAGAGAGAGGGAAATGACGGTGTGGTGTGGTGGGTGGTGGGGTGGGGTTGGGTGGGGTGGTGGGTGGGGTGGGTGGGGTGGTGGGGTGGGGTGGGGTGGGGTGGGTGGGGGAGGGGGAGGGGGAGGGAGGAAATGATTTTAAGGTTAAAACTTCCTATTTTCGACGGAACTTCTGTCGAAATTAAGTCACTTGGAAATAGCTAATTCCGACGGAATTTCCGTCGGATTTATATGTATTTCCGTCGAAATTAACTTTGGCGCTGGCGGAAAATCTGGCGCCAATGGGTGGTGACTATTTCTAACGGAATTCCGTCTGGATTAATATATTTTTTGATGGAATTATTATCGACCTAATTATCCATCGGAAATATACTATTTCCGAGTTTCCGCCGGAAATAGCTATGTTTCTAGTAGTGATGGTCCTTATAATGTTGATGCTATTTGACGCACATCAAACAAACCAGCTCTTTGCGGAGGTTTTACCATTTGGACAAGCTTCAACTGTTTTTTTTGGGTGGGTGGTGGATAAGCAATAACATTTTTTTTTCATTATAAGTATAATTGCCTGGATTTCAAATACACGTATTCATTGGTGTTTCTATAAGCTGTTGGATTCAAATTCTTGCTGGTAACACATGATCTTGAGGTATCATGACTAATTTATGTTCAATATGATATCGTCCCCCAAAAGGAAAAAATGGGTTTAACATCATGTCAATTTACTTCCTTGGTCTACTATTATTTTAGTTTACAAGTTGCAAATTATTTTAGTTTGCATCAAATATCAGGTTTTTTCTTCTTTCTAAATTATTATTATTATTATTATTATTATTTCTTTTTATAATATTCTTCCTGGTGCTTTATTTGAAAGTCCCTTCTTCACTCATATGTTTGTGTCATTTTGTTTTCTTGGATAGGGATTCAAAGCAACCAGGCAAAGTTTGTGGAGGTCCACACCAAGCTGGCAAGCTATCTCAGCAAGCAGGCAGCAGTCTGCTGCACGCTTCATGTCCAATCAGCAAAGTCTGGGCATGCAGCTTGCGCAGCTCAGTCGAGATGCATCTGCTGCTGTAAGTAGGTCACATAAGATTTATAACCGATTTGAATTTGTACCCATACCTCGTATTCCCATTCTGTATATGGTGTTGTTTCTCAGGGTGCAGCTCGGCGTGTGACTACTCAAAAAAAGAATTTGGAGGTTGAATCAGTTGGAATTGCTGGGAAATCTGACTCTAGCCGGACCGTGAAGTACTTCAGACTAGAGGTAAGAGAATTATTTAGACTCGGTTTACAGTTTTGTACATTGAAGCATTCGACAAATAAATCGCCAAACAATTTAACTGCGTGGGAACGTTGTTCTTGAAAAGCTTTATTTCATTTTGGTTCTTGATAAGCATCATAACGGTCTTGCTCCTTTCAAGAACTTACCAATCCAATTTTGAGAAAATCTTTAGTCAGTTTCTTTCGAATAGTTAATCAATTTTTTGTTGTTGGTGGTGATGCTCTGACCTATAATTAGAACTTCAAGTATTGTAGATCAGAATACTTGCATGGCTGTTTAGTAGTGCTTTCTGAGGTTATTTTTTTTGAGTGTCTCCCACACTATAAATTACTAGTATACTGTTGTTTTTGTCATGTGTTTCTTGTTCTTGACCCAATTTAGAAACTTTGTCCCAACTACTTGGATCGGCAATACTCTTGGTTCCATAAAAGTTTTTTCTAGCTAAACTACTGAATGACTGTTTACAATTTGCTAGTGGTTGCAGTTTGTGGACAAAGATCAAGAAGACATAAATGAGGATCTAGACTTCAGAGCGCTTGAAAATGGATATGTAAGTATATAGGATCATCTATTTTAGGGATTTAAGAATCTTGGAGTATGTCCCGAGGGACATGTCTGTTGTGTATTTTTAGTATTGAAAAACATACTGCCACCAAAGATTAGGATCAGTTTGAAACTGTACCAGATATTACCATCTTGTAATTGTTTATTTTGTAATCATGTGTAGTGATGGTTAGCATCTTTCATGATCTTTTTCAGTAATAATTATTTCATATTTTGGACACGCTCGAGCTTTTGATTTCAGTTTTTTTTGTTTGTTTGTTTGTTGAACATCACAATAGAAGTTAGGCAGAAGATTTTAGTTTGAATAATGATATTCTTAATGGAATATTATCTGACATGTTAAATTGCTGTCAAATGTAATTCATTCAAATACTCTGGCTTTTCAAGCTCCCTAACTTAATAATTGATCTGTTGGTGGTGGCTCTGAAACAGGTTGCAATCACTCCGCTCTCTGTTTATCATCCTCATAGAGAGGAGGAGGACACACATACAGCTGTTTGTAGCTGGATCTCTAGAGCACTTGAAGCGGATCAGTAAATCTTCCAGATACAGGATCAGTAGTACCTTTATGTACAACATATGAAGATGCTGCTGGCTCCATTGGGTTTAGTCACTATTAGGATTTTGTCTTTTGTCTCGCATTTATTAGTTTCTCTCAATGTAGTTAAGTTGGGGTAAAAAGAGAGGCTTTCATTCCACATTGTTGTATGTATTTATGGGTTGGCATGTGCTGTAAAATGTCAAGTCAGTAAAGAAGTTGTATTTAGTTTCTCTCAATGTAGTTGTTTGGTCTCAGTTTGGGTTCTCTCACTTCCATTATTTTATAGTATGTTTTTCCTTGTTATGTGTAACTGGAGGTGGCCAGATCGGAGTTATATATAGAATCTGTCCTTTGGTTTGGAAGATATTATTATTCACTGTTTTGTCGATGATGATTTATACATACTACTCTCTTTCGATTCCTAGTTACTTGCTTCTCGGAATGCAATGGCTTAGAAAAGTTTGATCACCAAAAGATTACTACAACTGCAGGGATATGTATGTATTTATATTAGTATTGTTGAGTTTGATTACTAGTTTTAATGGCTAGCCTAGCTTCGACTTGTGCTACATTTTTGCTTGTGGTGTTTGTTCAGATATATATATATATATATATATAATATACATTCAAGTGTAAAATAATAATAAATGAAGAGAGAGAAAGTGTTATAAAAAGAGGAGAGAGAAATATTTTACTATTCTCTCCTTTTCATTTCATTATGGGTCCTTCTACACGGACATCCAAATTGGACATTATTATTGGATATTTTCAATTTTTTTGATTTTGATTTTTTTGGTTTTTCTTGTTACTTTCAAAAAATATATAGTATTTATTCCAACTGAAATTTTTACAAAATATAATTTTTAGGTGTAATTTGAATACATATACTTGTACAAACTGTACAACACTGTTCTTGTATATGTATTCAAATTACACTTAAAACACTATATTTTATAAAAATTCCAGTTAGAACATATATACGAGCACTAACCGGAACCAGACGGTCATTTGACTTTGACCGTGGCGCACACAATGCATGCTAGCTAGATCAACACCCTAATTGAAAGGAATTAGTATCCTCTCCATTTCAAATTAAATGGAGATTCTCTATTTCAAGATCCAGATTTAAAATGTGTTGAAATGTAATGTCATGATAATAGGAGAGAGAGGGATGATAATGAGAAATATTCAAAGAATGAAGGGTCTCTATTTCATTTGAAATGAAGAAGATCATAGTCCAATTAAAAGACAATACCGTTAGCCCCAAAAGAAGAAACAGAATCCTAGAAGAAACAAATTAGGATCCTCTCCATTTCAAATAAATAGAGACTCTCCATTTCATGATCCAGATTTAAAATGTGCGATCTCTCTCCTGTTAGCATAATGTCACATTACCTTACATTTTAAATATAGACCATGAAATGAAGAGTCTCCATTCACTTGAAATGGGAAGGATCCTAGTCTGAAACAAACACCCATGGGCCTTGTATTAATTGTAGTAAAAATAACATCAGTTTAATTTCTCTAGCAATCTACGACAATTTTGCATGCCAACTCCTTAAAACTGAAAACAGACGTATCACTTAAAAACTTGCACCACATATATATTTAACAAACACGTCATGATCAGTTCATCCGACGTTCTAACGATTTAATAGAGATTCTGTCTGCAGTTTAGTTTTCAGTATCCCGCAATTTAATACTGCGGACGGGACAGATGACCAAAATATCCTCATTGTAAAAGTCTCTCATCCGCAATATTAAACTGTGGACGCTAAGTATATCTGGTCAATTGGAAAACGATGTCGTTTTTAGATAAGTGTCATCCGCAGTATTAAACTGCGAACGGAAAAACACTTAAAAACGACGTCGTATTGACCAAATTCTTTTTTTTTTTAATTTTCTAGACTCCACGGTATTAAACTGCGGATATCAAATAATTGATTTCACCCTACGATTCCATTGATTCAAATCTCCACTCTACGAAAGCTTTATTCATTAATTCATTCAGATCTCCACATGTTGGTCTTTAATCATTTCCTTTCCCTCCGTTACAACAATGTTATGGATCGCTTGGTCAAACTGAATTTTTTCAAGATCCATTCTATCATAATTTGGAATAAGATTTTCGGTATTACCTTCCTGACCTGCTCGTTTCAATGCTCGCTTCTCTCTCAAGGTAATATTGATTATTGAACATCTTAGATTGATTGTGTTTTCTTGGGGTCCATTAATTGAGGTACTAAATTTGTCTACATGGAAACTGTTGGGGCGTGATTATCTAGATCTGGTCATGGTGTAGCCCTATTTATTTAATAGATTTAATTTCATGTTGACCCATATACGTTTATTATCTATTTTAGTGGGAGAGTCCTTATTAGAGTAGAATTGGATTTGTAGGAACAGTGAATTTCATGAATAAATATTAATTTTGTTATTAATAAGAAAATGAATATTTATTTGAATATAAATATTATGTGTTATGAGATGAGTAATTCAATTAATTTCAAATTGAATTTATGATAATTAAGAGGACATGGAGAATTACGATAAACTCGTAGAATGCTTTGTGTGACACGAGAATGAAAATTATGATGATTTAATTATTTAAAGGAAGAAGGAATTAACAAGTGAATAATTAATTAATATTATATTGTTAATTTATTATTATTGTAAGTAATAAAATATTAATGAGTAAATGATTGAAAAAAAATAATAAGATTTATATTTACTCGATTAATTGTTATATGCAAGGTATGTGATGATTAAACATAAAATATATAGTAGTTACATCTATATATATAAAGTGTAGGGTGACACTTAAATGAGACTATATTATATATAGAAACTATATAGTAAGATTTAATGAATAATGTAAGTTACATAATTAATGCTTATGTGACAAATATGTGATAAGTAGATACATTAAAGTGTATGTATGAATATTATAATAAACTAAATAAACAATTATTTTTTAATGATTATTTCAATAAATTCATATAATTGAAATAATAAAGTTGGGTTAATATGGTGTGACAATACCCAATTAGATTATATTCAGTATTATAAATATACATGGATTATATGTTGATGTATATATATGTACCCCAACTTACTATATTGTAATATTATTTCCTTATTAAAACTACATTATGACTCTAAATGAATTTAATACCTAAGTATACATATATGCCTAAGTGTATATAATATGTGTATGTATTGGGTTATTTTATTTTGCTACATTGCTTCATGTTGCTGAGACCCTTGTTTGTCCCAAAATAAGTGGCATTTCCCTCCTCACGTGTATAACTCTAAGCCTAAGCCTATTGGTTGCTTCTCAAACTCAGCAAACATAGCCAATAATCATCAATGGGGAGTGGGCTCAACAGTAGAAATCACCAACCCAACCAACTACTCTCCATTAACCTTCTTGCAATCCTTCATTCTATTAGTTTGATTTGGAGTAGAAATGCATTGTCTGTATATTGAATTCTCTATAAATAGAGCTCTTTATTTCTTCATTTCATTTGCTGAGATTTTCTATAAGTATAAGAATTGAGAGCAAGTATATATCAGTGGTAAGAATTCTGAGAATTTGAGGGAATAATATTAGCAGCAAACTCATGCCACATTTAGCAGAGGTATCATTCTTGTTCTTCATTTCTGAAAATTCTACATTCTTGATTATGCTTGAATTCTTGTTAATTGATTGAATTATTGATGACATTGTGATCATATAAGTTTATATGCATCTAGTATAGCAATGTGGCTGAGTTAGAATAGATTTCGTAAGAAAATTTTGTAATTGAGATTGGTTTCTGCAGAGCAGAAACCATTCTGGTTCTGGCCGAGAAGAGGCGCAGCTACGCCCATATTGTACTAGGGTGCAGCGCAGTTGCGCCAGTCACTGATCTTGAATTTTAATTTCTGTTACTTTCTGATAAGTGTTAACTTGTTGGTATCACTCTAACATGCATAAGAAATAGAGTTAGCATGTAGATATATGTACCTTAACATAACATGAACGTCTTGGCTTCGTTAGTATACAATTATTGAATGAACTTATAGTCTTGAAAATGGACTTTGACATGTACTTGAGATATTTGCGTTCTGACCATATGAGCATGATAATATACATATATGACTTATTTATGAACATAAGCAAGCATAAGTTGTGATATATGGTTCCTTGTTCATGTCCAATTTATTTGGCTTTAAGTTAAATGGTTTTTCAAAGGAAATTTGACATATTTAAAACTAATATCCATGAATACCACATGGGATAGGTTCTGACTTTTTGAGCATGTTGTATGGTCTAGATATGCATGAAATGTTAGTCTAAAGTGTTGAGTAAGCACTAGAGTGCATGGTGTACGTTAAGAATGATTTCGAAAACAAAACTTGGACTTTTTGCAAACTAAGTTGCATGAACATGGTGTGTCTATATTCTGATATTTTTGAACATACATGCTAGTGCTTTTAACATCACTTAAATGGCCTACATGTGCACATACTTTGTTAGATACCTTGAAAGTTAGTTAAGCATGAATAAGACATGATTTAAAGTAATAAATGATCTTAGTTATGCGTATATGACGTAAACTCTTGTGAGCATGCATATTAACGGATTATATGATCACCTCACATGTATACATGATGAACATAGTAGCCTATATGATTTCGTGACCTTATATGGCCTTCAGTCATTAGAAATACCAATCTAGAACTATAACATATAAGTTGAACTTGGAAAGATTATGTAAGCATGCAAGACCCTTTAACATATGTATATACTATGTGACAATGAATGTTTATGTTTTGGACAGAAGCAGCAGAGCAAAAGCCCAACCCTGGTCTGGCCAGGGGACAGCGCAGCTGCGCCGTCCCTAGGCTTAACCAGGGCGCAGCTGCGCCAGCCTGAAGTTTAGTCTGAAGTATTCTGCTTGTTTTCTGATTTTGTCAGTTAGTTATAATAATACTCTAAGCTGCTAAACAAAGTCTAAGTGGTACTGATATATGATAACGACATGCTATGAAGATGTTTAACTTATAAAAGGAATTCTAAAGATAGTAAAGATGATATCGATTAAGTGATATGATTACTATACGTGGTATAACTATGTTACTTGGTTCCATAATGTCTTAACGAACTGAGTATGTGTTAAGTATATGTAAAGTACGTAATAACATACGTATAGGATTATACGACTAAGATAGGATCGTATGTATGTGCTTTAACGTTCATATCAAGTATATGTATTCGACTTATGTAACTAATGAGATACATATATACGTAGCTATATTATGATAGGAAATCAAAGTATTGATAAGCTAAAGGTTGATAAACTACGCTTAAGACAAGTATCCTAAACCCTTGCATTTACTTTATTCAATGAATCTTGTAAGCAAGTACTCGAACCCTACTCTTTATTGAGCATGTATTGAGCTTGTACTATTATTTGTTGTACGAGTAAGCTATTGGAATTACGATTCATGTTTTATGACTTAAATACTTTGTGGCTAAGATAAAGTCGATTTATATTCTTCGAACCTTAATGTCGAGTTTTGAACTTATAATTGTTCATATATACATTGAAAGAGCGGTCTATGCCATTTAATTCGGCTAGACCTATATCATGAATTGGAAAAGCGATCCAAACCAATTGATTGGTGCGGAATCTTATATTGACTGAGATGAACAACCATCTTGAAGGGGAAAAACTATATATTGTCGGGCGACCGACGTGTGCAATTGAGTACAATTGAATGATATGCATAACGTAGGGTACTTTAGGCTGATCACCAATTGTACTTGTATTATTGGATTATCAGTATATTTCTGTTAATTCTAGTAGAAGTTCATAGTCCTTAATGACGGCTCAGTATTCATTATTCTTGAACTGCGAAAAGGTTAAACCTTAAATCTTATTAATATCTTTCGGTCCTTAGCGACTATTGTTGAAAACTATTGATACTTCTTGTTATTCTCGAACTATCCTTTATTGTCATACCCTTGGGAATTGAAAACTATATTGTTCCCTTATTGCTATATTACTTGCTGAGCAAACTTGTTGCTCATTCTTGCTTTTTCTTAAAAATATTTCAGTTAAGACAGAGCAAGGCGGACCCTCAGGCACTGACAAGGGTAAGGGCAAGGTTACGGAGTAGCTTGTGCTTGATTAGAACTATTGTGATTGTAATAAGTTTATCTTCTATTATGTATTAGTTATGTTAAGTATGTTTAAGTATGTTTAAGCTATGTAAGAGGTGTTTAAGTTACGAAACCTTGGGACATGAATGGTTATATTAAATAAATGTAATCTTTTCGTATGTGTTATTCCGTTGTGCGAGATATTATTATCGTATTAGTTATTGAATAGTTAGAACGTGACGAACCGAATTCGAAACTGTGGCGGTACGGATTTTGGGGCAGTCACAGGGTTTACTTATTTGGTGGGACAAGGAGATCTAACTTGGGAAGGGAGCAGTCAATCATTAAATGTAGTTATAAGGTGATTCTGAACAGGACTCCTACTCCTAGTTAGATTTGGACAGACAAGACTTGTATAAATACAGCTACAAGCAAGGGTTGAAGACATCATCATACAACATAGAATATAGTATCACAGTATAAGATACAATACATAATTTGTACTCTCCTCATAATATAGTGGAATTCTCTTTCTCCCCGTGGGTTTTTTTCAATTGAGTTTCCACTTAAATTCTTGTGTTCATATTTTATATCTCTTTATTTATGTTTATGTGAGTGTATTTTGTGAGTTGAGTTCACAACGATACAATAGACTGTTGGCGCTATTTTGGTCTGCTGTTTTGGTGATTTCGTTAGGCGTACAAAATCAGGCGTTAACATTGGCGCCGTCTGTGGAAAAGAAGGACACTTGTTCTGGTGTCAAATTAAAATCACCGATTTACCAAGAAGAGGAGATCTTACGCAAAAGATAAGTGATTCTCTTTTATTAGTTTATGAAATCATCATGATCAGCAATATTGCTTTACTTGCAATATAACTTTCGTAACATGATGTTATGTTTAAAGACAGAAAAATAACAATTTGAGTGGATGTTAAATTAAAATCATCTAGCTTATTTAATACACATCATATGATCTTCAGTTCGGGTGGATATCATCGTAAATTGCGAATTAAAAATACTATATATAATATTTATCGGATTAATGATGACAAGAAGTAATGGTGAAACAGTTACAGTCTGCTTTCAATTAGAAGTTATTACCTTACTATTTGGTATGATTATTATATTTTATAATATGTGATACATTGGTATGTTAAGCTTACACATCACTTTAATACCATCATAATATATAATATACTATTATATTATGTATAATATTTTCAAGGCCAAATATCAAGCTCTGTTTTCTTGAGTTTTAGAATAGGGAATTGAAACAGGGAGATCAGAATGGTGGGCTGAAAAAAAACAACATATGAGGAATTTCGCCGGAAGAGATGAGAAGAAAACAAGAAATGGATGGAAGAACTCAATCTTAACAAACTTGCTTAATCTCTCTGCACCACTGTCACTCCTTCGGTGGAGAAGATTAAGCCTCGAACACCGCGCCAGCTACTAGATCTTTCATTAGGCACCCATTTCTTTACCATCTGATGCAGCAAGTGAAATTGGAGGTCTAAATCTCATCATTCAGACAAGGATATGTGTGGCGAAGCCATCATCTCCGACTTCGCTTCGCCGAGTCGGTCCTCCCACCATCTCAACGCCGATCTGCTATGGAGCACCTCCCTGAAGAAAAGCCTCTGGATTGGGCCAAAAATGTATCTCGGCCTAAAGCTTTTCTCCGGGTTCTTCACCCTAGGTGAGTTGGGTCTGGCAATCTACACAGTACCCCTGGAATTGACATAAAAATGAACTCAGTCGCCAGTATGGGTGGTGACCGGAGCAGCAGCAGCAGTGGATAAGAAGACTGCGACGCCGATTGGAGAGCCGCTGTCGATTCCGTCGCCAACACTACTATGAACAACAGCATAATCTCTACTTCCAACAGTGGTTCTACAGCAAATTCAATTACCGATAAATCCGAGAGGATAAACCAGTGGACAACAAATAAAAACTCAAAACATAAAACACTGCCAATTGAAGATGTCGATGCCGTCGAGCCCGGGGGCACCAATGACACCGACAGCTCCGTCACCAACGAAGGCGGCGCCACAGAGGATTATTGATAGAGAGGAGGATATTGCTTCAGATGTATCAGAGGTTGGCTAGTAATTACCATGGGATCAGTCTCAGGAGGATAACAACTAGAAGAAAGCAAAAGCATAATGGATTAGTTGGGATGGCATTGGGTATTTTTTTTTGGAAAATAGCCGGCAACAAATTCTACGGCGGACATAGAAGCAACATAACGAGCACTGGAGTTTCACTTGGGCGGTAGTGTTATTTTTGGAGTCAGATCTGCGTTGGTCCATCCAACTCTTGATCAATAATACTTGCAATATCATATGGATTCACAACTGAAGGCTACGAGCAACGAAGGGTATTAATCGGAAGGCCTGGTTTGAACGACCAAGAAAGGAGATTGATTGATGATTCATTATTGTATTGAGGTTAATAATGGGTCCGGTTGGAAGGCATCATCCGGATGGGCTACGATGGAGTAGGATATAACTTTTGCCTTAGAAGCTTAGAATTGTCTTCGGCATGTCGGAACAAATTGTACAATGCACTCGGACTGCTTCGGACACTCGGGCCTAACTTATTCATGACATTCTTCGTGACTTCGGCAGGATTTTGGCATGACTTCGGCGATTCCTCTTTGGACTATTTTTGCTTGGCAAGGCAACTTCGGCGTTTCCCTCAAACTTATTCAGCAAAGTCATTCTCCAGTGTTATTTGGAAAAAGAGGCCTTCGGAAAACATGATCTCTGTGGGTATTCGGGTGATACCATCTGCACCTGCCATCAAAAAATTGGCACGAGGAACATATGCAAATACTTTGTTCAGAAAGAGCTTGTTTGACTATTGAAGACATTGAAAAAGCGAGCACGTGACTGATAGGAAAGGTTCAGGGAGGTCTCTAGAGAGACAGTCTAGGGCGCGACATACAGAGGGTACGAGTCTAACCGAGAGTAGGTTTTGGAGCCTCTCTCGTGATAGAAGCAGATCTGAAGATCGCAGACCTGGGGGAGGTTCGAGAGTACACCGCTCCAATAACCCTCGGTACAGCAAAGGAGGTGTCGAAGCTATTCTCGGAAGGACAGTTTCGAAATGTGTCGATAGGAGAGACCAAAAAGAATAAAGCCGTTGTATTTGGTGGTAAGTTCTGGTGCAGGAGATTGGGGGAAAGTAGCATCCGGTCCCTAAGGGACGTGGAAACAAGGCGTCCGAACTTGGAAAAATTTGTTTACGCTTTGGTAGTGGTCAGTCAGAGGCTTCGGCAATACACGACCTCTGAAAAAGGTTCTGGGCAGATCAAAGGCTTCGGGAAGGCTTGCAGCATGGACTATGAAGTTGTTCTATATCTGTCCGACCAGCGGACCAGATTGTATCTGCCCGACCAGCGGGTCAGATTTTACCGATCTGACCTAGCGGATTAGGTTTTTTTGTTGAGGTTAGATTCCTTCGTCTCTGCGTAGCGTAGTGTGATTGGTCGAACCTGTTCGGCTCTCGGAGAGAACGAGATTGCCAGTTATAAGGTGGGGTTCCCTCGCCTCTTCGGAGGACTGCGAACAAACATTCCTGGATGAACCTTCGGCTCTTGGAGAAAAAGTCACCAGAGGTCTAAGGTTGGATTCCTTCGTCTCTGCGTAGCGAAGTGAATATTCATTTAAGGGTGGACATTCATTCCTTCATTCATTCATGCATTCATTCATTCATTTCTTCATTCATGCATATATAACATAAAGATTTTTTGGTGTTATGTTCGGACTTTGAAGGCGAACGTTTGGGCCATGTGAGGTGGGCCGATGACGGATGGGTTGTTCCTTGGGCTTGGTCAGAAAGTTCCCACAAACGTTTGGGCCATGTAAGGTGGGCCGATGACGGATAGGTTGTTCCTTGGGCTCGGTTAAAGAGTTCCAATTCTTGGTCCAGTTGGGTTTATTATTAGGTGGGCTGGATGTTTTGCATGGTTGGGCTATAGTTTTTATATACTCTTCCATCAAATGTTCCGTTTAATGAAAGACTGAGGGGAAATGTTGGGACATGATTATCTAGGTCTAGCTATGGTGAAGCCCAATCTATTTGTATACTCTCTTATTTTAATTTTCTTATAAATAAGAGACTGGGGGGCAATGTTGGGGCGTGATTATCTGGGTCTGGCCATGGTGTAGCTGTGACGCCCCCAGAATAGGTCCATTCAATCCAACCCATTCTGAGTCGTCAAATACATGGTACAGAATTCAAATACAAACTTTATATCATACGGTCGTGCAAAATACGACCACACAACTGTGAGTGTCAATACAAATATGTAGAAAATATTAAGATTCAAACTAAGTCCTCATTATAATTATTATTACACTATTTATCAGAAATAGTGAGGACTACTACTGCTCTAACTCGGACCATCACTCTATCCCCCGACTAGTTCCCGCAACATTCTCATTTCCTGAAGAGGACAACAGATGAAAAGGGTGAGCTCAATTAGCTCAGTAAAGAATATTATGACTAAGATAATGGAAAACAAATTATCGTTAGTCTTTAACAAATCAGATAAAATATAATGGACAACCAATCTTAGATCAATATTCGCAGCGGAAATAACAATTCATTAGAAGAGTTAAGCAGAGAATGAAGTCTACTATCTTCTATGATTTAAAAGTCCATCATCAATATTTTACCCCTGTAACATCAATCAATATACATCTCGAATCAAATATTCATCTTTGCACTACAGGCCAAAGATATTCATTTGTATCATCAGTGGTCATGTTCATCTCAACACCTGTCATCTTTGCACTACAAGCCAAAGATATTCATCAGGTAATCATTCATCTTTGCTCTACAGGCCAGAGATATTCATCAAGTAATCATTCATCTTTGCTCTACAGGCCAAAGATATTCAGTTACATCACCTTTTAGGACTGAGAATGATGAAAAATATTTTAAAAAAACGAATCCAGTGAGATAAAAGACAAAGACTAAGGATTCGTATTTTAGTATATCCAATTCAAAAATACCTCGTAATAATCAATTATGGAGCAAAATTCAAGAATAGAGCTCAAAACTTGGATACAATCAAAGATAGTAACCTTAACAAGCAATTTGGACAAATAGAAGAAAATTTAATTTTTTTCGTGAATAGTGCCGTATACGTGAATAGTGCCGTATACGTGAATAGTAACCCCGACGGATAAAGTAAGAATTTCATAACAAAATTCATGACAGTATTTCTGTATAATGATATTGAAAAGAATAACATCATTTACGAAAGAAATAACATCCCTTACCTCAAAAAGATAGTACCTCTGACTGGAATATCGGATATAATATCAAAAAAAACTTGCGCTGAATACTAATACTCAAAGTATTGAAATACTCACAAAAATACGCTCGATATTATAGAGAGAGAAAACTTATGATTCTGGTGTGATTTTCAATTCTAACCTAAGCACCCTATTTATAGGAAAAGCTTAGGATGCCAAAGGAGACTAAATGAATAAAATAATATTATTTTTTTAAAAAAATCCGCCGCCTGGCGGCTTTCAAAATTCTGAATTTTTCAACAAAAGTGGGGCCCACCAATTAAAAATATTTATTTTTTGAAACTTCAATAATTCATAACAAATAGCCCCTTTGTCAGAAATATACAAATTCTATGTCCTTCCATAGGAAATTTAATTCTCTACAACTTTGTAGAAGGAAGTTTTTCTAAATTCCAAACATAAATTATCCGAAATCCACAACCAGATGATTTTTTACACTAAAATATTGATAAAAACTCATCAGCGCCAATTCCTTCTTTAATATCCACAAAATAATTATTTCCTTATCATATAAATCAATAATTAATTATTCACAGATAATATTACAGAACTACAATATTGACAACCAGGTCGTTCCCAGGAAAGAGGGGGCCTTCCGATAAGGACTTCTCCTTACTGGCGCGCAATTAAATAACTCCTCCTAGACAGAACTTCCTTAGGCATTGTCAATAATGCTATCTAATAATATTATTCAAATAATATGAATTATTGAGTTGATAATGTGAAATACTGTGCAGTGACAATTATTGAATCAATACTACAAAATATCAACTGTAGCCATTATTGAATCAATAATAAAAAATAGCAACGTAGCAATTATTGAGTCAATAAAATATCAATGCAGCAATTATTGAGTCAATAATATAAAATATCAACGTAGCAATTATTGAGTCAATAATATAAAATATTGAACAGTAATTACTGTAACAATAATTGAATAAGTTACTTCTCACGTAAGACTCAATAATTCGAAATACTGTGCAATACCGTGTGCTACTGTGCAACACCGCGTATCACTGTATTTTAACAACCGGGTATTCCAACAGTACTAACGGTAACAACCACGCCGTTATTTTGTAAAAAAGTTATTTCTGTCGCTTTCTATATCCGACAGTTATTCAGTTGTGGGGACCCACAAATAGCTGCGCCGTCGTACGAATATTTCCCGACAACAAGAATATTCCACGACCAAACGAATATTCCCCGACAACAAGAATATTTTATAACCACTTGCTCATTTTAAAAATGTTTGCACATTTCATCCATAACTTTCATATTTATCAAATCAACACCTTACTATTTCGAAATAATATATAAAGAAAATTAAATCTTTATTAATAAAAGTTGGGGTCTTACAGTAGCCCTATCTATTTAATGGATCGAATTTAATGTTGACCCATATACGTTTATTATCTATTTTAGTGGGAGAGTTTTTATTAGAGTAGGATTGTATTTACTTATTTGATGGGACAAAGAGATCTAACTTGGGAAGGAAGCAGTCAATCATTAAATGCAGTTATAAGGTGATTCTAAACAGGACTCTTACTCCTAGTTGGATTTGGGCAGACAAGACTTCTATAAATACAGCTACAAGCAAGGGTTGAAGACATCATCATACAACATAGAATATAGTATCACAATATAAGATACAATACACAATTTGTACTCTCCTCATGATATAGTGGAATTCTTTATCTCCCTGTGATTTTTTTCCAATTGAATTTTCACGTAAATTCTTGTGTTCATATTTTATATCTCTTTATTTATGTTTATGTGAATGTATTTCATGAGTTGAGTTCACAACGATACAATCGACCTTTGGAAGGAAATTTTTTATTTAAAAACAGCTGAGGACGGACCTCATCCTTCCCTCCATAAATTTTACTTCAATTTTTCCAAGAATAACAGAAGATCATGGGTAGGTATGGAAGATAAGAGACCCGCATATATACCTTAGGTTCATCCAACGCTTAAATATATGGAGAACCACATCTTCATAATGAAATCAAGATAACCAGGTACTTAATTTGGTCTGTAAAATTCGAAAACCAACGGAGAAGATGACTACTTGAAAACGAATGCAACTTGAGATTGGAAATTATGATATAACACATAGATCAAGAGAAATACTTGAAAATGGAAATTCTATTATTTGGCATCAGCAATTTAATAATATCGTCTATAAAATAATAATAAAAAATTAAATTTGGTCAATACGACGTCGTTTCTTAATTGACTTAGTGTATGCGGACGACACTTATTTAAAAACGACTTACAAGGAGGGTATTTTGGTCATCTGTCCCGTCCACAGTATTAAACTGCGGACGAGAACTCTATTAACCATTCGATCTACAGATGGACGGTCATGATGTATTATAAGAATAACATTAAATTGACAACGTTGTCCTATATATATATATATTAGCGATAAGGATCTTAGGCTCACCCAACTAAAAACTCACCCAATTCACCCCTATTTCGCGACGGACCGGACGACGATTTGGTCCGTCGCTATATATACAAATGTCGTCTATATGTTGTCTGTCGCTATATGTTGTCTGTCGCTAAAAGCTAAGACAACGATTGTATATATAGCGACGGACCAAACCGTCGTCCGGTCCGTCGCTAAAGGGGGGTGAGCTTAGGTGAACTTTTAGTTGGGTGAGCCTAAGATCCGGATCGTATATATTAGTGTATTAATATAACATGCAGAAGGCTTATAACTATCTGTTTTTAAACTCTTTCTGTAAAACACTAATACTCTGTGATAGATACATAATTCATACATTTTAGTTATCCCTAATTTTGTCCTTTTAATTATATTAGTTTATTAAATTAATATATTTTATTTTATTTTATAGGGTTTAATATTTATTGTAATAAAGTCAAAATCTTGGTGATCAAGCGATATTTAATGCTCTTATTCATGTAAGAAATATCCAAGAAGAATTCTAGCTGCATGGAGAAGGAAAAGGTGGAATAATCTTGGTGTGCAAGTCAAATCCAACAAGAGAAAGAAAATCTATCTAAAAGATCTCTTTATCTAGAAGATCTATTTGAGAAGTTGATTACCACTAGGAAACCTACATGGAAAAAATGAAAATAAAAGTGTCCAAGTTCAATGTTTCTAAATTAGGGTACAAATTTATTTTCCTTATAAATAAGTCTCTTATTTTAGAGAGGGAGGGTATTAAGTATTGTATTACACTAGGTTAGGAATAGAAGTAGATTAAATTATTTATTGTATGCTTGTTAGAGAATCATCAATAAAGGGAGTAAAAATGGTCATTTGTGATGGCCAAAATCCATCACAAAAATTAGAAAAATCATCACGAAAGATTTACGTGATGGCTTTAAGCATCACAATGGCCGTCTTGTATATGCTCATCATGAAAGATTTTACGTAATAATTTTGGCAATCACCGAAACATTCAGTCCTTTTGTAATGGCTAAATTTGTCACATTAGTATAGTAGTTATTTGTGATGGCTGAAGCAATCACATCCTTTTGTGATGGTCACGACAATCATCAATTATTTGTGATGGCGAAAGCAATCATGTCCTTTTGTGATGGTCACGACCATCACAGAATTGGATAAGATTTTTATGATGGCCAAAACGATCACCAAATATTAAGGCATTTGTGATGACTAAAGCAATCATACACATAAGTCTCTTGTGATGGCTAAAGTAATCACAATTGTTCCTATTTTTGTATCTCATTTATAATTTTTGATGATAGTAAAACCATCACAAAATTCTTATATTAAAATATATTTAATTGCCAATTTTATATTTCAAATCTGTAAATGCCATAAATTTCAATAAATTTAAAACATAAAATCATACAAAATTATTAAAATGAAAAAATTAGATCAATTTAATTAAAAATCAATTCATAACCAACTATTTAAATAGGTAGTTACATGTCATAGGTTCATCAAACAATTAACTAACCCAATATCTATCAAAGAACTCCTAAACTAATAAATTGATAATCAAAGAAAATCTAGATCATTCCAAATTCTACATGGAGACCTCGTCAAAGTCGTCATCATCTGCGTCGTCATTCTCAACATGTATAGGTTGAGTTAGTTCAATTGATGCATTTGATGAAGCAAACAAATCATCTGGGTCGGATCAAGTGCAAATGTTTCAGCCATATTCTTTGCGTATTGATGAAGATAACTCAAGTAGCTTTGCATTTTCTTTATTTAATAGAGTCGTCATCTACAACCAAAGATGGACAATAGGAAACTCAATCAAGAAAAACTTAATCAAACAATAACGAAATTGATATAAATATCACACGAGTTCCAATATGTAGATATAAAGAACTTGTACTAAAAATCATTAACAAGAATGAAACCACTTTAAAAATAATGTCATTCATTGAAGTGAGAAACTATTTCCAAAGGAAGAAAGTACAAATGCATACTCCTTTCCATTCCACCACCTAGAAAGATATGCTCTTGTTGTAGCATTGATTACCAACATAAATAAAAAAAATTTAAACAAAAAAAAAACTCTTTCCTAAAAAATCATACAAAAAAACAGAGGATTAAAAAACCTATGACATGACAAAAAACATAAAAGTCCAAATAAACAAACCCAAACAACAAATTATAGGCCAACTAAAAGCATAGTAAATCACACCATTAATTATCACAATTGAACACAACTATAAATGCAGTTGGAAATGACTACAATAGTGAAATATTAGGAATACTCTGTGAACCAAATAAAATCATAAATTACCAGTAAACGCAAAATTATGAAGTCCATAATAAATATAGAATCTTTCAAGAGAAATTTTTGATATATTACCTTTTTCTTATGTTGGATGTGGTCTTCTCTGCATCCTCTTTTCAACCAAACTCTCTGTATAGCTAAAAGCTCATTTGTAGATTGATCAAGCATATAAGTCAAATAACATATAAGAAACTGTAATAATTGATACCTTAAACCATTGATGGGCCTCCCATGTGTCCTCAATTGGCCCATAGCCCTCCAACGAACCTAAAAGTTAAAAAGATCAAAAATAATACAACAATAAATGGCAAGGCGAAGAAATAGAAAAGTAAAAGGAAGAAAATTTCAAATAGCAATACAATAAAGAGAAACAAGCTCTCTTTTTTTGCCGGATACAGACAATCAAGTTGATTTATATATAAAATGTGCAAAAATCAGAAATATTTGAAAATAAAGTTTGTAATGAGGAGAAATTACTGTCTTTCCAGAGAAATCTATGTAGCCAGCATTGATGTTACAATTTATAAAGAACTGAATGTTCTAAACTAGTTTTCAAAATTATCCAACTACGTTTCGACTTTAGTTAAGAAACTTCCTCCATGAGAAATTTGTATATTTACTTATTTAGCTACCATAAATCCTAACAAAGCAATAACAAAACTGCCATGTACCGTTAAGCTAGTTTCAGCTTTGTAAATGACCAAAAAAATGAGGGAAAAAATGTAGATTGATTAATAGAATTGCTTATTAAATTGAGATCAAGACACTACAAACTTAAGTTTAGCACATAATCTCACAAACTTGCAACAATGATTTACACCATAAACATAATCGAAAACTTAATTTCTTCTTATTTTATAGGCATATGGGTAAGCTGAACGTCTCCTCAGACAAATTTATGTGATACTCAATGGGATCACCAGCCTACTTACTTTTAGGGATGAAAAGAACACCTGCAATGTAATCAAAGGTTGTCAACCATTGTTACATGAACTTATACAAGTCAAAGACTCAAATTATTTAATCACGCTGCTGAAGAAAACAAATTTTGCCTTGGAAAGTTGGATGTAGTTTGTTATAATTTCAATTAAGGAAATTCCATGTAAAGTATTCCAACTTATGCAGTAAATATCATGAACGGGAAACTTGAACATATCTAATTGGAAATTAAAACATATCTAATTGGAAATTAAATACTTTCACTAAAATAAACACACAAAAATCAACTGTAGACAGCCCCCAAACCCCAACTTACTGGATGGTGTATCCCACATTTGTCCTACATCAACAATGACCTTCAGCTTATAATGAGATCTCTACTTCAGGTGCTCTGGATCATGCCAAGTTCAGTGCTTAAGCTTCTAAACTGGTGGTCAGCAGTTGCTTGAATTTGAGAATGAAGGGATCTTAGAAAGAACCATTGATATGATTCACATGGGGTGTATTAGTGCTTGTGTAGAAGGTAGAGAATAGACTCTTCCAAGGTCTGAAATGAGAGTTTTCTAGCTCAAACATTAATGATGTATACCTCATTATTTTAATTAACAAAAATGTCCCAAGTTAAAGTAAAATTAAGATTTTTAACACCATAACATTGTTAGAATTAACAACAATCACCTTAAAATCTGTAGCCCAATAATAATCATAACGACATCGAAAATTCTTTCTCTCAGATGGATCACACGCTTGGCTTTATAATTCAAAAATCCAACTTCGCAGACCTTGGATGACCTAAGATCCACACCTGCGAATAAGTTAAAATTATTTGCATTAGTTGTCACTTTACATTGAGCTTATAGAATATCAAACCACCTGCAACTCCATTCTATTTTTCTTTCCATTCTCAATTTAATTATAAACTAGAATATCTAACCAGCTAAATTTTTTTTGATAAATAAATATGTATTCTATAAAAAGCATCTAAAGGGGATGATGTCCCGTACATGCGGTATAGAAAGAATGGACAACAGCCCAACGAATCCTAGGTAAAACTTATTATCTGGAAACGCCAAATAAATACTTTAACAGTCCTATTTAAGCATTCTTCTTATTTCATTATTGGTTTGTGTGAGGCAAGGGTTTTAAGATCTGCTAAAAATACATTTACATGTAATATTTTCAATATACCCAAAACTACGTTTACGAATGTATTGAGGACTTATTGAAAGTATATCATAAATGTTTTTTGTACATCTCAAGAATATTGCCATACAACCAAAAAAATATTTTGAATCTCCATACAGAAGAAAAATACCTCTTTACCTCTTAAAAGACTTTGGAAAGGAAAGGAAAGAGAAAAAAATTGTCGTTCATCAAAAAATTCAGCTGTTTCCGTTATACTATAAAAAAAATCACCTGACTGGGACACTATCAAAATCTTCGTTAAGATCCCTTATTCAACTAGCAGTTCCAAACGTAACACTTTGCTTTAGATTGAAGAAGAATTTGGAAGGAGCTCTAGATTGAAGACAAATTTGGAAGGAAGTAAATATGGACAACAGGATCACAAAAACACCTTATCTGGGCAAAAAGTAAAACTCTTAACAAGGAAGCATTCCAAATTCTTCCAAATCTCTTAGATAAATCCTGGCATTTGAACATCTGAGCCATATCAGTTTGTTTAAATATTCACAAAACATCTTACAGTTTAACTATAAGACCAAAATAATTGTATATATATACACCAAATTGTATTACATTATACATGTGTTTATATATGACCATAAAACTCACTTTGTCATCATAAATCATTTCAAGGAAATTTACATATATAGCTTTAGTAAACCAGAAAAGCAGTAGATATTTATAAATGTATAAATACAAAAAAAATCACATGAATACAAATTTTCAACCTTCCACCTCAATTTCTTGCTTACTAAAAATAAATGTGAAATACTAAATATTTAAATTATACCACAATAATATCATTAATAAAAGAAAATTTTGATGTAATAGCAACAACAAACAAAAGACCCCAACTCGAACTTAAATATATCCAATTATCCCATATAATTTGAGGTCAACACATAGATATAGTTTTTACAGTTTATTTCTATTTCTCCCAAAATTTGTCGCCAACCAAATAGGACTAAAAGTCAATTCTAAAAAATGGGCGAAAGAAATCGAGGACTTACTGCTAGAGACTATCTTGCACTGCGAGGGAATATATATTGGATCGGAAATTGACAAGTTTTTGACTATTATTGATATCAACACAAGCGTAAACGATACTGACAAAAAAATAAATAGAGAGAAAATAAGGGCAAATGAGCAACGCAGTAAGACGCTATTTGTTCCCTTCTGGTTAGTCTCCGGTGAAATTAATAATTTTTTTGTTAAACCCATTCAAATACTCAGAAATTTGAGGCAAAAGCTGTAAGAATTAATATTGAAACAGCAGCAGCGGCATCCATATATATATAAACCCATTCAAATACTCAGAAATTTGAGGCAAATTTCTAATTAAAAAATTACTGCAATTAATATTTGGGAGAAAATAGAGTGAAATTGGGGAAAATTGGAATTGGAGAAAACTTACCTAGCACTTAAGAGAGATAGAGAGGCCGGACGGTGACTGGGAAGAGATCACGGCGACTACCAGAGAGCGACGACACGACGACGCGACGAAGATGGCGACGGCGACGGCGATTCAATATGAATAATTTCTTATGCCTCTCTGGCTCTCTGGCTGGCTCTGCTAGTGGAAACCCTTCTAATTTAGGGGCTCTCTGGCTCTGCTAGTGGAAACCCTTCTAATTTAGGGGAAAATTAGGAAGAGTGCTGTAGTCTAAAATTATTTATTATTAAAATAAATATTGGATATTGTAAGTTATTTATAAAAAGTGTTAATAAAAGTAAATTGATTATTGTAAAAATTATAATTTATCATAATTAATTTTAAAAAATTAATTATAAATAAAATAGTGACCAATTTTATCTCTGGCAAAAACCTCTGAACAATAATATATAGTGAGTAATAATTTCTTCATTAAAAAAAAAATTCCTCTCAAATTTTTATCATAAATAGGCGCCAAATATCCTTCTACTACATTAATTTTGTGAAAGAAAAAATATAAATTGTGAAGGTTGTTTCTTTCGCTAATAATTATATTGTCACTATATTATTTTCCTTCACTGTTCCTTCGCTAGAAAACTACTCATGTGAACAAAATTTCCTTCGCTGCATTCCTAATTTCTTGTAGTGAGTGGATGCGGATGATAGTAATGTTGGATAAAACTTGTTCAGGTCTGACAAAGAAAAATATAAGTGAGCTTTAATATTTTTTTTTAGATGAAATATTGTGTGATGGTTCAAACACAATCAAGAAAAATAAATTGAAAAAGACATCCTTTGATAAATAGTAAAACAAATATATTCCTATGTTCGCTGAAATTTTATCAATTGTACCCACCTCCCTTCCAAAAACAAAAAAAAACAATTTATGCGAAAAATCCAGTGATTGTAATGGTTGTCACAAATATTTTATAGTGATGACACAACTAGACATCAGTAAAAACTATCATATATACTAATATTTTGTGATTACTACTAAATTTCATCACCTAATATATTTATTGGTCATATATGTTTGTTTTTTAGTGATTGCCTTGACCGTCACAAATAGTTTATAGTAATGGCAAAATTAGCCATTACTAGGAGCCGTCATCTATATTATTATTTTGTGATTGTTGAAAAAGTCCATCATATAATACCATTTTTTGTGATTGCTTTAATGTCGTTATAAATTTCCATCACATGTGATTTCCTTTTCGTGATGGTTTTGGTCATCACCAAATATTTTTAAGGAGAAATATATAGGTGATGGTTGGCATGCCATCACAAAAAGTAAAAATTATTTTTGGACAATATTTGGTGATTGAAATAGTCGTCACATATATATATTCACTATGAAAAAATTAACCATCACTAGATCAATCATATATATACTATTTTTTGTGATGACTCGAATAATCCATCACAAAATATTGTCTATTGTGATTGCTTTTGAAAATCATCACCATGATCCATCACGCATGCTTGATTTTCTAGTAGTGTTTCTTATTTATTTTTAATCTTCTTCTCTTCTTTATTTTAGTTAGTTAATTTATTTTTCATGTCTAGCTAATTTTTTATATCTAGGATGAAGATGAAATTAAATAATTATTCATGATAATATTTTTCATATTTTCTATTATTTATACTTTTATGTTTAATTGATTTCGCTTTCATGTTTCGTTATTGAAATATCTTTCGTTTTATAGTTCTTATGTAATTTTAAATTAATTAAGAGGTTTTGATAGATTATTGTTAAGATATGAGTTTTTCATAATCCATGCTTGCTTGAAAAAGTTTTGATGGGTTATACTTAATCCTTAAATTTTCATAGTCTATGCTTGCCCACGTTAATTGTAAAATTACTAAATTAAAGGGAAGGGAGATCAAAATCATAATTAATTATAGAAATAGAAGAGATTGAATTATATGTTATATTTATTATTTAATAGATTTGAATTCCTAGATTGCTTCCTTGTTATTAGTTTTCATATTCTAGTTAATCAACTCTCCATCTTTATTTCTAATTCGCCTAAAATAGATATTAAGGATATATTAAAATTAATCTAGTCTATGTAGGGTTCGACCTGTACTTGTCAGTTCTTCAATTTAACACTGTGCACTTACAGTTACATATTCTTATCACATCACTCCGCATACAATTGTTGTCACTCTTTCAGACATCAATCTGTCTTGCAATTAAATATATATAATAAGAAACCAAGTTTGAGGATTTGATTTAAGTAGTAAGTACCTTATACGTTACAAAATTAGAAATGTATTTTCTTTAGGACTACAAAATAGCCTGACGTTCTTAATTAATTTGTCACCATAATATCTAAGCATATATCACATTACAAATACTAAATTATTGGATAACATTAAAAGTGCATTTGAAAACTTAAATTATCCTTAGAAATTATATTTCGTTTTAAATTAAACTATATATATTTATATATAAGATCCGTCTTTCTAGCGAATCATAGAGAGCGAACTAATGACGAACCGGCTATAGCAACGGTTTTTTTTGTCGCTATAACATAAAAAATCGGCTTTCTATGTTATAGCGACGAAAAAAACCGTCGCTATAGCCAGTTCGTTTTTAATTCGCTTTTTATGGTTCGCTGGAGAGACTGATCCTATATATATATATATCTTTGGTTCCCTTAAGTTGTAGGCGCGTAATGGATGTGAAGCTATATATTAATTGCAAATGAACAACTCCATGCACAGACCCCAAATCAAAGTACAACCATCTAAGGAAACAATTTCCAAACTCCAGCAGTAGGTCTATTTAAGCTTAACAGTATATATGCATCATTTAATTAATTATACTGGCATACTTAATAATTAGCACTAAAATCTTTTGTTTTTTCCGCATAATAAAACAATGCTACCTATGTTTTAATATTTCAGTGATCCATGAGTATATATATATATATATATATATATAGCTAGTAATTTTAGTAGTTAATAGATGAAGCACATGCATGCAGGACCATAAATTATCAAGACTAATTTAGTAAGTAATCTGCTCTCATCAGACCCAACTTCTGGCCGGACAGAGATGATTGTATAGGTATACCTAGGTAACAGTAATTATAATTCTAACGATCGATCCATCTATATCATCTTTTACTGTTACAGAAAAATACATACATATATATATATATATATATATATATGTGTGTGTGTGTGTGTGTGTGTGTACCTGTATGATGATATATGAGAATAGGTCCAACTAAGTTTGCATGAATATAGTAAAGAAGGAAATTAATGCTAGGTCTTAAGCTTCTCAAATTCAAGCCCAAAATGAACGTATATGTCCCCACGAAGGTTCGTGTACAAGGAAGAAGAAGAAGAGAGAGAAAGAGATTCATTAATATATAAATATATATATATATATATATATTATTAATGTTCGTGTACAAGGAAGAAGAAGAAGAGAGAGAAAGAGATTCATTAATATATAAATATATATATATATTATTAATGTAAAAGCAGGTGCTACATATATAGAGTTGTGATCAGTTCAGTACCGGAGAATTAAGTGATACACAAATTAAATACAATATCAGAATTAACATGCACAGCAACAAATATGAGAATATATTTATTTATATGTATATATAGCACACGTACAGCTTAATTCTAGAATAATCAGCATCAGCACTTGCCGGAAGGGAACTGGAGAATCTAAACAACTAGCAACATTTAGGCTTTTTTCTGCTTGCCCGCGGCCGCCCCCCATAGAATTCAACCAATTTAGTTGACTAGTTCCCATGACCTAAAAATTATTTAAATTCAAGGAAATATATAAATGCACGTTCATTTTATGACCCATGATATATCAAGTAATACATACGTACGTACCAATTATATATATTATCTTTCCTTCCTTCCTTCAAAACTGTAGCTAGCTAGCTAGGGATCCCAGTAGTTTGATGGAATACCACTGAGGTTCATAACAAATGATAGAGGAGACATCGATGTCGGCGATGGTGAAGACGAAGACGAAGACGAAGATGTTAACATGATGGCTGCGTCATTAATAACATTGTTGTACTCCATTTGATTGTCAGAAGTTGGCACGTGCACACGATGACCATGTGGGTAAGATAATCCACAGGGGAAATTAGCAACAGTACTACTACCACTTATAATTGACTCATCAATTTCCTGTGCGCCATTATCGACTGCCATGTAATTGCTACAAGAGTCGACCGCAATATTTCCCTTGATCATCTCGTAATCACACAGCTTTGGCACCATCATCAGCGAACCCTCATCCTCATTATCATCATCACGAGTCGTATTTGGACGGATCATCAAATTATTGTCCTCTTGTTTAAGATCAAGAAGATTTTGATGATGATGAAGAAGATCATTCTGCGATTGGTAGCCCAATACTGGGCATGTTGGAGGATGATGATCATATGAAGAAGATGATGAATCTAGCGATAATATAGGGACAGAAGGAGCGATTGGGATCAAATTGACATTATTGTTGTTGTTGTTGTTAGGGATCATCATCATCATCATCATGATGTGGTCTAACTTGACCTGATTTATATGATCATTATCACCATCGTTATGATCAAAGCTTTGTAGGATTAATGATGGTTGGGTGGGTATGTATAACTGATGATGATGATGATCTTGTGGATCATCGTCATTAGCGTTAATATTTGGCATGAAAAAATTAGGGTTAGGGTTTGGGTTTAGAAGGGAACTGCAAAAACCCTCATGGAAAGTAGTAGCGGGAGTGGTGGTAGGGTTGATATTGGGAAAGGAGGAGGTACTGCAGCCGGAGGGTAGATGGTCATGAGAGACGATGAGTTTCTTCTTGATGCTTGAGTTCCAAAAATTCTTCACTTCATTGTCAGTTCTTCCCGGTAGGTGCTTAGCTATCTGAGCCCACCTGCGCAAAAAGCCCAAATCATACGCATATATAGTAATTTTTGTATGTAATTAAAATATTATCATGCGTCTTGAATTCAATTAATTATTTTCTATATAAATGACGCATGCATATATATATATATATATATATATATATATATGTAAGTAATAAAATGATTATATAGTAACAGAAAATTAATTAAAATGAATGAATTTAGTGGAGTACGTACCTATTTCCTAGGATTCTGTGGAGTTCAATGATAAGAGCAGCTTCATGAGGAGAGAAGCTCCCACGCTTGAGGTCGGGTCTTAGGTAATTTATCCATCTCAGCCTACAGCTCTTTCCACATCTCTGCAGCCCTACAATGATATATATGTACCACATATATATATATATATATATATATACATTTAATATATATCCCATCGTATCCAACCACTCATGAGGCTTCTTATTTTGATTATAATTAACTACTAGATATTTTTAGATATACATATATAAAGATATACGTACATATATATATATATATATATATATATATATATATCTAGTAAATTAACCGCACACAAATATATACAAATAAACACATATATGTATGCATATGAGTATATGTATATAAAAGACACATTTACAGAGACATTTGTACATGTATAAAATTAAAAACTGAATTGGTGAAAGATGGAAGAAGAATGCAGTGATGAGTGTTGCAGAGGAGGTCAAGACAAAACAATATTGATGAAAGCAAATCTGTCACCGGTATTATAATACTATATATATAATTAAATGGTGGTGATCGATCGATCAGAGAGAGACAAAGATATATATATATATATATATATATATATATATATATATAAATAGATAGATAGATATACCAGCAAGCCTAGGAACGGAGCTCCAGCAGCCATGGCCATAGGAAGAAATATAGTTGATGAGCTTCTCATCTTCCTCAGGTGACCATAATCCCCTCTTCACCTTCTGTTTATTGCAGCACGAATGCGAATGCTGTCCCATCTAATTTAATTTCTCTCTCCTCTCCGTCTCTCTCTAAAACAAACAAGCTGGTGCTGGTGCGCAGCCAATGGCAGAAGAAAGATCCTACTAATCGTTTATATTTATATATATATAAAAAGAGGGGGTGTGAAATAAATTAATACAAAAACCTGCAAAATGAAAGTGGAGGTCCTACGCCTGCAATATTCATTATGATTTTTTTTTATTTCATTAAGAACTAGAAGAAGATCCGCACGATTCATCAGTGGGCCCACTTTGTTATAACATTACATGCATAATCGACAGGGTCCCACTACTTATTACATGTCCCACCGTCAGCATTAGCTATTTAATCTACAAATAATACTCCTATCACATAAATTCTATCACATAACTCTCATATACACACACATATATATTATGAATTTCACATATTAGACGAGGATCCACAATATATATATATATATATGTGTATATGTAAAAATATGTGATAGAATTTATGTAATAATAGCATTACTCTTAATCTACGCTTGAGATTGCACCAATAATCAAAACAATACATATAACATACATTTTTGTAATACTATTATGTAATGTGAAAGTGATATGTGAAATTATAATTGTGAGAAATATAAGTGCATGACATTATGAGATTAGATAAATATAAATGTCATTATTTATCTTATATCGCTTTAAAAAATTTATCATTTTTATGTATTAATAAAAAAGCGAAAGATTTGCATGTGTACATATAAATATACACTCACTCTCTCCTAAAATATAAAATAAAATATTTTATTTTTAAGTTAATTTAAAATTTTTATGGTGTATTTAACATTTAAAAATAATAGATCTTGTAACTAGTAGTATGATAGACACATAATTCATACATTTTATTATCCCTAATTTTGTCCTTTTAATTATATTAGTTTATTAAATTAATATGTTTTATTTTATTTTGTAGGGTTTAATATTTATTGCAATAAAGTCAAAATCTTGGTGATCAAGCGATATTTAATACTCTTATTCATGTAAGAAATATCCAAGAAGAATCTTGCAAGGAGAAGGAAAGAGGTGGAACAATCTTGGTGTGCAAGTCAAATCCAACAAGAGAAAGAAAAGTCTATCTAGAATATCTCTTTGAGAAGTTGATTGCCACTAGGAAGTTAAAACCTACATGGGAACAAAAATGTCCAAGTTCAATGTATATAAATTAGGACACAAATTTATTTTCTCTATAAATAGGTCTCTTGTTTTAGAGAGAAAGGATTATTAGGTATTGTATTAGTTTAGGTTAGGAGTAGAAGTAGATTAAATTGCTTCTTTATTATACGCTTGTTGGAGAATCATCAATAAAGAGAGTTTTCTTATTTTATTTCTTCTTCTTTATTTTAGTTAGTTATTTTATTTTTAATGTCTAGTTAATTTTTTATATCTAGGATGAAGATGAAATTAAATAATTATTCATGATAATATTTTTCATCTCTTCTATTATTTATGTTTTTATGTTTAATTGATTTCGCCTTCATATTTCGTTATTGAAATACCTTCGTTTTATAGTTCGTATGTGATTTTAAATTAATTAAGAGGTTTTGATAGATTATTGTTAAGATATGAGTTTTTTATAATCCATGCTTGCTCAAAGAAGTTTTGATGGGTTATAGTTAATCCTTAAATTTTCATAGTCTATGTTTGCCCACGTTAATTATAAAATTACTAAATTAAAGGGAAGGGAGATCAAAATCATAATTAAGTTATAAATATAGAATAGATTGAATTATATGTTATGTTTATTATTTAATGGATTCGGATTCCTAGATTGTTTCCTCATTATTAGTTTTCATATTCTAATTAATCAACTCTCAATATTTATTTCTAGTTCGCCTAAAATAGATATTAAGGATATATTAAAATTAATCTAGTCTCTGTGGGTTCGACCTGTACTTGCCAGTTCTTCAACTTGACACTGTGCACTTGCAGTTATATATTTTTATCACATCAAGTGTTTGGCGCCGTTGCCAGGGACTAGATTTATTTTTTTTCCTTAATTTTTATTTATTCGAATTAGTTTTTAACTCTAACATTTTTTTTTCCAGGATTATTGAAGCGGATCGAGGGAGCGAAAATATAAAGATTTTGTTGCGGTGCTTTCTTTGGTACTTTGTATCTTCATTTTTTTTTAAAAAAATAAAAAAAATAGTAGTTTAGTTTTTTTTATTAATATATTTTTTTATTTGCCGCATTCATCAATTCACTCACGTAGAGCACATCTTGTTAGGTTTTTTTTTTTTTTTTGTCAAATATAAAATGTGGTGATTGCTGGAGGATTGAGGTACGTCAAAATTTCTCCTTCTTTAGTAATTCACATAGTTTTAGGACATTTTATTTGTTTATAGTTTTTTTTTATTTGTGTATTTTCATATTTAATCTAACATTAAGGGCACAACCTATAACAAGATAAGGTGTGGATTTCATCACCCTTCCTTGGCCCACAAATAACCCAACTTGCATTTTGCATAACCTTGACCTAATAAAATCAAGTAGACGTTGGCCCCTAGGACTCTCGAGCTCAATTAGGACAAAAAAACTCCAAGAGAAGGCTGAATTTTAAATTAATCAAACTACTGGTGTCTAAGCAAGTGGTTCAAAAGGTAAACGCCTAAAGATTGTGTGGTTATTTAATTAGTTACCGTATTTACGGAGAGACTCCCACCTTTCTTACACTTACCTGGCTAGTGGTGTGATTAATTTTAAATTTTGTGGACCTTACGGTGTAACTTGAAACAGTTAGGAGCTGTCTAGATTTTATTTAGATTAACCGTAGAATTAGGATTTTATTTTAATTTTATTTTTTTCATGATTTTCGTTGTTAGTTGTTTATTTGTTTTGTGATTTGTGGAAAGATGGATTCTTATTATAGTTGGAATAATAATTCTGCTTGGAATCAAGAACCCTATGAAAATTTTAATACACACCAAGTAAATCAATTTTTTCCAACTTATGAAAATTCTTATCTAAGTTCATATCCATATCTATATTCATATTCGGATCCAGAACCTCAATATACACAAGAATTATCAAATGAAGAAGAGGAAAGATTTAGTGTCTTAGAGAAAACTATGAAAGTTTTAATGAAAAATCAATTTAGCGTGAATCAAGCTATATCTTGTCTACAAATTCAAATGAATCGATTAGCCACCATAATAAATGAACAAGAGGTGGGTGAATTTTCTAATAACTCTAAGGTTAATTTTGAAAATCTTGATAGTTGTGAAAATGATGATGAAAATAAAAATTTTGTATTCAATTCTACACAGTTTGAGTCAAGCGAATTTGAGGAATTTAAAAATTATGAGTCTATGCCTAAAATTGATCATGTCACATTTAATGAGTCGGTTGAAAAAGTCTACAAGCCTAAAGTTCCATACCCTGAAAGACTTATTCCAAAAAAACCACCTAGTGATTTTTTGGACCAACCCATTAAAGTAAATATGATCCAAGAGTTGTACATGACCCAAGAAATAATTGAAAATAGACTTTTGATTGAAAAAGATCCAATTGATTTTTTCTTAAATCATCTTCACCAAAATTGGAATGAATCTGAATATTTAGATAAGGTCAATGAGCTGTTGAGATCCACTACAAATAAGTCAACTAAACTAGAACATGTATGTGAACCAATTCTTCCATCATTTGAACATGTTAGTGAAAATTTTCTTGAGGCAAATTTTAAGCATAACTGTGATAAAAATTCTGACTATTTTCAATTTTATAAACCTCCTGAAAATCATGACAAATTCACACTCACTTACCCATTTGTATCATTCATGTATAATCATATAATATTTAAGATTTATAAAATTCGTAGGTATGTACATTTGTTTTTCTTCTCACTACATTTTCTTGCAGAACAAATGCCCCGCATACAAGGTACAATTATTTCACATCTTTGTTCTCTTTTCTTCATTTGCATACATTGAGGACAATGCATGATTTAGGTATGGGGGGGGGGGGAGTTTGTTTGTATTATTGTATTAGATATTTATTTTTTTTAAGGAAAATATTGTTAAAAAAAACAAAAAAAAATTTAAAAATTTAAAAATTTTGTTTGACTTTTTATGGATTGAATTTATTCTAATAAGTGTCCGTGGAGTTAAAAGTCATGAGTAAGATTGAAAGATTTAGAACTCTTAAATCTTTGATGAGGTACGAAATCTTAATTTGAAATACCATTTGGACTAATATTGACTTCAAAAGCATTTTTTGCACTTCACGATCGCACTAACTCTTAGTTGTGGATATAAACTATGATTCGAGTAATTTTAAAAAAAAATGGAAAGAAAAAAAATTAAAAAAAAAGAGAAGAAAGAAAAAGTAAAAAGAAAAAAATAACTGCTTCAATGTCCATTGAACGAAATAACTGGGTATCTAAGCCTCATGAAACATCGATATTCACGCTAAAAAGTGTGATGGATAAAAACAGTTTAACTAGTCTAATTTTGTGGCCTTTGTTACTCGAGTTAGTAAGCCCTTAGGGGTGTCTCTACACCTAGTGCCCTAAAGCTAACTGGTTTGGGAGTCATTGGTCCAACGCTCGCTACATGAGCAACTCTGAAAAGCCTAAGAAAATGAGACATTGCACAAGTTAAGAAAAAAAGAAAAAAAATTTTAAAAAAAAAGAGAAAAAAGAAGAAAAATGAGTTTGCTTGATTTTCATGGTAAAATCCCTATTAAGAGTTACATCATACACACATGCATGCATCACATGGAATTAATATTATGAAGGATGGTGTCTAGAATGAATATTGAATATTTTTGATAAGGTGAAAGTGTGATTTTGAATTTAATTTTGCTTATGTATGCCCATGGATATTTAGAAGTTTTAATTCAATTTCATGACTTGTTGAACTCAAAAATATTTTTAAATTTTGTGGGTATATTCACTGCAAACCCTCACGAGACACAACTCGTCCACTTGGGGTAACCTTGGGGTTTAAAGGCTTGTTGCACATGCTAAGTGTAATCGTGTCTCCTACGAAAATGGGATAGTATAATTTTTATTTTTATTTTATTTTATTTTTATTTTACTCGAGGACGAGCAAAAGCTAGGTATGGGGGTATTTGATAGACACATAATTCATATATTTTATTATCCCTAATTTTGTCCTTTTAATTATATTAGTTTATTAAATTAATATATTTTATTTTATTTTGTAGGGTTTAATATTTATTGCAATAAGTCAAAATCTTGGTGATCAAGCGATATTTAATACTCTTATTCATGTAAGAAATATCCAAGAAGAATCCTGCAAGGAGAAGAAAAGAGGTGGAACAATCTTGGTGTGCAAGTCAAATCCAACAAGAGAAAGAAAAGTCTATCTAGAAGATCTCTTTGAGAAGTTGATTGCCACTAGGAAGTTAAAACCTACATGGGAACAAAAGTGTCCAAGTTCAATGTATCTAAATTAGGACACAAATTTATTTTTCCTATAAATAGGTCTCTTGTTTTAGAGAGAAAGGATTATTAGGTATTGTATTAGTTTAGGTTAGGAGTAGAAGTAGATTAAATTGCTTCTTCATTATATGCTTGTTGGAGAATCATCAATAAAGAGAGTTTTCTTATTTTATTTCTTCTTCTTTATTTTAGTTAGTTATTTTATTTTTAATGTCTAGTTAATTTTTTATATCTAGGATGAAGATGAAATTAAATAATTATTCATGATAATATTTTTCATCTCTTCTATTATTTATGTTTTTATGTTTAATTGATTTCGCCTTCATATTTCGTTATTGAAATACCTTCGTTTTATAGTTCGTATGTGATTTTAAATTAATTAAGAGGTTTTGATAGATTATTGTTAAGATATGAGTTTTTTCATAATCCATGCTTGCTCAAAGAAGTTTTGATGGGTTATAGTTAATCCTTAAATTTTCATAGTCTATGCTTGCCCACGTTAATTATAAAATTACTAAATTAAAGGGAAGGGAGATCAAAATCATAATTAAGTTATAAATATAGAATAGATTGAATTATATGTTATGTTTATTATTTAATGGATTCGGATTCCTAGATTGTTTCCTCATTATTAGTTTTCATATTCTAATTAATCAACTCTCAATATTTATTTCTAATTCTCCTAAAATAGATAATAAGGATATATTAAAATTAATCTAGTCTCTGTGAGTTCGACCTGTACTTGCCAGTTCTTCAACTTGACACTGTGCACTTGCAGTTATATATTTTTATCACATCATAGTATATCTTTGAGATAGCATATAATTTTTATAATTGTAATACCTAAAATTAATTGAATTTATAATAATTTTTTTCTTTTTTTAAAATTTACTTTCAAAAGTAAAATTTGATTTTATATTTTGAAACACAGAGAGAGTATTAGGTATAGGAATTGCTCAACTTTTATTTCGTCTATGTAAATGATCATCTACAATTTCCTTTGTAAGATTTCTACTATTATATATCACCAATGATAACACCAAATAAGTTAACTTTAATTTCACAATTTGGGGATAAACTTTGAGTATATTTTTTCTTTCTAAATCATCTTTCAAGACTAAATTGCTAAATGCTTTAATTTTTTGAAGACATGACTTAATTTCCCTTCTTACAATTACATTTGAGACTTTGGGGTGAGTGAGCATACACATACGTACAACACGTACATTTACACAAATTTATTGAGGTATCCTACATGATTATAATTTTTTTTTTCATTGAAAAATTAAGAAGAATTAACTTTCATGATGCTGTTGATCAGGAGCCTTCGCCTTGAGCAAACTTTATGATTTTTTCTTCTCTAGCTCTTCTTCTTTCATATTTTTTAGTTTTTTCTTTTGTTATTGTTGCTATAAAGGTTTTAATTTTTCTGATGTCTATCTTATCTTGAGAGACGTAATTATTGATTAATTCGCTAAATATTTGTGCGTAATTAATTATACTAAAGTATTTCACTAACAATTTAAGGAATTAAACAAGGATATATATATACTTTTATAATTTATTCAAATATTAAATACGACAATTAGGAGGACTATCTTACAAAAACGACTTAATTTGCTACCTCCACATTTATCGTTGTAAAATAATCTCAACTTATTTTTGATAAAATTATTTCAAAACTTATGTTGCTACGTACAACTGTTAAGGATTATAATTGAGGATCTGGCGATTCTGCTCTATATCAGCATGGACAGTACGAAACACGGAAACAAACAAGATCCCAATTGACCAGGCCAACATTTTCAGTACATATATATAATGTTTATTTTATTTTTTTGTTTTTCTTAAATTTCTATAGGCCTGTCTTTCACTGGATCCATAGTTGCTGGTACATATGATTTTAATAGTCAACCCTATGTACTTTTACAAGTCACACGTGTCAACACACGCATGGAATATATATATATATATATATATTTTTCGACTTTTCGTACGTACATTAACATACGAGAAAATGCATTTACAAATATTTGACAAATCAGCAACATTATATTTCCTTCATATATAATTTATATATATTATTGGTTTGAGCTCCCATGCACAAACAATAAAACAAATTTAATACTCCCTCAATATTCAGCTTCAGTTCTCTTTTATTTAACTTCAATATTGTACACAAAATAAAAGATGATATAAAATTTAATTAAATTTTAAAATTTGTGTTTTTTTTGCTTGAATCCTGCTTGTAGGTTTTTAGGTTCAAAATAATGAATTAGATTTTTTGGATACGTTTAAACCAATAGGTTATGTTTGATGACATGTTATGAGACAATTAAAAATATTGTACAAACAAGTATATATATATATATAGTGTTGCATGTAAAAAGGGGATGAAATTATACATACATACATATGAAGTGGTCCATGCCATGCATGGTGCTCCTCTTTGAGGGAAGAAAGGATACAGTGAATGTACAGTGGGATAACAAATATTTGTTTCGTTACTATTTAAACAAATTCATTTATCACTGTACATTGGTTAAATATAGTGTTCATATTTAATTATATATAAAAAAAATATGGGCTGCTATAGTGACGGAAAGGCTAAGCAAAATTAAATTTGACGTGCTCGTTTATTCTATGGACAACTAAAAGTCAAATACGTAACAAATATTATAGCGTAATTATATGTTCAACCTCTCCCATATCAATTTATTACATTAATACACTGCAGCCTCTTAGATTGATATATGTTCTACAATATTTATTAATCAATCTACACTCTTAAAATTATTTTAATAAATATTTGTTATGAATTAATATATATATATATATATATATATATATATATGTATGTATCAATTTATAGTTCTAGTATTTAGTAATTATATATATATATATAGAGAGAGAGAGAGAGAGAGAATCATGATGATTACTAAAAGGGTCAATTGACATTGCTGGTTGAAATTGATGCTAAATGTGTTTTTCACTATACAATGCACTCAAGTGCTTGAAGTGAGGCCCCATCGTGTTCCTATATAAGTTCATATTATGACCCATCTTCAGACAAAAATGAAAATTGCTTCTGTCACACAAGATAGAGACTGACACTTCTTTTTTTTATTTTGTTGCATGCCCTTCCTTTATTTTTTTTTGGTTACATATGTGTGTATATATATATATAAAATTAAATTCACTTCATTTTTTTCTTAATTTTACAGTTTTACTATGCCCACTGTGTAATGGTAATAATTCAATCATTAATATATATATATATATATCCTCCATGCATGCCAGTACTATTTCCATCATTTTTATATATGTACCTTGTATATATGTGGTCAAAAAACTTCCCGGAGACAGACCCCAAAAGATTGAAGTAGCTAGGGTTAATGGATTCGATTACAGCTAGACTAGACATGATGCCACACAATAATTATTAGTGACGTACAGTACAAATACAAGCATTGAAAATGGTCATTGCAAAATTATGAATGCACTTCTCCGGTCGGTCTTAAATATTCCAAGTTTCGTGATGAGATTGTTTGTCTACTCTCTCATTCTGGGGTTATTAGAAGGATTTTATTTTAATAGATTTTATGCCGCACGTACCGTACGTAATTATGTTAGTATTTGATTTGGTGTTTCATATTAAATATTACTATCTCCGTTCCTTAAAGAGTGCAGTTTTTAAAAAAAAAATTGTTCCTTAAAAAATACAGTTTTAGGAACTCAAAGCCTTCTTTTTCCAAATATGCCCTTGTTTTAATTAATGCACTAAATGGGGAAGTTAATGCACTAAAGGAAGAGAAAGGTTAGCTTTGTCATTTTATCCCACCTATTAGTTTGTGTGCTTTTTGCTAAAACTGCACTCTTTAAGGAACGGAGGTAGCATTAATTACTCCCTCCATCCCATAATAACTGTCGTTTTAGCTTCATGCACATGGATTAAGAAAGTCTTTTAATGCTATCATTTATTAATAAAAATTTGTGTAAAATTCTATCACTACCCCTTTATGGGAAGTTGAAAACTATTAATACAAGGGAGAGAATTTCTTGGGACAATGAGAGAAAGTAGAAGTGATATAGGAAAGTAAATAATTTATTCTCTTACTTAGAAAGTTGTAAACGACAAATAAATTGAAAAAAAAATAATTCTAAAACGACAATTATTATGGGATGGAGGGAGTATAAAAACATTGTTGGATCGAATGTACGGGAAAAAGTATTTCATCTCATCTCCTCTCCTCTCATCTCATCGTGCTGTGGGCTGTGTCGCCTAAATAATAAAGAAAAATTGTCAACTGTGACAAAGTATTAATTAAGATCGATCGTTTATGTGATCAGAATGATTAGAAAGGGACTACACTTTGCCTCATCTAATTTTGAAAACAATTTGACTAAAATCAAGAGAATTAAATGCCAATAGTACTAAAATTTGATTATTGTGGCCAATTAATCATGATAAATAATGGAATATTTGTCTCGACGAGAACGAAAAAAGATTATGGAGCAGTTTTTTTTATAAGCAATTTGTTCGACAAAGAATAAATGGCAGTAATTGGTCCCCCACTGCTACTTCCTTAGTTTGGCAACTTAATTAATTAACAGAAAATTAATGAAAAGCTGCTGACAGAAATGACTAGCTAGTTTCATCTTTAAGAAAGAAAAAACCTAAATTAAAGAAGGCCGCCCGCCCTTAATTAATTAGTTTCATCAATTAAATGTTGTTTGCAACTTAGCATCTAGGTACACGTACGAACACACGTGTAATATATATATATATATCATTAGTTAGGGTTAGATGCCATATAACTTTTTAGGATAAGAGTTCTTGAATGTGTTTGTACTCACTTTCGGGACTCTTACTCCAGACTTTTACTCTCAAAAATTATATGGCATCTAACGCAAATATATGTGTGTATACATGTGAATGTTGTTGAGAATATTCAACTCATATACATATATTTAAAATCAAATGATCAATCTTAACTCAAAAGATTAAGTTATTAGGTCTGTAATTCATCAAAACATATATGTCATCAATTTTTTTCCTTATGTTTCGATATATTTGAGACTTTACTATCACGCGACACCTCATCAATGTTTATGTATGGGCTGGAAACTTTAGTTATTGAAAAATTTCTGAAGACTTGCATTTAAATTAAGTCTGTTGGGATTTTTCACATTAATTTCACATCACATAAATTCAAAAGTTTAGATAGATTAATAAGAATTGTGGAATCTCAACATAATAGATTAACCTTTTGGATAAAGGAGGTGACTCAACATGTTTGTTGAGCCAATTTACAATACATGCAGGCAGGGGCGGATGCATATGAGGGGCAGCACAGACAGTTGTGCTCTTGCTGGATTTTTATTTTTATAGGTATAGGGGTAGGGATAGGGCAAATATATAAATTAATAAATTTAAGGAGGCATATTAATGAAAGATTTAAATTTGGAGGGGACAAAAAAAAAATTCATAAACCAATTCTAAATACAAGTACAAAAATCTTCTTGATTGGTGAAATCTTAGAAGTACTTTGTGCATAGTTTTAGATTTTGAATATTTATCAGCGTGTGAACTGTGAATGATTGTTTGATTCAAGTTTGAATTTTTTTTGTTATTGATTTGGTTGACTGTAATTACTGTTAGTTTGGTTTGATTGAATTTTTATTTTTGGGTTGTTTGATCTTCAATTGAAAATAAGATCATTTTATTAGTCGAGTAGTTTCTATTTTTTATTGTGATATATCACTTACAATGATTTTGTCTTATTTTATAATAAAAAATGGAAAATAAAAAATGATTATGAGCCTTTAGCAATCCCTCATTTCTAGTTGTCATGATTTTGTTTGAATATAGAAAACAAATTTGGTTTAAGGCTTTAAGTATTTGAGGAATCATTCAAATTGAACTATGCCGAAGTAAATTTCTAAATTGTGTCTAAATATTTTTATTTGAAATTATTTTCTTAGTTTGGATTATAAATATTTATTACAATTTGTAAACATTATTATGATTAATTAATATTATGATTAGTTTAAGTTTTTTTTTATTTAACTTCAACAAAAAAATTAGTTAAAATCTGTCCCTACTTAGAAAAATTTCTGAATCTGCCCCTGCATGCAGGTGTGCACTGCACTGGTGATGAATTTATGTAGGATGAATCGTACAATTTCGCTACAAGGTGGTATCAAGATGAACACTCACGCATTTGCCACTACGTGGTTAAGTATGATTTATGTCGAATGGTCTGGGTTCAAGATCAGAGGCGGATCCAACCTCTTAGGTCAGTGGGGTCAAAATTAAAATAAACAAAATTCCGTAAAAAATCAAAATATAGTAAAATAAATTACAAAACAAAATAATGTCCAAATATTATTTATAGTAATATTTTTCAAGACTTCATTACTTAAAATTGTTGTATGATAGTCTCATTTTTATTAGTTACGAAAATTCACAAGCAATTACACAAAAAAAAAATCCGCAAGGAATTACAAAATATCTCAAAGCAATTGTTAAATTTGTATAATTATAAATTAAAAAAATGTAACATATCGAATTTTCTCTAAAGTCGAATTAGTGGGAAGAATTAGGCCAAACCGCCAAATGAGAAACAGAGACAGAGTATTATAGTAACCAATGTAGTATAGGATATGAATTTTGAAGAATTTAATACTACCTTCATTCCAAAATTACATATATATATATATATATATATATATATATATATATTGATTATTTAAAGTCAATTCGTGAAAACTAAAACTCAAATTGATATAAGTTCGTTCAAGTTTTGAAAACAAAAAAAAAAAAATAATTAGTAGTGTTTTTATAGTTAGTTTACAATTGTTATATTTATTGTATTAAAACTAAATAACTTTATATCAATTTTGAATTTTAAGATTTCGCGAAATGATTTTAAAAAGTCAAAATGTATATCTAATTTTGGAACGAAAATAGTATTTTTCAATCTAAATTTTAATATTTTTATTAAACACCTTAAAATTTTACTTTCTTTCTTTTTGAACCCTGAAAATTTAGTGGGGTCACTTGACCCCACTGTCCCTAAGCTAGATCCGCCCGTATTCTAGATGACATTGAAAAGCTGCTCAATTGAAGGGTTCACAAAGAGTCTGACTTGGTGGAGTAATATTAGAGTCGAGTAAGGTTTTTGGAAGACTATTAACCTTTTAGGTAAAAAAATGATCCAATATATTTGTTGAACCAATTTACACTCAGATGTACATTACACTAATAATAAATTGATGTGGAACGGATTAAACAATTCCGCTAAAAAGTCAGCACCCAATTCTGTATCAAGTATCCAGTATATCGCTAGTTAAGCCTTATAGATGATACAAGTACAACACCGGCCACCAGATATATATATATATATATATATATTACGAATTCATCATCATGCTGATGCATGTCAATTTTGAGGGAAAGAAATCAGCTGATTTATGAATGGCTTGTTTTACTTCAGAGTAGTAGATGATTTGATTTGTGTTGCTTAATTTATTAATATATATATATATATATATATATATATATATGTATGTATATAATGTTTAGCCTAATGATTATCACATGTTACCCAAGAAACATGATATGATAAAGAGAGATGATAAACGTCTGCACGGTCCGTTTCAGAAGCTACAACTAAAAGGGTGGTTTGATTTTATTCTAAGCAAATTATGACAGCTACCCCGTAACTTATTATGTCAAAACTCTTTTTAGACAATTCATTCATTTTCTAAGAAAAGGAAATAAATAAAGGAAATGGAAAAATCTAAGGCAACAATTATGTATATATATATATATATATAAGAATCTTGTCAATATATGTAACAACAGTGACTCACTCACTCATCTTATTATTTGTACGTAGCATTCTACTACTTCATGCAGTAGTAACATGATGTTAAGTTTTTTTTTTTTTTTTAACGTTACACGTATTTGTATTATGAAACCCTAGCTAGCTAAAATTAAATTAAATAAGAAGAAATATTAATACATCACCATGATTGTACAATTAATTTAACCTCCTAATTAATTGGTGCAAAGCCCTGCAGCCAATAATTAATGAATTGTATCGAATCTTTTGAATATTGTGATGTTACGCAACACAAAAAATAAATTAGATCAGATGTCTAAATAAAGATATTGAAAATGTGCAAGCATAAGGAAAACTAACTAGAAATAGAAAAGCATCTTTTTAATTTATCCTCAAATAATTGAAAGAATTTTATTGGTATAGTAACTATATATATATGTGTGTGTGTGTGTGTGTGTGTGTGTGTGTGTGTAATGCTTGTGATGGAAGAAATAGGATCAAAACAGGATTCTTAATTTAATGTTTGCACATGCAACAATTAATTGCATCAAAGTCCATTTGCTTCATTTGTTGAGCCATCCCAGGACAGTAGCTATGGCTGAGTTTTGTTTTTTCCAAACTTATGGAGGAATCCATGAAAGTACATGAAATATGTAAAGAGAATAGGCAAGAAATTCTGTCAAGAGATGATAGGCTTTGGTATGGGTCGTTTTCAGTCAAAATCTCTTGGGGTAAATTTAGTTTTTTCCAAATTGAAATTGCCCATGTCCAAAAAAATAAAAAAAATTGAAATTTCCCATGCACCATGCCATTAATTCATATCAATTATATATATATATATATATTCACTCCTCCTGCAGTATATATTAAATAACTAAAAGATCTATGGCTTTAATTCATGCATGAATTTAACTGAATATAATTTTAGGTGAGGGAGTATATATGAAGATGATGCAAGTGGAATTAGATTCCTTTTTAAGTTGAACATAGCTGGCAAAAGTGAAAAAAATTAAAGTAACAATAGTACGTACTAATAACTAGAGGCACAGGCAGCTATGAAATCAAATCAGAAGGCAAAGCTCAACATTTGTAATTGTATTTATAAAAATAATGCTTCTATAACATAAAAAATAGTTACATAATATTAACATGCACACATGTATATTATGGGTTTCACATATCAAACGGAGTCCACAGTATACACACACACATATATATATATATATATATATATATATATATATATATATATATATTATGTGACTATTTTTATGTGATAGTAGCATTGTTGTATTTATAATTTAAAACCCAACACCATCTTTAATGGACAGCTAAGAAGTCAAAAAAAAAGAGGGAGGGGTGGGGGGGGGGTCACTGTGATAGTACTGGTCCGCCCCTAATGAATCAAAACAGCTGCCAAAATTGTGGAAAGAAACTCATCACATAAATAATCCTAATCATACATTATTAACATTATTGTATATAAGGCCTCCATAAAACAATGAAACAAATCCCATAACGGCATTTTCTCCCTAGCTAATTTCCAAAAAATAACGACATTTTCTTTAGTTTTTTCTCAACGTTATTGTTATGTTTTTATATATTTTTTTAATTCCAAATAGTCTATTTGGTGGTTACAACATTGGAATTGGAATGAGAATGAAATATAGATTTTTAGTCCTACGTCTAGTCAGAACGAGAATTAAGCTACACGATTTTGATGAATCGAGATTTTTCTTTATCCATTCTAATGGAATAAACATTCATTTTTCTTTGTCTTACTTATTCCAAATACAAATGCTTAGAATCACGAATTCACGATGATGTAATCCGTGCATTATATACAAGGGATTCTCTCTCTCTCTCTCTCTCTCTCTCTCTCTCTCTCTCTCTCTCTCTCTCTCTCTCTCTCTCTCTCTCTCTCTCTCTCTCTCTCTCTCTCTCTCTCTCTCTCTCCTTTGAAATGCATGCATGCATGGATGCTCAAGGTATCTTCTTGGATATAAGAAAATTGACCTGTGAACCATTTCATTGTGTGGTCTATTTAAAAGAACTGCAACATGTTCAACTGAAAGGGAGTAATTAAGTTAAAAGAAAGTAAAAGGGATTTGGATAGTTACCACAATTTTCTATGAATCACTTAAATTAGGTGGTTTAGGAAACATATATGATAGAAGGAGGAGGTGACTGCTTTTTGGTGATCTTCATTATTTAGTTTTATTTGTATCAGTTTCACCTAAAATGTTTTCTCATCAACAAACTAATTAAATACGCATAAAAGAAAAAGAAAAAAACACCCAAAAGTTTAATAAATTATGCAAGTATGACATAACCATTCATTGATGATGTTACTTCAAGTCTCAATTAAACTTGTTAAAACCAGAAATGATGCGCAAGTAGGCAGATCTGTAATGTTTAAGATTAACGGCATCTTCACGTCAAGTATATATGGAAAAAACATGAAAAATGTTTCACAAGCCATACCAAACCTCCTCCTTGTACTCCATAAAATATATAGCACAACATAATTGATCCTCTCTCTCTATATATATATATATATATATATGGGAATATGGAGGTGCACAGCCGTGTAATTTTTTAAATTACACCGTCTACTATAATAGAATGAATTCACTCTACTACCGTAGACTATACTTTTAAAATTTACACCGATGTACACCTCCATTTTTACATATATATTGTGTAACTTGCTACTTTTCAAAGGGCTAAATTTATATAAGAAGATCTATAATAAAACTAGAAAATCATGTCTCAACCAATCCTCAATAATGTCAACATCGTTTGAACATGTAAATTCGCAAGCATCACTCTTGGACACCCCAACCAGAAGATCCACATCTTCTCAACTGACTTTCTTGGAAACTCGTTCGGGTTCTTTGGGATGGATCCTTTAACCAAATGCTTTTAGCTGCTAGCTAGTGCAATTTCAGAGTCACACAAGGCAACAAATTCTTAGAACTCATAAAAACAAAGCACCAGAAAGTAGCCTAGCATTGTAATCATAACAAGCAATGTCCTTCCCTTTCATTCACACCACGCCTTCCTGTTTAGTCCGCCATATCTATCCAAATGCAATGGTGGGTACAAATCCTTGCCCAAATCAACTGAATAATAAGGAATCACAATCAGCACTCCTCCTTGCTAACCCTTTAGATAGTGGACTTGGTTTCTTATGAAACTGAAGATTCTCGATTGAATGAGACAAATCATTGGAACCTCTCTGCTTGGCCTTAATCGACTCTGTGAGATTCATGTAGCTTCGTTTCGCACTATTACCCTCTGCTAGAGTGTTGTTGCGAGACCCTGGAGTACCAAAAGTGGATGCCCATGAATTTGAAGATGTGCTCTCATCATAGACAAATTCAGAACATGGATCCCAAGTTGACCGCCCAATTGGACCAATTACAGGAGTTCTTCTAGTAGAAATCCTAGTTGAAATGTTGTTCCGTCTGATTTTAACTAAATCATGTTCAGAAAAATTTGACCAAGATGTAACACTGGAATCTTCATTTACCTTAGAAACTGGTGGTGTCATCTCTGATAATTCTTCCATACCCTTCCATGGCTTGGTCGCCATCCAACCTTTTAACCAGCTCGAACTAGAGTCCTTCTTATCAAACTTATGTGAGGCTAAAACCTTGTTTTTTCTTGGATTTAAACTGGGGTTTGCTCTATGTTGCTGGAATAAAAATAGTTCAAATCTATTACCATAAACAATATACAAAAGAATACAATGGGATGAATATTCATTCATTACCTGTTGAGAAAGGGCATAGGTAATAGCTCTCTCCCTCTTCGTTAGCTCCTTCTTGCTTCATTTGTAGCTTTGCTCTAACTTGCTCCATTGTTCCATGACTATCACACCATCCACCCTGTTTATTATTGCCAAGGTAATTGATTCATACACTTCTTAATTTTCCGAAATTTGACTGGTAACATCCATATAAAAATTTTCTGCTTATTTGTAATATTGGACAAAAGATTAATAATTATGCCTCAACCTGCTTAATGGGATCATGTTGATCCAATCCATCCTCTGCAGTCTGTCCTTCTGAGGAAGCACCATTACATTGAGCTCTGACCCGAGTCTGCACTCGAACAAGAGCCTGCATGCACCTTAGTGTCACAGCAGCTTGCTTCCTAACCTGCCGTCCGCGAACTATAGCCTGAAGCCTCACCAATGCTTTCAAGGCCCTCAAAGCTTGTCTTGCCTTCAATAATAACATAAACTCAAATTAGCAAAGACAATGTTAATCATATAGAAAACGACATATTTATTCATCATTACTATTTTATGTAAATGAAAAACTTTGAACAAAGTTAACATGCCCACACAAACAGACATTAGTTTTGTACTATGGAAATTCTTAACTGGGATAGTTTTCCAGCTATCATGTTTTCTACACCATTTTAAGCTCAAAACATTTTTACTAGAAAAACTCTAGCATACTCGGGTTCTATTTCCGGCTCCTCTTTCTTACATATTAAAATTGATGATTTTCAGACATTATACTATTCTGTCAAACATTTTGGATTTTTAACAAACTCCCAATTCCATGATTCTGCTCAATTGAAAAGGCAGCAGAGAAGAGGACATTAATAAAAAACAATTACACATTCCATAATCATTTTTCCCCTTGCTTTAATTTCTCAAGAAGCTTGTTTATTGACAAAATTGTTTTGGGATGAAATATGACCTTCCAATGTACACCTTAAATTACACTATGTTGGTGTGTTATCATCAAACAATAAATTTAATCCACATGCATAGATAATTAATCACTAGAGTTTGCTAACAGGACAATAATACGATTATCAAATACACTTAGAAACAGTAAATTAGAAATAGGTGGACTGTAGAGAAACCCGAATTAATTACCAGGAAAGCCCGAAAGACGGTTTGGATTCGAACTGCAGCCCATTCTTGCCTTACGACCATGAAATCTCTAGCCGGAGCTCGAAGCACTGTGGCCATGGCAGCCATGTATGAAGAATCAGACAAACGGCCTGCTACTTTGGTCGTACCCTTTGACGACGTCGTAATCCCGCCGGAAGAAGAACTCCTCCAAAGCTTCCATTTTCTACTCTTACCAGTACCCAACTTCTCCTGCAAATTAAAAAAAGAAATCAGTAATAAAACAGGTTGATGGTAATTAAGACAAATGAAAATTAATAAAAAGACGAAGCTTAATTACCGCAGCAGGGTGGTCGGGTGGTGTTTGGGTCTTATTGAGACCGATAAATGATGTAATAATCCATTTCCCTGAAGCACCCATTTGCTTTCAGAAAAAAGAAAAGAAAGAAAGACTTTCTGCTCTCTCTCTCTCTCTCTCAAATTTGAGGGGGAAAATGAGCGGAGGGCTTTTTTAATTGGGAGTTGGGAGGGTTTTGGCGTTTGAAATTTGAAAATCGTAGAGAACTGAAAAAGGTTGTAACGGATATAAATGACTTGTTATATAACTACTAAATGCATATACTAATTAATTAACTAATTAATTGTAACATTGTTTGATTTCAATTAAACAACTAATACTCAGCCCCCAATTCCCAAATACTACTACTGATAAGAGCATTCGAAACCGCTTTTTTATCTTTATCCCTACTTCAATAGTTACTAGGGATTCAATTTTTTCACTAGGGTACCAACAAGTTTCTTATATTGATTCCTTAAATATTGAAATTTAAAATTTAAAAGTTCCAACAGTCAAACCATCAAATTAATAATAATCTTATAATTTATAAAAGAGAGTATAATTTATCAATTATATTCCACTGTAAAATAATTTTTATTTTATTTTAAATTTTAAGTAATTTTTGAAGCGAGTATTGAATGGATTATAGTTGCAAATGTAGCTAAGATCAATATTAACTTTTAAAAAAAGTTAATTTGTGATATTTTTAAATTTAAATTTAATATGATTCATTTAAATTTTGAAAATTCTATATAGTAATTAAAATAGAGAGTCAAATATTGTTGTTGTATTTTTCAAAATTGTGGATAGAGAGTTTAGGAAAAAGCAGCCTTGGGCTGGGGGAGGCCAATAATGTTGGCAACCCTGGACGAAAGATGTATTCTCGGGCTTGGTCTTGGTGAAGGTATAGGAGGAGGAGCACAGCTTGGAGATAGATTGACTTGTTCAAGTGCTTGAAATTGTAGCTCTGTTGGGTATTCATCCATTCCCTTACACAACCTCCTATCCGAGGACCTGCCCCTGTAGTCCATTTCCACGACAGGGGGGGGGGGGGGGGGGGGGGTCTCCTCCGCAACTCATAAACTGCCCAACAACTACTGCTGCCAACATTGATACCAGTCGTCATATTGTTGTTACCAGACTGTGTATATTTTCTGAAGAGGGAATGGAATGTTCGGACTTTGGATCCTCGTTATGTTTTAAGGATGGATCGTGATCGTCTATTAATTCAAATATTGATATACAAGTTTGAAAAATGGGTGGGAATTATTTGTCCAAATCCTTGGTCAAACATAGGCTAAGAGTTAGTAGTATTAGATGGATGCAAGAAGAGATATACCTTAGCTACCCTGGTCCTAGCCCGTGCCCATCGCGAAACCGCACTTTCTGGTTTCTCAACACTAAAGAATTAAGGATATGGAGGTCCGCTTCAAAGCTGCAAAATCTAAAGTCTTCCACCTACAGAATTTGAATTAAACAAGACAGAAAATGTCAAGACATAACTAACTAACCAGAGCTCCTCGACTACAACAGCACAATCTGCAAGGTTTCTCCTAGTTCTGTAACTACTCTTGTAGACTTTCTGCAGTTTTAGCGCAGCTGCATCGAGCTGATCACTAGCTGGTGGACTGGACTGGTGGTATCGGAGTGAAATAAACTGGGGGTTCCCAAACAGATTGGACAGCGTTTATGCTATGAACCAGTTCATCTCCATAGCTAGCTATTAGCGGAAGTAGCGACCCCATTCAGAATAAAAGACAAAACTTTTTGAAGCCTGGACATGAATTCTTCCAGACTCGACTTCTTGCCATAATAACTTACTCCCATCGGTACAACTACAAGCAATGCTATATGTATATCTTTGACTTCAATCAACGAATCAATCTGCTCAACACATTTTAGAACTGGAAATCATGATGATTGAACTGCATAAAGAAATACAATAACAATGCACATGTCATGTCATGTAACACGCAGGACAGGACAGGAGATATATATTATTTCATTAAAAGCTATGTATGAAGCTTAGTTAAGTTCATATATATATATATATATATATATATAGGAGCCTGAAGGTCACGGAGGGAGAGTCTGAAGGTCGAGGTGGAGAGAGTCTGAAAGTCGCGGGAGCCTTTGAGTAGAGAAGGCTAAAAACTTAAAAAACACGGAGCTTTTTGAAGAACCAAAAAAGGGTTTTTTCTTCCTCCGGTTGCTCTCTCTTTCTGTCTATCAATCTCATGACTGCCCTTTATATACCCTTAGGAAGGAAACAAAATTTGAAGAATGAAACGTGAGAATGGTTGGTACGTACCTTCAAAAACGTTGTAGAAAAGAAAATGGTCTTTCGGGGAAATTTTGGTTCCCATGAAATGAAATGGGTAGTATAGGTATAGGTGGTATAGAAAATCGACCTGCCCCCTGGTTTTCCAATTTCTTCTTCTGATTCAAACCACTGTTTCGATATTCAGAGAAATAGTCAAATTATTACGAGTAACAGAAATCCAATAAGATACCATATTAAAAATTAAATTACTCATCTGTTCAATTTCTCTTGTTTTAAAAAGTGTCCGTTTCAAATTATAAGATTAATATTAAATTTTTTAAAAATTAATTTTAAATATTTTTAAATTCAAAATTGACATGAATTCATTTAGTTCATGTCAATATAATTATGAGTATTATAAATTACCTAAAAAATACTACTAGTTATAAGATTAATTATTTTCAAAACTCGAAAACAATCGTGTCAATTTTAAATTTAAAATTACCTCAAACTGTCAAACACGACTTTGACACTCGGGCCTTTAGTAATTGGGCTCGGGCCTATGAAATATTCCTACCCATCCTCTTCTTTCTAAACTCAACCTTGTATATCATCATCATCATTCGTTATTTATTGTAGTAGAATTATTTTCTATTTTCCAATTATTTATTGCATATTCTCCACAGTCGTGTTAAATTAATAAAAACGCTAATTATAACTTCCATATCTGGATAGGAGGAGCCTCCCGTCCTCAAAGACTCTATTTTTAATTAAATTATTTATTTAAGAATAATGCTAGAGACACAATTTATTCTACAATTATTTTATAATTTGTTGATATGACATATTCCACCTCAGCATATTGATGAACAAATTGCTTCAATGTAATCTTCGGCCTCACATAAAAGCTGAGATGAAATATGTTATATCAACAAATTATAAATAATTATAAAATTAATTGTGTTTCTAGCATTATTGTTAATTTAATAGACTTGCATGTTATACAAATAATATAGGTACATTCCCTAATGCAGTCGTAGTGTATTAACTAGTAGCACTAGTTCGGCCTTCAAATTACTTGGCCCACTAAGACCACATACCCAACCTATTAAAGCTCTCGACTCTCGACTATCGACTATTGTCTGTTATTCGTATTGCTCTGCGTGTCAATGGCGAACTTTTATCGGGTATGTTTCTCTCCCTCTCTAATCTCTGTAATTTATGGAACTTATCTCTCATAAATTTCAATTCATGCGGTCTTCAGTTTCTGCAATTCAATGCTCGAAGTTGATGTACGGTTTATCTGCCAGATCCAATACCTATCGCATTTTGGAATAATAATAAACGTTTGGCGTTAGTAATTTGTGTTAGTATATAAGATATGGTTTCTTCCGTGAATCGCTCTAGTTCTAACAATTAGATCACAGTTGATTGCAAATCAATTTATTTTAGGCGAGGTCAGACTAATTTGTCCACCAGGACTCATTATTGTGTATATATGCACACATTTTGTATTTGCATTCTTAGCTCTTACATTACGTGTGTGCGCTTCTTCTTTTTCTTTTCCTTTTTGTGTATATATATATATATATATAGGTGATTATGTTGGGAAAAGTTAAATACACTCCACATTTAGCTAATTGCCCCACCGAAAATGGTGAAAGGCGAAGTTCATGTATAGATTCCCCGTTGTGTGTGATTCTATTATTTTTTTTGTAGATTTATATATTAAACTGCCAAATGTACGCAGCTGTTTATATTTGCGCTCCACTTTTAGTATTTAGTGTGTTTTTTACTCTCTTTTTTCTTGAAGGGGAGTGCTTCCTTTGGATTGTGGAGTGAATTAATAATTTCTGGCTTAATTATGTTATATTGATCAAAAAGCATCCACTGACTCTCTTTGGAGAGATATGAGTGTGTTTTTCGGTGAAGTAGTCAGCCTGAACTCTGGAAAGTTTGGATTATGATTGATAATATGATTGTTTGGATCTCGAAATTGCATTCAGCATTGCAAGTGATTCTTTATTATATTGTTGTGACTGGGATTTATAGGAGACTTGCCCAAGCATCAAAAACATTCTTCTTCTGGACTCTGAAGGAAAGCGTGTAGCAGTTAAGTACTATTCAGATGATTGGCCAACAAATAACGCAAAGTTAGTTTTTGAAAAGTCTTTGTTTACTAAAACTCAAAAGACGAATGCTAGAACAGAAGGTATACTACTTGATGTTAATCATAACTCACTAGATGTTCATCTCTACTCAGACTTAATTTAGGATATATTTTGAGTGTTGCCATTTAGTAATTTGATTTCTGACTCGGGTTTCCATGGCCTGTTATACAAAATGCTATGATTGTGTTAAAAAGAGCATAAGCATGAGTTAATTTCATCTGCAAGAGATATTTGATCATTTATAGTTATCATTGTTTATACATTTATACATCTTCATTTATGTGCTTTCGCAGCGGAGATAGCAATGTTCGACAACTACATTGTTGTCTATAGGTTCGTGCAAGATTTGCACTTCTTTGTGACTGGAGATGATGAAGAAAATGAACTAATACTATCCACCATCCTACAGGGGTTCTTTGATGCAGTTAACTTTCTCCTCAGGTTGTTTGTCAGAAGACTTATTACTTTATTCTTTTTACCTAATAATACGTGATGAAATCTCATCGTGTGTTTTATGCTGCCTAATTTAGCATGCCATTTCTGCAGGAGTAATGTTGATCATAGGGAGGCACTGGAGAACTTGGATTTGATTCTTTTGTGCCTTGACGAGATTGTTGATGGAGGGTAGGCAATATTCTTATTACACTGTTATGCTTTACATATATGGCATATATGAGCCTTTGATTCTCCATTCTAGTGTTCTTTACTTTGCAAGTTTATTGTTTCAGTTACTTGCTGGTAAGTTTTTTTCCCTGAAAAAAATAAAAAGGAACTCTTTTCAGCTATCATGCTTTGTTTATGAAAGAAAAAATATAAATGACATCAAGTAATTCTCTACTCATGAGATTGGTCGTCTTATTAAAGGTGTAGTACTATGCATGTAATTAGTATAATGAATTGTCATTGAACAAACTGTTTGGCTAAAAGGTTCGTATGTTACTGAAGCATAGTATGCTTCCCTTAAAAATAAACTTGTGAAATTTCCATCAAATAATGCCCATGTAGATTATTTTCTCCAATATCAGTAGTTTGCGTTACAGATGCAGGTGTGTTTGATTGGTATTGGGCAATTGTGTGCTGTTGTTGGGATTATCTTCTATTGTCTTATTTAATTTCATCACTTTCTTCTTATGCATCCCTTTGCATTTAGCACTGATGGGGCTATTTTCCATGACCATGTGAAATCTCTTCCCTCTTAGAGAATGTTGTTCATGTATTACTCTGATAAGCCTCTTTTTCATATAGATGATCTTTTTCTCCCCAATTGCTAAATGAAAAAAATTTGTACTATTTGCCTCTTATGCAATATTCTCAATATTTTCCGTGATATCAATGATTATGATGCATGCAAGCTCTTCATCTTGAAAATTCTATCTAGCTCACCTTTTAATAAGTTATGGTTTAAATGTCATTTCTGGGTTATGGTCTTGGAATCACTAGAAAGCACTGGGGGCTGGGAGATGTGGATGGATGGGGTTAGAGGCTTAACCTTTCAAGGCCTCACCTTAAAGCTTTCAACGGTTTCGTTTACAGTATTGAATTTTCTTTTTACCATTTTTTTGATGTCATACATGCTAATCATATCAAGGTAGTGTTGGCTATGCTGAACAGAATTTTGGTTTAGATGCATAACTTTAGGCAGTTGTATACACTACTTATACCCTTTGTTGAAAGTTGGAACTTTGGAATACCATGTTAATGTGAATCTCAGCCTGGTTAACTCTTCCTTAAAACACAAATTCATTTTCGTATGAGACCTGGTATAGAGGGGTGCTGGCATCTACTGCTCAAGGCCGAAATTTTTAAACACGTAGCCTGTCTCTTTGTAAATCAGCTGAATGAACACTTCTAACTCATTTTTGTAATTTCTTATATGATACACTCAAAAACATAGTGTCTGTATCTTCATGTAATATCTTCCCTTTGTTCTGAATTGTCTAGAAAGGAAAAGGTTAGATAGGATGGGTGTTAGAAATAAAGGCATTCCTGAATTAAAAATTATTGCTCAAAGTGCATAATTGTTTCATTATATGTCTCATCTAAAACTTGCTAAAAGCTTGAAATGAAAATTTTAATGGAACTTAAGTCAGCCTCATTGAGGCTTATGTGTGCTAGTGTGCCAGCTTCATCCCACTTGTCGAATCATTAGTCCTTGCATTTGTAAACTTTCATATGATGGATCCTTTTACAAACCGTATCACTCTTTCTTGTCTGTAGAGGACTTAATTTGTGTTATGCTTCAGTTGAACTTGTTCAGGGTGTTCTCTTTTTTCCTTGTTGAAGTTTTTTCGTTAAAAGTTGTCATGATCAAGAAAAAATTTCATTCACATTATATATCTAGCAGAATGATTCTTGAAACGGATGGCACTATTATTGCTGGAAAAGTGGCTAGCCATAACATAGATGATGGGGCACCTTTGTCAGAGCAGGTATTCTATCTCACATCCTTTTGGCTTGTCTCCCGTCATCTTGAGCAAAATGAATAGCCTGCAATGAAATCTATATTGCATTTATTGCTTATAGGAATATTATATCATTGCTTGGTAGTCTAAAAGCAATCCACACATTTTTATTCTTTGGGACCACTTTGATCCACAAACAACGCTAGACCCAGAAGTGATTCCCCACTCCTTTGACCCCCAACACACACACACACACACACAAAAAAAACCTTCTGGGGCCAAACCCCAAATAAGCTGTCTGGCTTAACTTATTATGGGCTTTCTTGCAACATTTCTTCCTGTTAAATTTGTTGTTAATTGAACTCAAATTTGTCTTTAAAATCTGCAGACTATAAGTCAAGCTTTGGCTACAGCCCGTGAGCATTTTACAAGATCACTTCTCAGATGATGCTTCCATATGCATAAATGGAGTTGGCTTCTCATCACTTTCTTTTTTCCTGGTTGGTGGAAAGTAACTTGTTTTCTTTCCAGCGCTTTATTAATTTTCCGAATACTACTTTTGCCTATAAATTTCTCCTTTATTCCTGTCCAAAAGTTATTGGTACATTTAGAGATTTTGCTCTTAACCTTGCTTTACTTAATATAATCTGGTGAATAATTAATTTTCACCTTTTGAGTTTTGACAAGGGCACTTGGATTGCCCTATCACTGGACTGTGGTGAGAGCTAACACAGAAGTTGGAGATTAGAATGATGACTAGAGGAGGATATTCTTCCTCTTCAGAAATTGCTAGACATCCCCTGTAGAGCAGAAAAGGAAAACACGTCTATATAATCCCATTTCATTTAGCAATATATGAGAATTGGTAATAACATAATGAAATAGATGCATTTCTAAATGTTTTCTAATTTGGGATTACAAGTACTCCCAGCCAAATAATATATGGTAGTTGGTTGCACTGAGGGTACCGTTGGCCTAATTGGTTTCATGTGGGATTGTGGGAGATTAGTTACTATGCCCTCAACCCATGATAATTATAATATATATATAATTCCCAAATAACTTCATCTGAAATATCTGTTCTCAATAGCGGAACTTGGCCTTTGCGTGTTGTTGAGATGTCAACTTCATCTTCTTCAAATCAGGTCTAACAGTATTGTTGGTAGTGTAAGTAGCTTGGTAAGGTTGCCTTTTGTTCCTTGTATGGCAGGCAGTATGTTGTTCCTGTTAAATTGGTTCCTTTTTAGTAAATATTTTGGTGTTATATGCAAGTTGCTTGACGTCTATCATGGGATAAAAGCTACTCGTTTTAAAATATACTTCTATATCAGTCATTTTCACATCTCTAAAATCAATCTTATAATTCAAATTCAATATTAATATGAATTCGTTTGATTTAATCAACACAATTAGAAGTATGTAAAGTTTCTAAAAGGTACTAATAATAAAATATAATTATTTATAAAAGTTTTAATGTATCGCACAATTTTGAATTTGAAAATGTTTTGAGTTAACTTATTTCTTGAAACAACTTAAATTGACTTCAAAAATAAATAAATCAAATGGTCTATTTTAAAGTTTTCTTTTCTCTTATAAAAACTATTACTATGAATGGGAAAAAAAGCATAAGATGCTTTTAGATATATGTTTCTTATTCTATTAAACTATTAAGAAATTTTAATTATGCCCTTTAACCTTAGTATATGTCCCCCCCCCCCCCCCCCCCCCAACCCAACCTCCCCATCTCCCCCTCCGAAAATAGAGATACATTTTAACTTTTTTTTAGTCCATTTGCACATCTTCATAAAATGATAATTGATAGTATTTTAAAGATAATTTGCAATACTTATAATTGTTTCTACTGAAATTAAAATAATTGTGTATTGATTTTGAATTGACAAATTGACTTAAAAGTCAAATTGTACCCTCTCATTTTGAAAATTACAGCGGAGGAGTAATATGTGGCTGTGTTATAAGTTGATTTGCCATTTATGCTTTCTTAGGTTGTTTTGGATCACTTATAATCAGTCAGTCAAACATGGTTATCATCAATTTTAAAAAGCAAAATTTTTTGATAGCTTTATTTTAAAATTTGTTTATTAATCACTTTTTATAAAAAAATAATCATAAATTTCATTTTGTATAGAATATTATATGTAAGATGTATAATTAACTTAAATATGTTTTTACATACGTTTTTCCAAAATTAAGCTATTTTCAAATTGAGTTACTGTATTTTGTTAATAACTGATTGGAGTGATTGAGAATTATTATAAACTGAAATGACAAATAGGGCATTGAATCATTCTAATAATAAATAATTAGCGACATATTTTTTCAGTTATTGTATTGAATTAAAAAGTAAATGTCATCAGTAGGTAGAATTCTGACTTAGTCAACAATAATTGGAGGATGGTATAACTCCTCTACTCCCTCCCTGTCCCCTCCCAAGGTCTAGTCCACCAAATCCAGATGATCATAATAGACCACCATTGCTATAAAAGTCTCACACGTTTACATGTCATTGTCCGGACTGGGTACACTTTCTCTTTTTCTTTTTTTTTTTGCTTTTTTTGTAATATTCGATTAAAATTTAACATTCTTTCTTTTAACAAGAATGAATTTTAAGACCTCATGCACCCAAGTCTCTTTTAAACAGTCTCCAACCCAACAACAAAATACTTCTATTTGTAAAATATGAGAATATTAAAATTATAAATTATTAATATAGTAATAAAATTATGATACCAAATTTTATGATATTTCGGAGTTTCAAACAAATATTCCAAAGAAAAATTATTAAAAAGTGGATATTTTTACGTTAAAAAAAAAAAATATTTGAACAAGTGACTTAGAGAAGTGTGTATATATATATATATTATTGGGTGGGGGCAGAAAAGGAGAAATTATTGGTTCGAGAATTGTGGTGGTTATTGTGTTAATTCTTCTTGTAGTGTAGGTGTGTAGAGAGGGAGGGAGTCGAGGATGTATAAACATATATTCTGAATAGTGGAATGGAAGTCATGTATCTTTCTAGCTCTTGGATTCAAAGTTTCAATCAAAATATTGGATATATACATATATATATATATATATATATATATATATATATTACTACTACGCTTTGCACGCATGGATTTCCACTTGGGGGGGGGGGGTAATGGGTTTGACAATAAAACAACATTAATTAGTGAAAATTTACTCAATAGTCTATTTTAAAAATTAACTCAAAAAACTAAAGATCATTTTCGGACAAGTAGACTTAAAACTAGACAATATAATTAAAGCTCACACATATATCACTCACTAGTCTAATTTATTTATTTTTAATTTTTTTGAGGCATGGGTTCCATTAATTGTGAAAACATATAAATAAGGATGAAAAAAATAATAACTGATCGATTCCTTTCATCATAAATAAATACAACCTGCTGAACGAGATAATTTGAGCTTGATCATCACAAGACATCGCCTCATTTTTATCAAAGAGGTTGGCAATGACACGCTGCATTTTTTTTAATTTAAATAAATAAATAAATAATAATATATCTTTTACATTGATTTATTATTTCAATACAATAACACGCTAATTAGAATCCTATTACATATTGTGAAAGTTTTCAATCGAATTATAATTTCGACGTATCCCATTTTAATGTATTCAATCTTATTATCGACATGTATATGATTTTTCCGTTAGTTATTATATACATTCATAAATATTTGTTCTTTTAAGTTTTACCATTTGTGTACATCTTATTTTTAGGAGTGCGACACATGGCATATAAGTCCCTCATATGGAAACAATATTTTATCATTTACTTTAAATTATGAAAATTAATTTATGTAAATAATAAATAATAACTTATGTGCATATATATAAATTAAGTATAATTTTGCCATAATTTATTTTATCGAAGTCGTAATTTAATTTGATCATAAATTTGTCCACCTATAATTGAATTGACTTGCTCTAAACAAAGTATGAGATTCAATGATAAAATGTGGGAATATAAATTTCCCAAAAATTATTTAAATTTACTTGCAAAGCAAATTGACGGTCCTAATTTGCGTGGCAATACAGCCACGTCAGGCTTTGTGGGACCCACGTTGCTGAGCACACCTCCTGGTGCATTCATGATACAGCCTGTTTATTTAGGAATAAAAGTCTCTCTAATTAATGTTTTTTTAAAAAATAAATTAAAAAAGAAAAAAAAAACACATAAAACGGAGGGAGAATAATTAGTGATTAGTTGATTACAGAAACAAGAATCACATTAACAAAGACAACAAATAGATTACACACTGGAGTCATAAGAGGGCCCGGAAAATACTGGCATTGGTTCAGACTTCGGACGGAAAGAGACCGTCTTCTGCTTAACCCCTAATTCTCTCTCTCTCTTACACGCCCACTGGCATTCATCTTTGTCTCTCTTTGGCTGATCTCTGCAACTCTGTAGCTGGTTTTTATTTTTATTTCATCACTTTACGTCTCCGTATGTTTCAATCTTCTTAAAAGATCGACGACCCTCGTGATCCCAGGCACCCCTTTTTCTCTGCTCAATGCATTTAAGTATGTATATGTTTAGTCTTTTTTGTTTCAAAATTTCGGGTTTAATTTTATACGGGAATTTGAAGGTGTATTGTATGTGTAATTTTATGCGTATTTCTCTTTAGCTGGGAAATGCGGTGATTTTCTTAAATTTTTCCTTGATCGTGCGTATGGTTTTACCAGGATTTTCTGACGAGTAGGATGTGACTGTTAGATGAAGGTACAATTGGGCATGGAGTCTTGGCTGTTAATTTTGAATTTCTGAGTTTTTTTGGGTCACCCTTGTTTTCAATATTTTGGGTGTGAAAAATTGTACATGTCTTTGAGGTTTTGAATTCAGAGAATGGGTTTTAAAATTTGAAGATTTCTGTTCTATTTGTATCTTTGGTTGACTAAAATTCAATTTGAATCTCAAGGTTGGTAGTTTGTAAATCTGAGGATAAAGGACTTTCAATTTTACTAGATTTCTTGTTTCTCAGTGTTGATGCCAAAATTCCTTTTTAAGGACTTTGGTCGCTTTATTATTTGTGAATTGCTCTGCTGGATTTCGTGTAATCTATATGTTTTTATCTAATAATCTTCAAGACTATGGAATTCAGTCTCAGGAGTACTTTACTGTGCACAATGAATTCCCATAATTGATGAGGTGATTACTAGAGTTCTTGGTTTTCTTACAGGCCCTTATGTGGTGGTCACGACTATATTGAGCCAAAACCTGAGGAATGGCACACGGCAGGATCAGATCGAAGCTTCGAAGGAGTAGCCTTTACACATTTGGATGTGTTAAGCCAACTCCTGACGATGGAGAGGGACCGCGTCAATTACAAGGCTCCGGATATTCACGAACAGTATACTGCAACCAGCCTCGTGTCCACCAAAAGAAACCTCTTAAATACTGCTCGAATTATATATCAACTACAAAATACAATATCATAACGTTCATACCCAAGGCAACTTTTGAGCAATTTCGGCGAGTTGCTAATGTTTACTTTCTCCTGACTGCAATTCTGTCGCTCACACCTGTTACGCCATTCTCAGCTGTCAGTATGATTGCTCCTCTGGCCTTTGTGGTTGGGCTTAGTATGGCAAAGGAGGCTATGGAAGACTGGCGCAGATTTATACAGGATATGAAGGTTAATCTGCGGAAAGCTAGTGTTCATAAAGGGAATGGGGTATTTGCTTATAAGCCATGGATGAAGATTCAGGTCGGATACGTGGTAAAAGTAGAAAAGGATCAATTTTTTCCTGCAGACTTATTTCTTTTGTCTTCTAGCTATGAAGATGGGATCTGTTACGTGGAGACTATGAACTTGGATGGAGAGACGAACTTGAAGGTTAAAAGAGCTTTGGAGGTAACTTTACCCCTGGATGATGATGAAGCTTTCAAGAATTTCACGGGAACAATTACATGCGAAGACCCGAATCCTAACCTTTACAGTTTTGTGGGTAATCTTGATATTGACTGCCAATTATATCATCTCGATCCCAATCAGATTCTCCTCAGAGATTCAAAGCTTAGGAATACAGCTTATGTGTATGGAGTGGTGATATTTACCGGTCACGATAGCAAAGTCATGCAGAACGCTACGAAATCTCCTTCGAAAAGAAGCAGGATTGAAAAACAGATGGACAAAATCATTTATGTCCTTTTCACATTCCTTGTGTTGATCTCAATAATTAGCTCAGTAGGCTTTGCTGTGAAGACAAAATTCCAGATGCCGGATTGGTGGTATTTGCCTCCAGATGAGAAGGGTCTTTATGATCCTAGCAGGGCCAACTTGTCTGGATTTTATCATCTGGTCACTGCTCTTATCCTTTATGGATACCTAATACCCATCTCACTCTATGTTTCTATTGAGGTTGTGAAGGTCCTGCAAGCAAAATTCATTAACCAGGACATACACATGTATGATGAAGAGACGGGAACTCCTGCTCAAGCGAGGACATCAAATTTAAATGAGGAGTTAGGCCAGGTTGACACGATTCTCTCTGATAAAACTGGAACTTTGACATGCAACCAGATGGATTTTCTCAAGTGCTCCATAGCTGGAACTGCATATGGCATGTCTGCTAGTGAAGTAGAACTTGCAGCTGCAAAGCAGATGGCAATGGACCTTGATGGGCAGGATCCAGAGTTTTCAAGCAACCCCATCCATAGAAATAGTGCAGATATTAACAACCGGCGTAGTTTTGGACCACCAGAAATCGAGTTGGAGAGTATCATTACTTCTAAAAATGAAAACTATAAGAAACCTGTGGTCAAAGGGTTTAGTTTCGAGGACAGACGCGTCATGAATGGAAATTGGTCTAGAGAACCCTATGCGGATGTTATTTTGTTATTCTTCCGGATACTTGCAGTTTGTCACACTGCAATCCCTGAGCTAAATGAGGAGACTGGCAGCTTTAATTATGAAGCAGAGTCACCAGATGAAGGAACTTTTCTTGTCGCAGCAAGAGAACTTGGCTTCGAGTATTATAAAAGAAGTCAAACAAGCATATTTGTGCGTGAAAGGCATCCTTCAGCTCAGGAATCTGTTGAAAGGTCAGGGCATGTTCAGTTTGATTTTATTTCACCTTGGATTATAGGTGTCTTTGCATATTATGTATATTCTGGAAAATTTCAGGGAGTTCAAACTTCTCAATCTGCTGGATTTCACCAGCAAAAGGAAGCGAATGTCTGTCATTGTCAGGGATGGGGATGGACAGATTCTTCTGCTTTGCAAAGGCGCAGACAGGTCTGGCTCTAGGCTTCCTTTTATTTTCAACCCTTTTAATTTTTCATTCAAGGAAATCATGCAGCACATTTGTTTAATTGATTTAGCCCATGTAGATTCTTCACTGGCTCCTTTTGGTGGTGTTGAACCGTTCATGTCGTCACTTTGTTTGAATCTTATGCTTAAATCAGACATTTTACTGAGATAAAGTTTGAACTTTATAAAATGTTGTTGTCTTTTCTGGTTCATCTCTTTTGTCTAGACTGTATTCACTTTATATCCTTTTGTTTTGAGATTTAATGCAGTTTTCATTGTTTGGATTATGCAGCATCATCTTCGATCGTTTATCAAAGAATGGAAGAATGTTTGAGGAAGCTACCACTAGGCATCTGAATGAATATGGGGAGGCTGGGTTGCGTACACTAGCACTTGCTTACAGGAAGCTTGAAGAGCCTGAGTATTCTGCTTGGAATGAGGAGTTTCTTAAAGCAAAAACTTCTATCAGCGGTGACAGGGAAGCAATGCTTGAACGGGTATCTGATATGATAGAAAGGGATTTGATCCTTTTGGGTGCAACTGCTGTGGAGGACAAACTACAGAAAGGGGTAGGAATTATGGTCACCAAAGAGCAATGATTTAATAATCAAATCTATTTTCACCTTTCTTTTCTGGGTTCCTTTCTTAGTTACTCTATATCAACTCCAGGTGCCTCAGTGTATAGATAAACTAGCACAAGCTGGTCTCAAGATCTGGGTCCTTACAGGTGATAAGATGGAAACTGCAATCAACATAGGGTATGTTTAAGGATCTGTTTTAATCATTAGTTATTTCGTGACTTGACGATTTAAGATGCTCCATAACTGAAATAAAACTCTTATTTCCTGCTGCAGATTTGCATGTAGTCTGCTTCGACGGGGTATGAAACAAATATGTATAGCAACAAACGCAGACATGTTAGCCCAAGATTCCAAAGAGGTACTTGTTTTTAGAAGTATAATGTAATTTCAGGGTTATATTTCAATTCATGTTAGGACTAATTTCTGTTTGTTATTGTTAATCAGGCAGTAAAGGAGAACATTTTGATGCAAATCACCAATGCCTCTCAAATGGTTAAGCTTGAAAAAGACCCCCATGCTGCATTTGCCTTAATAATCGATGGGAAAACACTAACTTATGCGTTGGAGAATGATATGAAGCATCAGTTCTTGAATTTAGCAGTTGATTGTGCATCTGTGATATGCTGTCGAGTCTCTCCTAAGCAGAAGGCATTGGTAAAATACTTATATTCATTGTGAAACATTTGTTCTGAATTCTCTCATTTCTGATATTGAATTTTCACCAGGTATACATATCATTCTTACTTTTATGATTATTATATTTTTGGACTTCAGGTAACAAGATTAGTGAGAGAAGGAACTGGAAAGACCACCTTAGCAATTGGCGATGGTGCAAATGATGTTGGAATGATTCAAGAGGCAGATATTGGTGTTGGCATCAGCGGTGTGGAAGGAATGCAGGTTCATAATATCTCTAACAGGCTGCTTTTGAAATATATGTCTTGTAAACTTGGTGCTGTCATTTTATAATTTTAACATTTATGTACTTTGGGACATCTTCATTCTTGAACGCGTAGTAGATCTTCAGGAAAAATAACAAAATGTAGGAAGTTATTGGAATCCAAAACCTGTACATTTTCACATCAATGAAGCCAAGGACTTAAATTCTTGTATATAAAATATAGATCCTTTACTGTTTACAACCTGTAATTTGTCGAGTTTCTTCTACAAGAGCTCAGGCTCTCTTTCTCAAAACTGCATTTACCTTGGTTTCTTTGTTCCTCATCCTGTCTAAGACTGTGTTATGATTTTCAGCACGCTCTTTTCTCAGATGACCTCTCTACAAACTTCCTCATGCTGGAAGTCACGACTGTCTAAACTAGCCTAATCTCCATTCTCATTTCTAGCAAGTATCTATTAAGTTTCTGTGTGAAAGGAAGTATCTGGTGCTTGAGTGCATAATTTGGGCCATTGTGTATGCATGGATTTTTTCAGAACGTACCAAATTTAATCTGTTGGCAGCCGTAGTAAAATACTTTAAGAGATGTTTTGGGTTGTTATTGTAGGATGAGGCATTTGGAAGACTTTTGATTGTAAATGATCCTGATCGAATTGGAATATTGTGAATATAAAGTAACTCTTCTGGCATAAAATAATCTGATAGTAAGTTAAGGTATAGTAAAATACGATGCGGTGCTCAATCTCTGTTATTTTTTGTTTTTTTTTTTTGGGGGGGGAGGGTGTTGGAAACTGCAATTGCCAGTTTGTATTTGTATTACTGACCTTAACCTTTTTTTGATTGATGACTTCTTAAGCTGCTTTGCCTACAAAATTTATGGTCAAGTAGGATTAGAAAATTAGTAAAATATTGGCTAAATGAACGGTTCTTTTCATGTTAGTAGTGAAGGACTGTTGTAAGGCAGAGCCTTGCTTTTAGGGCAACGCTACTTTTTTGAATTTCCTTCACCTATAGCAAAGTTGGTTATCTTCTTGACATACTTTGATAACCTTGATTTGGTTATTACATACATATACTTATCATAAAAAAATATTGGTTATTATATACATATTGTTGTAAAAACTCGAGTATCAAGAGAAAAAGTTCCCCCCTCCCCCCTTGCTTCTGGATGTTGTTTTCAAGCTCATGAAATTCTCAGCTTTTTGCAGGCTGTGATGGCTAGTGACTTTGCTATTGCACAATTTCGATTTTTGGAGAGACTTCTGGTTGTCCATGGGCACTGGTGCTATAAGCGGATAGCTCAAATGGTAATAATTCAGAAGTGGCCAAATTTTTTATTGCCGTATTTAGTATAAACCAGCAGATGTTTTCATATTCACAAGGTAATTTTGCCAGAAAGAAATGTTATTTCTTTTTGACATATTCAAAAAGTACCAACTATAGGTACGCATATACGCGCACACACATCATGCATAACTCAGGTATATATTCCTTCATGCTGGTTTGCTTGTTGCCTATTCATTCTCATGGATCCGCAATTCTCTGCATTCAGATTTGTTATTTCTTCTACAAGAATATCGCCTTTGGCCTTACACTGTTTTACTTTGAGGCATTCACCGGCTTCTCTGGGCAATCTGTTTATGACGATTGGTATATGCTTCTATTCAATGTCGTTCTTACCTCATTGCCTGTTATCTCGCTTGGAGTCTTTGAACAAGATGTTTCATCTGAGATCTGCTTACAGGTCGGTCCCCCAGGTGACATTTGTGTTAGGACTTTTTATGTACATTTAATCCATCAATGCTTTCGCACTTACACAAACCACTTGTGACCTACAGTTTCCAGCACTGTATCAGCAAGGACCCAGAAACTTGTTCTTTGACTGGTATCGGATATTTGGGTGGATGGGAAATGGTCTCTACTCCTCCCTTGTTATTTTCTTTCTAAACATCATCATCTTTTATGACAAAGCCTTCCGTTCAGGAGGCCAGACTGCAGACATGGCTGCTGTGGGCACCACTATGTTCACTTGCATTATCTGGGCTGTCAACTGCCAGATTGCACTCACAATGAGTCACTTCACATGGATACAACACATCCTTGTTTGGGGAAGCGTCGTCACTTGGTATCTATTTCTATTTCTCTATGGCATGATATCGCCGATTTACTCTGGGATTGCCTTCAAAATACTAAAAGAAGCCCTCGCCCCTGCCCCATTATACTGGGTCACCACAGTCTTAGTAACAGTTGCCTGTAATCTCCCCTACCTGGTTCACATATCTTTCCAGAGAGCATTCAATCCGATGGATCATCATGTTATCCAAGAAATCAAGTACTACAAAAAAGATGAAGAGGATCGAATTATGTGGACAAGAGAGCGGTCCAAAGCTAGACAAGAGACCAAGATAGGGTTCACAGCAAGAGTAGATGCAACCATCAGACAGTTTAGAGGGAGATTGCAGAAGAAACATTCCACAATGAGCCCGCGTGGTATAATGTCCCCTAGCTAGCTAATTTTCTGCCATTATTATTCTTTTTGACCTTCTGCTTGTGTCTATAATCTTAGGGTTTTTTTTGGCTGTTTGCAATTTTATTTAGTGGCCCTTTTCCAATTCATTCATCACGAGTTTTGTCCAGTATAGTGGAGTGGAGTGGGGTGGGGTGGGGTGAGTTGGTTCAAGTGAGTCGTTAAGTTAGGACTAGAGAGTTTTGAGGTTGTTGTATGTACAGTATTTACATGGTCTGATTGCAGCTTATGAAAATACTTGGTTGACATATAAAAAAAATGTTCTCTTTCTTGATTGTTGAGAGGAAAATGTATTCTATTCTTTTCTCGTGTGGCACTGGCGGCTAATTCTTATATGGTTTTTTCCAGTTATGTGTGTGTGTATATAATTTTTTATTTTGTTTGGTGGTGTTGCCAATTATATATGATGTTGAAGACATTCAAGTGGCTTTATATGGATGAAGTTGTTATTAGCCTTGCTTGGTCTTCTTTTGTGGTGAAGCAAAAAACAACAATGTTGCTGCCTGCTTCGTGAGTTTAAGATGCATGATGCGAGGAGTTTCTTAATTATCACTTACCACCACCACCCACCCATCCGCCGCCACCACCCGCCGCTACCGATCGCCATATTTTAAGTGCAAGTTGAAGCAACTGAATGTTGTGGACTCAATTTGCTTTCAAGTTTTATTTTATTTTTATGTTAATGAAATTGGTTTCAATAACTTAAATACTCGTAAAACATACATATTTAAGTGGCATGAGATTATTGCAAGTCAAATAAATTTTTATTTTTATTTTTAGATTTACTCATTACTGAGACACTGACCGATTGAGAATTAAATAAGATTTTATTAAAATGCTCATTTTCATTATCAAATCATAAAACAAAATGTTTGATCGGGTCTCTCTCTCTCTCTCTCTCTCTCTCTCTCTCTCTCTCTCTCTCTCTCTATATATATATATATATATATCCCGCCTAAGACTTATTTTTATAAATAAAGATGAATGAATAATTCTGCTTTATTACGAAAGAAATCCAAACCGTTCGTTGGGTAACAAAGAGGAACCAGACGACGTCGTTTCCCACAGATCTTTTGAAGATTCGGCTTTCGGAACGGAACAACGTCTTCTGTTTTATGGAAACGGAAGAGAACAAAAAAGTAGTAGTAGTAGTAGTAGTAATTCCTAATAATAATAACAAAAGTAATAAGTAACATAGAAAAGTAAAGCTTCGATTGGATCAAAGCAACGAGGAGTGGTGAGAATTGAGATGATGATGATGATGATGATGATGATGCCTCCTCCCTCCTGGCTCCCTCCTCCTCCTCCTTTCTCTCTCCTCCTACACTGCAACCTAAAACAACTCCATTAAACTCAGCTCCTAAAAGATAAGCTTCAATTGTCTTTTTAATTTTATATTCATCTCCTCCAGCAATCCCTTTCTTTCCCTTTCATCATCTCATTTGATCCGACAAATCGTTTTCCTCGACTACCTTCCGCCGGTTGATTTTTCTCGATCGTTCGCTTGTCAAGCCCATGGGCCATTTTGATTTGTTTTTTTTTTCTTTCAATTTTGTGAGTTATTAGCTTTTAACTTATAGCTAGGGTTTCGGGTAATTGTTGAGATTCTATAATGGAGCCTCGTGTCGGTAATAAGTTCCGGCTTGGTCGAAAAATCGGTAGCGGATCATTTGGAGAGATCTATCTTGGTTTGTTTATTGATGATTATTATTCAAGCTTTTTAATTTTACTTTTCTGATTGATTGTTGCTTAAGTATAATAATTCTGATTTGCAGGTACTAATATTCAAACAAATGAAGAAGTAGCTATCAAGCTAGTGAGTGCTACGTTATTTTTTTTCCTTTTCTTATTTTTCCTTTTCAATCCTAGATTTTTTTAAATACAAAACTTAGTTATTAATAGGTCTGTCTACAGTTTGAAAAGTCTCATTATTAGAGCTATCAGTATGCACAGTTTCATGAATTTATGTGTTTTTAACTTTGTTAATTATTTGTTCATATCATGCCCAAATATCTTACTATATATGCTTGCTTGCTTTATTACACATGGACATTTGAAATTCTTTCTGTGTATAACCAAAATGCACTTGTTTTAGATGAATACCAAGGAAGTTGAAAATGTGTGTGGGGAATATATATTTTTATCCCTTTTGCTCATATGAAATTTGCTATAAAACCATACTTGTCTATCATACAGCTATCTTTGTAGCTGTTTAGGCCGTAATGCTTATCAACTACTTTCTTGCAAGATAATGGGGATACACAACTGCTTTCCATTAGTTTGTACATTTTTGGTGTTTGTGGCTTGCATTGATTAGATAACCTGTTGGTAATTTTATGCACTTGAATAATTTGATTCTTTATTACAGAACTTTGTTCATGACATTGAAGGTCTGTAATTCACCAATTATGGATGGTTTTTCTTACTTTATTCTACGCAGGAAAATATCAAGACAAAGCATCCTCAATTGTTATATGAATCAAAGCTGTACAAAATACTACAAGGAGGAAGTAATGAACTGTTTAGTTACTCTTGTTGTTAGTGTTTCCCCCTGCTTTATGCCTGACATCCTTGTGTTTTTACAATGGTTTCTTGTTTTATAGCTGGCATTCCAAATGTAAGATGGTTTGGGGTTGAGGGAGACTATAATGTTCTCGTAATGGATTTGTTGGGACCTAGTCTTGAGGACTTATTTAACTTTTGTAGTAGGAAGCTTTCTTTGAAGACCGTTTTGATGCTCGCAGATCAGATGGTATGATTTTGTCTATTGCATATGTTGATGTTCAGAATTAATCTTTTATTTGTCTTTCACCATTTTGTGACAACTATATGTTCGACAGATAAATCGGGTAGAATTTGTTCATTCAAAATCTTTTCTTCATCGTGATATTAAGCCAGACAACTTCCTTATGGGACTAGGAAGACGTGCAAATCAGGTATTGTGTTCAAATTTTCTGCTCCTTCCATTTATTCTGCTTCGCTTTTATGTTCTGTCTCTTTCATTGAGTGTTATCTGATTGTGTAGGTTTATGCTATTGATTTTGGACTAGCTAAGAAGTACAGGGACTCCTCAACTCATCAACACATTCCGTATAGGTGAACTCCTTGATGCATGTCAATGGTTGAGTTTGTTTAATGCCTACATTGAAGAACCAGGTTTAATCTGTATGAACAGGTGTCAATATAATTTTTCTATATAACTCAGTAGGAATACTATTTTTTATATTTTTTTTTGAATTTGGTTCAGTCCATTTTCTTCTTGGCGATGGTCGAAGAAGCATAGATACTCGTGCGTCATACGGGGATATGAAGATTCACCAAATCTTAAAATATGAGGATTCAGGTGTGGGGAGGGGGGGATTCACAACAATTTTATTATTAACTATGTATATATTTATGTATCTAGTCATATATATATAATAAAACATTTAACAAAATTGATGCTACAAGAGAAAAACAAAAAATATCCAACTAACAATATAACTTTAAGGTTTCTATAACATGAAGTCATAAAAATAGCACAAATAATCATAAATAATTCAGCAAACATAAGTTATAAAGGAGGAGAGAATCCTAAGAGTCCCTGAGAATCGGAAAATTTAGTGCGAGTGTACAACAGTTCGGTTTAGTTAAGTATAGCATCAGTCAAGGAACTGTTTGACCTAAGTAAGTAGGCTATTGTGGGATTCAAGGAAGATCAGGGGAATTAAGCCAATCTGGAATAATGAAGAATTTCTTCTTTGGCAATGGTTGATGGATATGGTACTTGCTCATTTAAAATCATGGTTTATTAGGTTTTTATTATTTCGCTATCGTTGTCCAAATTACATTATCCACCTAGTATGGAAAATTATGATCTACTTCAGTAAACTTGCATCCTCTTTTATGCAGCTCCTTTGATGGTTATAATACATTAAAGCAGTTCCATATAGTCTTTCAAGTGATTTTGATTGATAGTTTAAAACTTATCTATGATATTTACATAAATATTGAATTTTTTAGCATGATTCTATTACTCCATTTGTCCAAATTTAGGTACATCTTTCTAGGCTTGTTTATAAAAGTTCGGTCTTAGTTTCCATGATAGCATTTGTTATAAGTGATGGGGTTAGATTGTATAATTGAATTAGATTACCAGTTATGCTAGTTTTTTGAAACGTGTAATGTTTCATTTATAATTATTGTGTGTATGTTGTGGTTATGCTTATTATGCACCTAATATGTAGGCCCCTCATCCCTGGGTTTTATATCCAAGGTCAATACAGTTACTTGGAGTGTTGTTCTCTCGGGTTCGTATGACTGATACGGGACAGCGATGCACTATATAGGTTAAAACGCAATTCACTAGAGTAGTTTTATATTAATGATTATAATTAGGAAATCTCTTTAGAATCTAAATACAATAATACGAAGTTTCATTGAAGAATTTAGTTGCATTAGTTGTTTGATTGTTCTATGATTAATTTAGTATAATTGGGATGTTTGAGTTTCCAATTTAATGTAGTATAGGTATTTGTGCAAATATGAGTTTTAAAAAAATGAAAAAATTGTTTAGTACGCTAAATATAGAACATTGGTACGCAAGAGAAACGTATTTGGGAATGCAAGTAATGATATGCGGTTCGTTAGGTAAACAAGAGTATTCTGTAATTATAGTTTAATATTATGTTAAGCCAATATTGGACTTTAGGTGACTTAGGAATATTTTCTTAGTGTCAGGCAAGGGCATATTGGGTAGTTACTATCTAATAGAATATTCTAGTGACATCTATGTTATAAGTGAGTGAGTTAGTAATGGGTGAAGGATAAGAGAATATGGCATAGGTTTAGATTTTACTTTTCTAGCAAGTTTATGTAGTCTATAAATACAAGTGTCTTGTAACTTTTATTTTTCAAGTAATGAATGATATGAAAATCTGAGAAGCAAGTTTGCTCTCACACCTATCTCCCTCCTACCCCCCTCATTCTATCTTTCCCCAAATTGATTCTATTTGTCTAATCTATCTCTTTCCTCCCTAAAATTCTTCTATCTATCCCTTTATTTGTTGTTCTATCTCTGCAGATTCAAGTCAAGGCCAAGGTGGGCCTGACACTTAGCTAGTTTCCCCATTATTGTTGTTCTTTTCTTCTTGGCATGATACTTTCGTCTGGATACAAGTAATTTTTACAACAATGGTTGCCATTCTGTCTTACAGCGTGCCTTTTTATTAGGGCTCCTTGTACATTTTTTTCTAGTAAATGCAATTTTGCAAAGATGTCTTGACTTTTTTTGTTTCTTTTCGATGTCATTCCAAATGCAGGGAGAATAAAAATTTGACAGGAACAGCCAGATATGCTAGCATGAATACACACCTTGGCATTGGTATGCTTACTCGTTGTTTACTTACAGTTTTTATCTTGTGCACTCATATAATTACATATTACTACTAAGCATAGGTGTCAGTGAAGGTTCTTTTTCCTCATAGATTTGCTTTTTCTTGTTTCAAGAACAAAGCAGGAGGGATGATTTAGAATCACTTGGATATGTTCTTATGTATTTTTTAAGAGGAAGGTAAACACATTTGATTTTTTCCCGTTTATATTGCACACTTGATTAAATCATTATCATTGTTTATTTATGCCTGCTTATGTTTGTTTATGTTCTGTAGCCTCCCTTGGCAGGGACTTAAAGCAGGAACCAAGAAACAAAAGTATGAAAGGATAAGTGAAAAGAAAGTGTCAACTTCTATCGAGGTAATCTTTTGTTTACTGTGAGAGTTCTGACGATTGTAGTATATGCACCATGAAACTGACTAGAGTGCTCCTTGCTTCTTCCTTAGGCTTTATGTCGAGGATATCCTACAGAATTTGCGTCATATTTCCATTACTGTCGCTCACTACGATTTGATGATAAACCAGATTATGCATATCTTAAGAGAATCTTCCGTGACCTTTTTATTCGTGAAGGTTTGTATTTTCCAGGTAGTTATTTTATATTTGGTCTTATATTGTGTCCTCAATCTCAGCGGTAATTTTCTTCAGGCTTTCAGTTTGATTACGTTTTTGACTGGACAATATTGAAATACCAGCAATCACAGCTTGCAAATCCTCCATCGCGTGCTCTAGTAAGTCTTATATTCTTCTGGAGTTCTTAATTTTGGTCTAATCATACTCGATTAATATGATAATCTTGTGAACAGGGCGCTACTGCTGGAACAAGTTCTGGGATGCCTCCAGCAGTTGCCAATGTTAGTAGACAATCAGGTGGGCCTGCACCATCTTTTCCACCCCAGTTTATTGTGGATTGACTTTAATTGCAATCACAATAACACTTGGTCCAAACAAAACAGTGTTTTTAGTTTTTGTTTGTTTATCGAATTATTTATTTGTAAATTTCCTACACTGTTTTTATGACATGTGGTGCTTTGTTTGTTCTTAATATGCTCAAAGCTTAATACAATTCACGTTATATGACCGTTCTGTAGGTGGTGATGAAGGTAGGCCTACTGGTTGGTCTTTGGCAAATCCCTCTCGTAGTAGAAGTACTGGCTTGCCTTTTATTTCTGGAAGCTTATCTAAACAGAAAAATCCGGTTGCTAATGATACGGGCGTGAGTAAAGAAGTAAGTCTTCTTTTTACTTGTAGAAAAGAACAGGGGAAAAAACAGATAATTCGTTTTTACTTAGAAGGATGTATGGAACTTTACTGCTTCAGTGCATATAAAATCCATGGCTCAGTTTATGTGATGTATATATTGCATGTGCTGTGATTGTGGGTCTGCAAGTTTGTAGGTTAGTTCTAGGAGTTAATTGGTGGTTGTACTAATGCTGTGTTACTGGGTTGTTTCTGATTAGTTATTAGGTGCAATAGTTGTTAACTCTGTGAATTTTAGATGTTATCCTCTTGGATTTTTAACTCAAGAGGCAGAATATTTATTCATAGTGAATATGCGACGTCTGATTAACTTGAGTTGAATCTATAACCCTGTACAGGATGAGGGTTTTCTTTTACTTGCTAGTGATTGCTTGCTGTTTTGAAGTTGAAGAATCTAATGGTTTTTTATGTATTTGTGTAAAGCTTTTCGTGTTTCTTAGATGGGCCTTTGAGCGAATTGTGGATTCGTTAGTATGAGCTCCTGTTTTATACTTGATGAATTTTGCTATCATGAGGGGTATAAGATGTCAGGAAGCCTTTTATCTTGCTTAAACAAAGTAACTTTTGGCATTGTTTCTCCACATTACTCTTTTTTTTTGTGTGTGGGTCAACCTTGTTCACCTTTATGACTTTTTTCCCAAATTTGTTTGGTTGGTATATGTTAATTTGGTGTGAGCTAGTTGATTTGGGTTTTAAACTGCTTCAACATATAGTTGACCTTGAAGTATGACCTTTGCTGATTATAATGTGTTCGCTACCTGACTTGGGCTGTGAAGATGTCTACTTCTAATTTTTTGAGGTCAAGCGGATCTTCGAGGCGACCTGCTGTCTCTAGCAGTCGTGAGCCAGTAATTGCTGGGGCCGACTCTGAACCCTCACGTGCCCGAACAACTGATGCAAGTCCAGGAGGGTTCCGCAAGATTTCTAGTACTGCACAAAGAAGTTCACCAGTTGTGTCATCAGATCAGAAGCGCAGTTCTTCTACTAGAAACCCCTCTAACATAAAGAACTTTGAATCCACTTTGAAAGGTATCGAAGGCCTGCATTTTAATGAAGAGAGATTGCACTATTAGCTGTGATTTGCTCATCACTCCCTTGCATACTGTAAATTTTGGAAGGGTATGATGTCATCAAGCACGTTGAAGAATGTGTTGGTTCTACAAATTCCTTTTGAGGAAATTTGCTATCTGGTAGTGGTATTAGTAAGGGCTCAAGTCTCTGAAAAAACATACAATAAGGAATAGGTCATGCAGTTGCAGATTCACAGTTGAGATCCATGGCGGTTATTAGCCTTTGTCAACACTAAATGAGTTGTTATTACACCTATGTTTCTACACCCTATCTTATACCATAAGCTTTGCTCTCTGTAATGTGGTAACTAAAGCCATTGTATTGATTTTTTGTTCATCTTATGAAACTCGAGTTTGTGCTCATCATTATAACAGTTATCCCCAAAGTTTGTAATAAAATTGTTGTTTTAGCTCTTACCATATATAGGTGTTTGTCTGATTGCACCACCTCTTTTGATAATGTAACTTGTATTTGATTTATTGGATTCTTGTACTTGCAAGGTTGTGGCAATTACTCGGTTGGCTCAAATCTCAAACCTTTGACATACTATGTTAGTTATCTTGACATCTGAAAAAACATCCATTTTTTCCCTTGATATGCTGTCGAGTATTTACTAGAGGTCGAGGTAAATATCGACTTGTCATTTGCATCGCCTACTTTAAATTGGATTGAGGATTGTTGGCTCGAACTAGAATTTAGTCTAATGAGTTGATCAATAGTAGTAATTTCAGAAACTCTCTGGAATATTGTACCCAAAATATTAATTAATTAATTGTCATTTATATGTAAAGTTACATATAATGGTGCAAACATATTTGGCATATTGCATATATATCTTACAAATTACACGTGTAATAGGTTGCTAATTATTTACTGAAACATTTGTTGAGGTTTGAGAATGACGAATATTATTACTAGGAAATTGATATTTCCACATGAAAAGTGTCGTTATAGATGTATCGCTATAGGATCTATAGCAACGGTTTTCATGTGAAAATATCAGTTTTCAACTATTCTTTTTACGATCTTCTCCACATTAATAGCAAAAGTAAATTATAAATGTCAAAAACGAAATTATGTCAAATTACAGGACGAAATTCAATATTAAACAGATGCTCAAACTGTCAAAAATAGAGAGCATCATAAAAAAAAACAATCATAGGCTTCCAAGCTAACTAATTTCACGATGTTCCCTCTTGCACAGGACAAATCCGATATGGGAATGTGGGGTTGATATCAATGTGGGGTTGGTATGGAATACTACCAATGTTCACACCCCATATGACAAGCTCACATTTTACGATCAATGTGAGATTTGCCCCTATATGACAAGCTCACATTTCACGACGGCTTCACTCTAGCGATACTGATCTGATGCCCTTTGCACCTATCAGTATTTAGATCTCTAGGTAGCCCTTTACGCTAAGCTCACATTGATATTCATAACAGGGTACTTAACAAAAGCCTGATTATATAACGTCTCCCTTATTATTATGGTAGAGCACATGCCAACTTGCCAACTTGTTAAGTGTTCATTCTTGACTATAAATAACCAGTTCTTTTTCGTATACCAAAAGTAGGTATACTCGTTCTTTTTCAATTTATACGGGTAATTCTTCCAAATTATCATCCCTTTGCAACCATTATGCAAAGCAATCCTGTTCAGCTTCTCACTCACTTGGGCTGTTCCTCAATTCCCTAAGCATAGTAAACTTATATCAGTCCATAGAAGAACTAATGAATGGAATTAAAGAAAATTACTCTTATGCTTCATTTTTTGCTTCTTTTTCTATGTTAACCTACTTCAGAGTTTAGGGTTTCTTCCATAGGCCTTGAAATAAATTCTATCAGCTAAATGGCAAACGTGAAAACCAAATGTTACCTTTCAGCACATAAAACAGCTAGCAAACTTTGCACCCAGTTTCATCTATCAGCTAGAATATGCTTTCTTGCAAATCATGCTAAAAGTTATATTTATATAATTATCATAAGAAAGTATATACTAGACTATGATTCAGACTATATGTATGTGTGAGAAAATATTCTAAAATACTTGACGCATTTTGGATTGTCCAAGAGAATTGCCACTACCTGCACGCGGCCCTGTACAAGTTTAATCCCATCCCGAAACACAGAGACAGAACCACACTCCCTAACACGAGTGGACGTGTGGACAGACACAAGCAAGATCTTTATAATAGAGCTACTATATATCTCAACAGTGATAATGAAATATGTTATATGTCTAGCACCACAACAGTATCAAGATGCTTTCCTCATCGTGATATATTGAGACATTCTCTTATGCTGCACTTGACAACAATATTACTTATTTTCATAATGCATACACGTTCTTAGACCATAACTAGTAAATGTAATATGTCTGCCAAAAAGGTTGAAGGGGGTGGGGATTCATTGATTGGCCAACAATGCAACCCTTGCACATCTAATCAATCAAAAAATGGAAATACTCGAAGTTTGTTTCCATCAGAAAGCATAGTTCCTGAACTTAATCTTTTTCGAAATATTGGAGTTGGCATTAATAATTGACATAATTGATTCCATAGAGACCGTCCAAACTTAGCCTTATTTGACACCCATAAGAAAAAACACTTGATTGGGAAAAAATGACGGCAAATATCAAAAGTTGTAGCAGAGAAGAGATGGAGGCACCAGCCCGCATCACCAATGAAGGGAGGGCCCATGGAACATTACTCCCTGATGCTAATAATATGCTTGCTCCTTGCTACATTGAAATGGTCTTGGCCATCCATGCTCCATTTCATTTTTCCTCAGAAACCTTTTAAAACTTCAAATCTCTGAAGTTTGGTTGATAAACAATTGTTTTTCTGTGGGAAAAACTCAACACCTAATTTAGTTGGTGATACAATGGAAAATAACGAGAACGATTTGAATTTCCATATATTTTAATATTTATGGAACTTTAATTTATTTGATGTGCTTTTATTCATTCGTTAGGAAAATTTAGTAGCTAAATTTATATTTAGCCAGTTTATGTTTTGGACTTTAGTTTTCTAATATTATTTAGTTTAGAATTTAATTATTTTTTCTTTTCTAATTAGTCGTAGGAAAGTAGTTTAGTATTATAAATATGCTTTCTAGGGTTTATTTACATGGAACGTTTATTTTATCAATTAAGATTATTATCTTTCTTCTCTTGTAAGTTCATTATTCCTTATGGATTCAAGAGTTTATCTTACATTCTTGTTGATACATTAAATCTTCAAATCACGTTTGTGTTAAGAGCGTTACAATCTAACCATATTCCGCTGCGTCAGTTGGCTAGGTAGATAGTGCCATTGTCGGATGTCAAGAACAAACACACAAGATATGAACAAACGTCATGAGTTTATGTTCAACAAAAGAGAAAAGCTTATATAATACTAGCCAAAGAAGCCACATCAATCTTAAATGACATAAACTAAGAATGAATTAAGTAGTTGCTAACAGATATGTTTGCAATAATAAACTCATTAGTTGTCATTGGGATAAGTTTGCAATAATAAGACTTCATTTGAGGATATGTTGGTGGAATATTCAGTTTTTTTAACAATGAATGAAACTAAAATCTCCGTCAAGTAATAAATATATTGATAGTACTAGATAGATGCCAAAGTCACCCCGGAGAGGAAAATTTCCTTTCCAGAAATGGGTCAAGGTTCTAGAACTCAAAACAACAGACCAAATTCACAGGATTAAGCAACTCAATCTCTTTCCTTGGTCATAAATTTCAAGCATAACATACATAGAAGAAGCTTGGATAACAACAAACAAGTATATGAATAGGTAGTATTCAAAGATTTATATGGCCCATAGAATCTTATAATACCAAGATTACCAAACATAAATTTCTTATAGGAAAAAGAAATACCCAAAAGAAAGTTAGTCCTAATCACCGCCATCCATAAACTATGTCCTTGATCCACCTGAAGCTCTTTCTCAGAGACCCTTTCATCTTGCCCTCAACAGAATACACCTTATAGCCAGCAACCCTTTTCTTCCTCTGCAATTCTGGATCATTAAAACTCCAACTTTTGCCGGTTGACCCAGGACTGTTCTTACTTTTCTTGATCTGAACCTCCTTGCCACCCATCATATAATTAGGTGGTAGATTTACAGAGGAAGCATGATTAGTACTGTAACTCCTCAAATCATGCAAGCTAGTTGGACCCATTTGCCTTCCTCCATTATTATAGCTCTCCAATTGCATATTCCTCCCATCTCTACATGACTTGGATCTAAAATCCTCCATCACCAATCAAGAGAAAAAAGGGCTTATTGGGTTTGTGATTGTTATTAATATCGAACGGATTCAGAAAAAGCAAGAGAGAGAGAGAGACTTTGATGAATGGGGTTTGTTGGATTATTTGGCTGTATTCTCAGTAATTCTTACTCCTCTGATTTCATGAGGCTGCTGAGTGTGAATGATCCGTCGGTGCTGTTTTGGCACGTGTAAAGGTTAGAGTTGTTGACCTATTAAATTCATTAAGAATTCTATGCGGATTTGTAAATTCGATAAATAAAAAAAAAAAAAAATTAAACCGACAAATAAAAAAAAATTGTTCCGTAGGTTGTACAATTTCATTCTTTTTATTTTTCGGGTGCGTAGAAACACTCTAAATTCATTCACAGTATCTAGAAAAGAGATTTCCACTATTTCAATCATGGGGTATTCCATTGTCAAAAATAGATGGCTATAGTAATTCAATCTTCTGTTTTTCTATATACAAAAATATTAAGATTTACGTGGAATATAGTGAAAAATAACGTTTTAATAAAAATAATAATATGCTCATGCAAACTCTAATATTTCTTGAGAGAAAAGCAGGCACACTTTTTACAGGATAAAGACGGTATTTTTAAGCTTATTACCTCTTTATTCTTGTTATTTAAAGTGGACTTGAAGCTGAAAATATTAAGTAGTATAATTTATGCCGACTATTATATATATTATTTTTTAATAAAGCGTGCGTTTAAGTATAATATTTCTAAAAATTAATTCGACCAGGAGAATTTAGTTTAGTTAGTTTAGTTGCGCTTGTCTGTCAATTAGTAGTAAAGGATAAAGGAAGAAGAGGGAAGGCGTGGTTGAAAAGTCGGACAAGTAATCATCATGCCGGAAAATATTTACTATCTGATCAAATTGTTTATTAAATAAACCAACAATGCTACTATCACATAAAAACTTACACATACTGTAAAATCCCGCCTGACAGACATGCGGGACCCGCAGTATATTTGTGTGTGTATGTGAACATTATATGCGCAAGTTTTTATGTGATAGTAGCATTATTTTAAATAAACTCATGGGAATAATTAAGTTGTCAGCTTCTCGAAAAATACACATTCCTTAAATAATCTGCCCGCCTGACTGCCGATCATTGAATATTCGGTTCCGTCCTGAAGAAAAATGAAATCCGAACTGTCATTTCATTCACGGGGCAAATTAAACATGGAATGGGTTCACTCTTTATACTAAGATTTCAATGTGTACGTGTACATTATAGTGCCAAAAATTAGCCAGCAGATGAATTAGTCCGTTACAGAAAATAATCCAACAAAACAACTACCGAAAAATAATTTCTTAATTATAAAGGAATAAATCCAAACTACAACCTTTCCGGTAATTAAATAATCAAACAAAATTTAAAATGTAAGACGGGCGGCGGGCGGCGGGCGGGGGGCGGGGGGCGGGTACAATACAAAATCCTAACTGCAACAAAACTTGCAATAGCTTTGTGCCCACCAAAACTGTATTATGCCCCCGGACACATCAACTCAATGGCATACATGCTTTGCAACATTATATATGAAAATCTGAAACCTAGAAACACGTTAATTAAGTCCAAGAGCAACACCTTACATCGGCCAATCCCAAAAAATACTTCTCCCATCAAAGGAGTTCAGCCACATTTGACGGCAATTCCTCAACAATCACATTGTAGAACTTCTGAATGTCGAACAGCATTCTTTCATCATCCTTGGTAACAAAATTTATGGCAACACCTTTTCTTCCAAACCGACCACTTCGTCCTATCCGATGAAGGTAATTTTCTGGCTGAGTCGGCAGATCGTAGTTTATAACAAGGGAGACTTGTTGGACATCAATACCACGAGCCAGTAGATCAGTGGTGATAAGAACACGCGAAGAGCCAGAGCGAAATTCGCGCATAATTATGTCTCTGGTATTCTGATCCATATCGCCATGAGTAGCTGAGACAGTGTGGTCACGGCTTCTCATTTTGTCAGTAAGCCAGTCAACCTTGCGCCTGGTGTTCACAAAAATGACACTTTGGGTGATTGCCAAAGTCTCATAAAGATCACATAGTGTTTCGAGCTTCCATTCTTCCTTTTCAACATTAACATGAAACTGCTTAATACCCTCGAGTGTTAGCTCATCACGCTTTACCAAGATCCTCACAGGCTTATTCATGAATTTCCTGGTAATCTCAAGGGCTTCTGGTGGCATTGTGGCAGAGAATACTCCAACTTGAACTTTAGCAGGTAACAGCTGGAAGATGTCATAGATCTAACAGAACATATATTCAAAATATCAGAAAATATTGCAGTAAAACCCAACAAATACTCCAAACTCAATAAAACTAAATCAAGCAAGAGCTTTTATAACCAAGGGAACTGAATACAGCCCAAAAGAAAAGGAACAAGGAAACTGAATAAAAAAGCATACCCGGCGGGAATCAAATTAACTACCCATCGTCTAAGCAGAAATGCAACAACGTACTAAATGCAAATGATTCATCAATGTTCTAATGAATATAAAGCAAAACAAAACAATAATATAAAGCAAAACAATCTATAATAAAGATAAAAAAGGCCTTTGCTTAAAGTTCAAACACACATCCATATTGCCAATGTCAAAGTTCAAACACAAACATGCAATTGTTCAAAATTCAAACATATATTTAACGTATTAGTTTTATTCATAAACAAAATTGCTATTAAATAATAAATTTTAAAATTTCAAGAATTCAATTCAATATTAAAACTTAAGAAACTAAACATAAATTTAACAATTACATTGAATAAAACTAAATATTACAAATGTATATCATTTATATAATTTGAAGTTGGTACAAGTTCAAAAAATTACAACTATAATAAAATTATCCATTTTGACTTGATCTTGTTCACTTCTTGTTGTGATTTGATATGCTACAACTTGCATTATGAATATGATAAATCATTAGAAAAATAAATATATCAAGATCTAATTTGGGTAGTTATTAAAATAAAATAAAAACCTCTCTGTCTAGGCCCCGCCTAATTTCCGAGGAATTTTTTGCCACCTTGAGCCTAGGTGAGGTGTCAGAGGAGCCTAGGCGGATCTAGGTGGGAATTTTTAGAACACTGTGATTCATACAAACTACAAACTAACTAAAACACTAATCAAGATGGAAACATATATATACCAAGAAGGTTAAAATAACACCAAGCTGAAATTCTGTAAAGTAAATGTAAATCCCATTGTAGAAAATCCTATGCGGATTGGTAGTTCCCCGAAGAGTTTTATAATTATCATCAGGATATACATTATATGCAATACCAATAACTTATTTAGTTTTGTCCCTTAACTTAAGTCCTAGTTAATACCTGCCCTGTAATCAAAGGCATTCAATAGAAAATTAGATAATATGATCTAAGGATCCTACAGCTTTAATGGCTTCCAAGTTCCAACAGAACATGAATAACAAGCTATGAAACTCCATATTAAAGTAAATGTTAACAACACTTGACGGGTACATTGTATGCTTGCAGAGACTGTGCTAATACCAAATTAAAGAATGCTAGATCAGCACATTGATGTTATTGACCAATACATGCATGCTCATAATTTTGTACATACATACATGAGAACAGAGAACAACTAACTATGAAAGAAAACAAGCAAGTACCTGATCCTTAAAACCGCGTGAAAGCATTTCATCTGCCTCATCCAAAACAAACATCTTAATGTAATCCGGACGAAGTGACTGTCTTCGCAACATGTCAAACACACGACCAGGGGTGCCAACAACAACGTGAACACCACTTGAAAGAATCCGCTGATCCTCACGAACACTAGTCCCGCCTACACAAGCATGAACTTTCACACCAAGATAGTCACCAAGTGCACGCATAACCTTCTCTATCTGTTGTGCAAGTTCTCGAGTGGGTGCCAGGACCAATGCCTGGCATTGGACTACACCATAATCAAGTTGCTGCAAGATTCCAGAACAAAAGGTTGCTGTTTTTCCAGTTCCAGATTGTGCCTGCTGAATAACATCAAGGCCCTTGCAGAAAGGGACAATCCCCCTTTGCTGGATTGCAGAGGGCTTTTCAAAACCTATAACAATAATATGGAAACTTACATCAGCCAGTAACACAGAAATTAGAGAAGGATATCGTATACCAATTATCTAAAACTAAGAATGCAAGTCTTTCAAAAATGGTAGCTGAGAGGTAGAAAATATGCATAGCAGGACTACCATTAAATTAGAAATACAGACACTAATTAAGTGATTCATAGCCCTGAGGTGGTCACTCAGAGACACCTTATGAGGTATATGTCCCATGTTCTACATACAAAACAAGAAAGATTAAAACTCATTACAGGAGAGGAAACAGCATAAGAACACAAACCATAAGCATAGATGCCCCTAAGGAGATTCTCTTGCAATGCCATAGAATCAAAACTGTCATAAACTTCATCATATGATGTGAAGAAATCTTGCCCATCAGACGAGAGTCTGCACCAATCAATTCATTATAACAGGCGTAAATGTTAATATCTACCATGCTCAGGTAAATAACAGTGAGAAAAAATATTGTATACAAGTAAGGAGCTTACAGATCACTCATTTTGGTATCATAATGACGAGCATCAAATTGTGTTCCTTCTGGTGCCAACCCTGCCATGACTGCAACAAATTAGCCATAAATAACATTAGGAACTTAATACATAAACAAAACCTCATATTAAACCATTAAAAGACATCACCCTGCATCAAAAGTTACTTTTTAGAAGTTATAACAAATACCATCAAAAGCCAAAACTGATATTCGAAAGATAGCAACTGACATACGTAACTGGGCAAAACTTATCCATTAAAAAAATACAAAAAAAAGAGGCATCACATGTAATGTGATAACTGTGTCCAATTAAAATGTTGCAGAACAGCCAAACTTGCCAACCATATAATGTGAATTGCAAGCATTAAAGTTCTGGAACAGTATTTAGGGAAGATTTTCTGAAGAAGCATGTGTTTATCTGATAACAAGGGTGGAAAGCCCTATTGCAGCAGAAACCCTTTTAACTTCTCCTCTGAAGTTTACCACAGCTCTCGCTAGCAACAAATAACAATTCAAGAAAGCACGAAATAAACAGTACAATATCTTTAGAATTAAGAATATAAAAGGGATAAGAGGGATTATTTTTATTTAGAATAGCCAACTGATTATGTAGTTTCCATAACATATTATCACACGTCCAAGAATCATAAGAGCACTAATTTATGGAGAAGTCTGAAGGAAGAATGTGAAAAAAGATTGATGAGGAGTTATGACGTGTACTTTACAGCTAAACTTTCACTTGACTCCGGAACAATATAAATAGAACTCCATTCCAAAATTAAAGATACTTTTGTTTCATCCGTTTCCAAAATTAGAGAATATAACAATAACGAGAGCTACATTCTCAAAAAAAAAAAAACTACCCTTGTTTACCTCATAAACTGTTTACAATTATATATAGAAAATAATCTGGAATGACTTGGAAGTTGAAACCAGATATCAACTGAAAACCATACCAAGAAGTGATTATCAGATTACTCTGCACTGTCATTACTTGTATTTACTACTCCACCATCCCTTTTATTTGACAAAGATGACTTTCATGGTCCAGGACTATTTTTAAAATCAATAATTTAAAATATTTATATAAATTTTCAAAATCAGAAAACTTAGGATTATTTAGCCTTAAGAAAAAGGGTAAGATTTGTTGGTTTTTTAAAAAGGTAAATTTAACCGTAAAAGTCAAGTTTGCCAATAGACTCAATACATTATATGCAACAGCAATGTAAATAAATAAATAAATAAAGCTTAAGGCTTCAGATTCCTTCAAGTCAATGCATATTGAAAATCGTTAATCCATAAAACTTGACATTAGAATTTGATCTATGAACGAGCAAGCTATTTGCGTCATAAACCATTGATGGACAAACATACATGGTCATAAAATTTAAATCATTTTAACGCTTTCAAATAATGGAATCAGATTTAATGAAGATGAAAAAGCCATAAACGCATTAAATCAAATCAATTTCAATTTGAATTTTATTTAATGAAAGCTCACATCAATTACAAAGCAAATAATAACGTGAATAAAACATGAATAATCACATCAAATATAGATCGATTTACATAAAAATAATTATATATACAATGGATGAAGAGATAGAAGACGAACCTGAGTATGATTATACTGTGTGAGAGAAAAAGGGGCTTGGCTGGTTTGCTAGGGTTTCTATTCCCCAACTCCTCGGAAAGTAGTAGTATTATTTTAGGTGGAAAAAAGTTATCAGTAAAAGGCGAGAGATTTTCATTATATATTGATTGATTGATTGATTGATTGATTGATTGATGTTGGTTTGCTATTTTAGCGTTATTGTATTTTCCAATCTTGCCCTTCTTCTCTTTCTCAATTTACACCTGGAATTGTACTTAGAAACGTAGTACAATACACTAGCATAATATTAAGAAGATAACTATGTTTCATATTTACCCCTATACTAATAAATTGTTAATTTAATTGTGATGACATACAAATTCAAATATATTGCATCGATTTATATTTACTAATAATTTTTTTAAAAAAGTACTTTCCTATGAAATAAAAATAATTAAATGAAATTATTTACGCGAAACAAATATATTTTTTTACTAAATTAGAAGTTATAATTTAATGATCTAATATTGTTTGGAAAACCATACTCTAAAATAATAAAATAATAAGGGAACTAATATTTTTACATAAAAATAATATTTTTACATAATTTCTCTCACACACATATATGAATAGTGAGTGATCCCACATGAGACAAGTGTGAAAATATCAGTTTCTAATAATAAATACAAATTAATACCTGTTGTTTAAATTGATATTCTTTGCAGCGTATATGAATTTAATTTGTACTGGGTAGGATTAGGCTTGTCAAAATATAGTTATGGGTTGGTTTTGGTTTTCAAAATATGGTTATGGTTCTATTTAAGAACTAAAATCATATTAACCATTTTTAATATGGGTTATGTGGGTTGTAACCATATGATTATGGTTCAAACATAAGTCGACCCATATTTTAAATTTTAAACATACCATTATTATGATCAAATTAAATAAATTATTATTAGATATATCATGTATACATAATCACTAAGTATTTTATTTTTATTTTTTTGGTGGATGGGTGGGTGGGTGGTGTATACATAATCACTGAATATTATTTTTTTTGGGGTGGGGGTGGGGGTGGGGGTGGGGGTGGGGGTGGGGGTGAGGTTGGGGGTTGGGGTGTGGGGGGTGAGGGTTGAGGGTGTATACATAATCACTGAATATTTTTTTGGAGGTAGGGGTGGGGGAAGGGTGGGGGGTGGGGGGGTGGACGGGGTGGGTAGTGTATACATAATCAGTTAATATTATTTTTTTGGGAGGGAGTGTTGGGTGCGTGGGTGCGTGGATGGGTGGCGTGGGGGTAAGGGTGAGGGAGGGTGGGTGGGTGGGTGGGGTATACATAATCGCTTAATATTATTTTTTTTGGGGAGGGAGTGTTGGGTGGGATGGCGTGGGATGGGGTGGGGTAGGGGGTGGGGGTGGGGTATACATAATCGCTTAATATTATTTTTTTTGGGGAGGGAGTGTTGGGTGGGATGGCGTGGGATGGGGTGGGGTAGGGGGTGGGGTGGGGTATACATAATCGCTTAATATTATTTTTTTTGGGGAGGGAGTGTTGGGTGGGATGGCGTGGGATGGGGTGGGGTAGGGGGTGGGGTGGGGTATACATAATCGCTTAATATTATTTTTTTTGGGAGGGAGTGTTGGGTGGGTGGGGGTGGGTGGGGGTGGGGGTGGGGGGTGGGGTGGGGTGGACGGTGTATACATAATCGCTGAATTTTATTTTTTTTTGAGAGGGAGTGTTGGGTGGGTGGGTGCGTATGGTGGGGGTGAGTGGGGTAGGGGTGGGGGAGGGGAGGGGGTGGGGGTGGGGTGGGAAGTGTATACATAATCACTTAGTATTATTTTTTTGGGAATGAGTGTTGGGTGGGTGGGTGGGTTTACATAATCACTGAATATTTTTTTGGGATAGGTGGAGGTGGTGGGTGTGGTGTATACATGATTATTGAATATTATGTAATTAATTGATATTCGTAAATTAAGATTAACTAGAGAAACAAAATTATGAGAAATTGAGCTTCTTGAATATAAATATGGGTGAAAAAAACTTTTGATTTTGATTTGGAATAAAATATGGGTCAGAAAATGGTTAACCGGGTTGGACCTATATTTTTTTAAAAAAATATGGTTCCAAACTTTATCCAACCCAAATAAATAAAATAGTTAACCAATCTATTTGATTTCAGTTAATATGGGTTAACCCGACAGTTAACCAACTATATTGCCAGGTCTAGGTAGGATAAAGCAACAATTGAGATGGGAATGCATGGAGGAAGAAATTCAAGTCACACCCATCCCCTTTGTTTACCCTCCTCATCTTATCCTTCCTCTAATCTGTCCACTGCATTTGTTGTCCTTTAATAGCACATAGCTGTATGTAGCTCTCTATTTATTCACCTGTAAGTGTGGGACATATCAAAACTACCCACGCTGTTTCCTGTTACTCCTAAATTACTACTACAACTACTTGTTTTTACCTGGAATTAATATCCATCCATCATCATAGTTGATAAAACTCATCATCTTGACGCTTAATTTATCTATTATGCTCAAATGATTTTAGAGTGAATGGCGTTCTGCCTAACAGATTTAGATTTCTAGTTGAAATCAAACGGAAAGCTAGTACGCATTATTATATTTAATAATAAAAAGTAGTACTTGTTGGAAAAACTCCTCCAATTAAAACTGTCTTTGAAAAATTAAATAAATCAGAAAATAATATCACAATAATAAATCAAACAGAAGACACCAAATCTTACGTGAAAAACCCTCTAAAACTAAGAGGTAAAAACCACGAACCAAATTCCGAAAAATTCTACTTTAATCAACTGTGAATACAAATAGTCCTTCCAAGTTTTATAACTAAAAACTTGAAATATTAAGAAATTGAAAAATACAAGAATATCTCAATTTGAGTGAAAAACTCAAATTACTTCACCACCAAAACCTCCGAATTAATTAAAGTCTTCAAGCAATTTAATCAATCCAAAAAAATGATGACAACCCGTGAATAAACCTTCACAAAAGCCTCTCAATTTTCTCCCACTTTTTCTCTCTGCCGAAGCACTGTCAATACAATGCTCCTCCTGAAAATTCGCACAGTTACTTTTTTCGTGTATTACTCCCAAAACAGAGTACTGCTTTTAGATTGCTACTGTGTACTTCTCATCACCAAGTCCACATATATATATATATACTCCTTGATTCAAGTTGGCTTCGAAAAATACTAAGCCACATATACTCCTTGAATCCTAATGTAAGTCAACTTGGGAATTAACCACCTATACTATGACGCCCCCCAGAATAGGTCCAGTCAACCCAACCTATTCTGAGTCGCCAAATACATGGTACAGAATTTAAATACAAACTTTATATCATACGGTCGTGCAAAATACGACCACACAATTGTGAGTGTCAATACAAATATGTATAAAATATTAAGATTCAAACTAAGTCCTCATTATAATTATTATCACACTATTTATCAAAAATAGTGAGGACTACTACTGCTCTAACTCGGACCATCACTCTGTCCCCCGACTAGTTCCCGCAACATTCTCATTTTCTGAAGAGGACAACAGACGAAAAAGGTGACCTCAACTAGCTCAGTAAAGAATATTATGACTAAGATAATGAAAAATAAATTATCGTTAGTCTTCAATAAATCAGATAAAATATAATGGACAACCAATCTTAGATCAATATTCGCAGCGAAAATAACAATTCCTTAGAAGAGTTAAGTAGAGAATGAAGTCTACTATCTTCTATGATTTAAAAGTCCATTATCAATATTTTATCCCTGTAACATCAATCAATATACATCTCAAATCAATATTCATCTTTGCACTACAGGCCAAAGATATTCATTTGTATCATCAGTGGTCATATTCATCTCAACACCTGTCATCTTTGCACTACAGGCCAAAGATATTCATCAGGTAATCATTCATCTTTGCTCTACAGGCCAAAGATATTCAGTTATATCACCACTTAGAACTGAGGATGATGAAAAACCATATAAATAACGAATCCAGTGAAATAAAGGAATATTAAGGATTCGTATTTTAGTATTCAAAAATACTTCGTAATAATCAATTATGGAGCAAAATTCAAGAATAAAGCTCAAAACTTAGATCCAACAAAAGATAGTAACCTTGACAACAATCTGGACAAATAGAAGAAAATTTAATTTTTTTTCGTGAATAGTGCCGTATACGTGAATAGTAACTCCGACGAAAAAAGAATTTCAACATAAAATCCATGTCAATATTTTGGTATAATGATATTGAAAAAAATAACATCATTTACGAAAGCAAATAACATCCCTTACTTCAAAAAGATAGTACCTCTGACTGGAATATCGAATATAATACCGAAGGAAACTTGCGCTGAATACTAATATTCAAAGTGTAGAAATACTCACAAAAATACGCTCGATATTATAGAGAGAAAAAACTTCTGATTCTGGTGTGATTTTCAATTCTAACCTAAGCACCCTATTTATAGAAAAAGCTTAGGATGCCAAAGGAGACTAAAATAATAAAATAATATTATTTATTAAAAAATCTCCGCCGCCGGCTGCTAAGAAAAAAAAATCAGAATTTTTCAATCAACAACAAAAGTGGGGCCCACCCATTTATTAAAAAAAAATATTTATTTTCCGAAACTTCAATAATTCATAATAAATAGCCCATTTGCCATAAAAATACAAATTCGATATCCTTCTATAGGAAATTTAATTCTCTACAATTTTGTAGAAAGAAGTTTTTCCAAATTCCAAACATAAATTATCCGAAATCCACAACTAGATGATTTCTCACACCAAAATATTGATAAAAACTCATCAGCGCCAATTCCTTCTTTAATATCCACAAAATAAATATTTCCTTATCATATAAATTAATAATTAATTATTCACAGATAATATTACAGAACTACAATATTGACAACCAGGTCGTTCCCAGGAAAGAGGGGGCCTTCCGATAAGGACTTCTCCTTACTGGCGCGCAATTAAATAACCCCTCCTAGACAGAACTTCCTTAGACATTGTCAATAATGCTATCTAATAATATTATTCAAATAATATGAATTATTGAGTTGATAATGTAAAATACTGTGCAGTGACAATTATTGAATCAATAATACCAAAATATCAACTGTAGCCATTATTGAATCAATCATATAAAATGACAACGTAGCAATTATTGAGTCAATAAAATATCAACGTAGCAATTATTGAGTCAATAATATAAAATATTGAACAGTAATTACTGTAACCATTATTGAGTAATGGCTTCTCACGTAAGACTCAATAATTCGAAATACTGTGCGATACCGTGTGCTACTGTGCAACACCGCATATCACTGTATTTTAACCACCGGGTATTTCAACAGTACTAACGGTAACAACTACGCCGTTATTTTGTAAAAAAGTTATTTCTGTCGCTTTCTATATCCGACAGTTATTCCGTTGTGGGGGCCCACAAATAGCTGCGCCGTCGTACGAATATTCTCCGACAACAAGAATATTCCACGACCAAACGAATATTCCCCGACAACAAGAATATTTTATAACCACTTGCTCATTTTAAAAATGTTTGCACATTTCACCCATAACTTTCATATTTATCAAAACAACACCTTACTGTTTCGAAATAATTTAAAGAAAATTAAATCTTTATTCATAAAAGTTGGGGTCTTACATATACCATATATATATGATATATATAAACTCCCCTGCTTTTAACCTGACTTCTAAATAGGATTCCAATAGCTAGTTGGTTTCGGAATTTCAATTCACCCCAAATCCTAATTTGCTTTTGAATAGTATAATACATGTACCATATCTTTAATTTCCAAAACTGATTCGGAATTCTCAAAAACTAAACAGCCCATTCCTTTTCTTATTTGGCTTTTGTCTATAAACCTCATGGGTTTGGACCCCCACAAACCCAATAATCTCCCCCTCCAAATCCATGAGAGGGGGCTTCCAACGTGACCCCGTCACTTGGAGTCCATCCCGACCAACTCCTTGCAAAACTCCAGTTTGTCGCAAGTTACAACCTTTGTCAACATGTCTGAGGGGTTCTCGTTGGTATGAACTTTCTTTATTTTTATCAATTCCTTTTCCATCACTTCTCGAAGCCGGTGATAACGAACATCAATGTGTTTGGTACGATTATGATACGTGGCATTCTTTGTCTAGTCAATTGCACTTTGACTCTCACAATAAACCACATATTCATCCTGTGTCAAACCCAACTCTTGGAGAAACCGTTTTAACCATAACATCTCCTTGCCTGTTTCCGTAGCAGTGATGTATTCTGACTTAGTTGTAGACAAGGCAACACACTTATGCAACTTGGACTGCCATGATATAGCTCGCCCTGTAAAAGTAAATAAATACCCCGAAGTAGACTTCTTCTCTTCAAAACCTGCTATGTCTGTATCTGTAAAGCCCTCCAAGACTGGACTCGAACTACCAAACCCCAAACACAAACTGAAAGTAGCTTTCAAGTATCTGAGAATCCACTTAACTGCTTTTCAATGTTCTCTACCAGGATTTGACAAATACCTGCTCACAACGCCAACTGCATGAGCAATATCTGGCCGTATACAAACCATCGCATACATAAGACTCCCTACAGCAGAGGAGTAGGGAACTGCTGCCATATCATCTCTCCCTTCCTTAGTAGAAGGACACATGCGCTTCGTCAACTTATGGCCAGTGGTGTGCTAACTGGCTTAGCATCACCCATGTTGAACCTTGCAAGCACTCGTTCAACATACTTCTCTTGTGACAACCACAACCTTTTAGCTTCCCAAAATCTGTTTAACCGGGCCTAAGTCCTTCATATCAAAGGCCTTGAATAACTCACCTTTGAGCCTGCGAATCATATTACCATCTTGCCCAACTATCAACATATCATCAAATAACAACAAAATAACGAAGTTATCATTTGGAAATTTTTTAACATACACACAATGATTTGCAATTGTTCTGTTGTAATCTTGATCCATCATGAATGAATCAAATTTCATGTACCACTGCCTTGGGGCTTGTTTCAAGCCATACAAACTTTTCTTCATCCTGCAAACCAAGTGCTCTTTCCCTTTAACTTCAAATCCCTCTGGCTGCTCCATCTAGATTTCCTCCTTCAAATCACCATGAAGGAATGTAATTTTTACATCTAGTTGCTCAAGCTCAAGATCCATACTAGCTACTAAACCCAACACTGCTCGAATAGAGGTCATTTTTACAACTGGAAAAAAAATCTCATCGAAGTCAATACCTTGCTTTTGAGCAAAATCCTTGACCACCAATCGAGCCTTGTCCTTCACTAGTTTTTCACCATCCATTTTCAGATTGAACACCCATTTATTCTTGAATGTTTTCCTGCCCTTCGGAAGTGTAGTCAACTCATAAGTGTGATTCTTGTTCAACAAATCCATCTCATCTCGCATAGCTCTCAGCCAATTGTTCTTCTCCTTATGAGCCTTAACTTCCTGAAAAGTTTCTGGCTCTCCCTCCTCAGCAACTAGAAGATATTCAGACGAAGGATACCTAACTGATGGCATATGTTCTCTCGTAGATCTTCTTAGCTGAGGTTCTTCAATATCAAGTTGAGGGGGTTGCTCCCCCTGCTCAACATTCTCTGCATCTGACCTATCACCATCGTGCAAATCTGTATCAGTTACATTTTTATTCTGACCTCCTTCTCCAACTGTGGCATTCTGTAATGGCGAAGGAACTCCGCTGAGGTTTGAAACTTTATTATCTCTAGGTTGCGTAACATTATCAAAATTCTCATAATTCTGGTGCTCATGAAACACCACGTCTCTGCTTCTGAACAATTTTCTCTGAACTGGATCCCATAATATGTACCCAAACTCTGCATCTCCATAGCCAACAAACACACATAGAGTAGATTTGTCATCAAGCTTCGATCTTTGTTCCTTAGGGATATGTGCAAAAGTCTTGCACCCAAATACCCTCAAATAAGAATAGGACACATCCTTACCACTCCAAACCTTCTCTGGAATCTGAAAGTCCAACGATGCTGATGGAGATCTATTAATCAGGTAGTAAGCGGTACGAACAGCTTCACTCCAGAATGACTTAGGCAGCTTAGCCATTCTCAACAAGCATCGGACTCGCTCAATAATAGTGCGGTTCATTCTCTCAGCCACACTATTATGCTGTGGGGGGCCAGGAACTGTCTGCTCCTGTCGAATACCGTGTTTCACACAATATGCTGCAAACTCCTTTGAAGTGTATTCCCCTCCGTTGTCACTACGAAAACACTTCAATAATTTTTCAGTCTCTCTTTCAACCATAGCATGGACACTCTGAAAATGCTGGAATACTTGGTCTTTTGTTTTCAACAAAAACACCCACACCTTACGTGAAGCATCATCAATAAAAATAACAAAATATCTATTACCACCTAATGACTCAACCTAAATGGGACCACATACATCAGAATATACTCTCTCAAGTAACTTAGATTTTCTTTTAGAGGAGCTGCTAAAAGAAACTCTATTCTGATTACCAAACAAACAATAATCACAAGGGTTTAGTACAGTACCTTTAGGAAAAGGAATGAGGGACCTTTTTGCTAACATCTGCAACCTTTTTTCATTCATGTGTGCAAGCATTTTATGCCACAGATTCGGTGAAGATTCATCTGCATTCAACTCGCTAGAACACACCTTCACATGAGTTTTGTATAATGAGCAACAAGCAGTACCTCTAGCGACTACCATAGTACCCTTGGTAAGCTTCCACTTTTCGCTGCCGAAGTGATTCTCATAGCCTTCCTTGTCAAAGGCCATACTAGAAATCAAGTTGAGGCGTAAATCTGGAACATGTCTAACATCCCTCAAAGTAATAGTGCAGCCTACATCTGTCTGTATGCAAACATCACCAATTCCAACAATCTTGGACTGATTAGAGTTACCCATCCTCACAAACCCGAAGTCTCTAGCTTTTGTACGTCGTGAAGAATTCTCTCTTGGGAGTAGCGTGATACGAAGCACCTGTATCAATAATCCAATCAATCTTCCGATCAACAACATGTAAGCATTCTTCTTCCCCGAACGAAAAAAGCATAACATCCTCAGTAACTGTAGCTGCAGTATTCTTCTCCTCAACCTTCCCTTGCTCACCAGTTTTCTGCTTGGCTAACCAGATCTTGCAATTTTTTTTGAAGTGACCCTCCTTGTTGCAATGAAAACACCTATATGTAGCACCTTCTCTGGTATTTGACTTGCTCCTATGATTTCTGGAATTTTTGCTTTTATTGCGATTCATGTTTTCCTTGTGAGATCCCCTGAAGTTACTTCTACCCCTGTTCTCTACCACAAGTGCTTGTGTCTCAAAATTCAAACCCTGCTCCTTTTGTCTTGTTTTCTCGTTGTGTATGCTGTCCTTGACCATCTGCATGGTTGTTTTTTCTTTCGGAGCTGAATTGCTTAGTGACACAACCAAAGTTTCCCAACTGTTAGGTAATGAACTGAGAAGCAACAATGCCTGAATCTCATCCTCAAGATTCAACTTCATGGTAAATAACTGGTTCACCAATTTTTGGAATTCACTCATATGCTCGGATACACTGCTACATCTTTATACTTCAAGTTCACAATCTTTCGAATCACAAAGGTTTTATTCTGAGCATTCTTTTTCTCGTACATGGACTCTAATGTAGTCCACAGTGTATAAGCATCCGTTTCCTGCGAAATATGGTGGAACACACTTTGATCGATCCATTGTAAGACCCCAAATTTTATGAATAAAATTTAATATTCTTTATATATTATTTTAAAATAGTAAGGTGTTGATTTGATAAATGTGATAAGTTATGGGTGAAATGTGCAAAGTTTACAAAGTAAGCAAGTGGTTATAAAATATTTGTTGTGTCGGGAAATATTTGTTTGGTCGAGAAATATTCTTTTTGTCGGAGAATATTCGTACGACGGCGCAATCATTGATGGACCCCACAACGGAATGAATGTCGGATATAGAAAGCGACAGAAGTAACCTTTTTATAAAAATAACGGCAAAACTGTTACCGTTAGTACTGTTGAAATACCTGGTGGTTAAAATACAGTAATACGTGGTGTGGCACAGTAGCACACGGTATTGCACAAGATTTTGAATTATTGATTCTTACGTAGGAAGGCACTTACTCAATTATTGTTACAGTAATTACTGTTCAATAATTTATATTATTGATTCAAAATTGCATAATATTTTATTAGTTCAATATTTGCTACGTTGATATTTTATATCAATAAGTGCTACTTTCCTATTTTATATTATTGATTCAATAATTGTCATTACACATTATTTCAAACTATCAAACCAATAATTCATATTATTTGAATAATATTATTAGATAGCATTATTGGTAATGTCTAAGGAAGTTCTGTCTAGAAAAGGGGTTGATTAATTGCGCGCCAGTAAGGAGAATACTTATCGGAAGGCCCCCTCTTTCTTGAGAACGACCTGGTTGTCAATATTGTAGTTCTGTGATATTATTTGTGAATAATTAATTTTTGATATATATGATAAGAAAATATTTATTCAATGTGAATTTAAATGGAGGAATTTTTAACATGTGACATTTGTTGAAAGTTGGTATTTTATATTGTTCAATAAAATAATTTATTCAAATATATTATTATAATATTACATTATAGTAGTATGATGTGATTATATAATAGTATGATTTTTATAATTTGAATGGTAACATTATTATAGTAAATTCATGGTATAAAAGTTAAACGAGGTGGAAGAGTACAAATTGAATTTGAACTCTTATGATGCAAACAATGATGTCATCGGAACGATGAGGTAAGCAAGGATGTCATCGGAGCGATGAGATAAGCAATTATGTCATAGAATAGATGATGTAAGCGATGATGTCATAAATTATGGTGAAAAGACTATTTTACCTTTACTCTGCCGAGTCTATAAATAGAAGCTCATTTCTTCATTATTTCTCACTAATTCGCTAAAGCTATAGAGAGAGAAAGTATAGAGAGAATAAGAGAGAAAGAATAAGAGTATTCTGCTATTACACTAGTGCAGTCTCCAAAAATTTAAGGTAAGGGATATTATTTCTTTCGTATTCATGAAGAGAGTTATTTCTTTCAATACTCGTAAGGGTTGTTATTCCATTCTTTATTATTCTATTAGAATAACCTGTCTACGCGGATTACCGCATGCATGGTGAAATCCTGTTGTTATTCCATTGTTTATTATTATGTGGGAATAACCTGTCTACGCGGACTACCGCATGCCTGGTGAATAACCATTCGTATTCAGTTGTTATTAAATTGTCGAAATAATCTGTCTGAGCGGACTACCGCCAGACTGGTGAAAATTCAATTGCAGTTTCGTATATTGTTTCATTTCAGATTCCTAACTCTAAACTTACTACGGTAAGTATTGCTTCTAGAATTCCTGAAATGATTAAAAATTCCTTGAGTTTTGTAATTCATCTAATATTATTTTACTGGAATATTGGTCTGAACTTTCTTGTGAAATTTTTATCTTTTCATGTCGAGTTACTATTCACGGTAAAAAAAATATTTTTTTCTTTTCAAATCATCTTTGATTGGATCCAGGTTTTGATCTTCATTCTTGAACTCTGGATAAATTTTCTAATATTTGTCATTTATCTCACTGGATTCGTTATTCGTATTGTTTTCATCATTCTCGGTCCTAAATAGTGATATAACTAAATATCTTTGGCCTGTAGTGCAAAGATGAATGATTATTTAATGAATATCTTTGGCCTGTTGTGCAAAGATGAATAATTATCTGATGAATATCTTTGGTCCGTAGTGCAAAGATGGACAGGTGTTGAGATGAACATGGCTAACTGGTGATACAAATGAATATCTTTGGCCGTAGTGCAAAAGATGAATATTTAATTCGAGATGAATATTGATTGATGTTACAGAGATAAAATATTGAGGATTGACTTTTAAATTATAGAAGATAGTAGACATCATTCTCTACTTAACTCTTCTAATGAATTGTCATTTTCGCTGCAGTTGTTAATCTAAAACTGGTTGTCCATAATATTTTATCTGATTTGTTGAAGACTAACGATAATTTATTCTTCATTATCTTACTCATAATATTATTTACTGGGCTAGTTGAGCTCACCCTTTTCTTCCATTGTTCTCTTCAGAAAATGAGAATATCGCGGGTACTAGTCGGGGAATGGAGTGATGGTCCGAGTTAGAGCTGTAGAAGTCCTCACTATTTTTTTTTAAAAAATAGTTTGATAATAAATGTAATGAGAACTTAGTTTGAATGTTAATATTTTTTACATATCTGTATTGACACTCACAGTTGTGTGGTCGTATTTTGCACGATCGTTTGATATGAAAGATTGTATTTGAATTCTGTACCATGTATTTGGCGACTCAGAATGTGTTGAGTATTGAACCTATTTTGGGGGCGTCACATCCATTGTCTGATGTGACCGATTGTTTTTCTATTCATCTTTTTCCAATCAGCCTTAGTCTTGTCCACTGACTTTTTCCACTTAAGCTCCAGTGGATCATATAAATCCTTGCAGTAAAGGATGTCTTCCATATCGAAAAATTAGATGATGTCAATTTAATCATGGCGCCACTTGATTCATCCATTTAATTTATCAAAAATCAACCGCGCAAAGAACCTTGCTCTTGATACCACTTTGTTGGAAAAACTCCTCCAATTATAACTGTTTTTGAAAAATTAAATAAACCAGAAAATAATATCACAATAATAAATCAAACACAAGACACCAAATCTTACGTGAAAAATCCTCTAAAATTAAGAGGTAAAAACCACGGGCCATAACTCCGAAAAATTTCACTATATTAATTCTTAATACATGTGGATGAAATTAAAAAGACAGAGTATATATTAATTCTTGTATATCAGCCGTTTCTTATGCTGTGTTTCTTATGGACGGACGGACACATTGTGAAATTAAGCTGATGTTGAAGATTACTTACTTGGGTATGTTTTCTATACAAAACCCGAGTCATTTTCCAAATTTAATGTTATTGGGGTTTGAGAATATGATCAATTCTGAGTTATATCCGTCTTGTAATTAAGGATCAGTTTGTATTTATAATTTATATCTCCTGAAACAAATGTTCCAAGTTGTAGGATGCTGACTGACAAGATAGGAGGATTATCCAAAATTGGTGATGATCAAGTAAAGCATTTGGCTCCGAAACCCAAGGAAAACTCTCAACTTGTTTGCCAGAATTTTGGGGAGGGAAGGTAAAGTTTCTAGTACGCAAGAGATGGAAACTCAACTTGTTTGCCAGTTTTTAATTGCTGTGAAGGGGGAATAGAAAGAAATGGAAATTTATTGTTAAACAACACTTGAATTTCTCTTTATATATATATATATATATATATATATATATATATAATTGTTGCTTTATTTTAAAATTTACTTTTGTTTATACTAGTAGTTAATCTCCACGTGCGTTGGAGTTGGAGTGGGATGTTACAATAAAATCCCAAGATTTTTAAATTGAAGATATGTTATTAAGAATGATGAATATTAAATAAAAATTTATTTTTCCCAATATATCCCTTAATCGGTTGAATGCATCAAACATACCAACCGAATGGTTTACTGATGATGATGGATGAAGTTATGAAACATTGAGCTTATATATCACTTGATGCTGTCTTTAGGACTGAATATATCTGGCTGAATCGGTCAGCTATTAACTGTGTTTGTTTTGAAAAAAAATCGTTTGAATGGCTGAATCGGTCAGATGATTGAGCTGAATGGCTAAGTCATATTTTTTTGGCTGAATAGCTGAATGAGCAGCTGAATAAAGTAAAAAAAATGTAAAAATATTAACTATTATATTAAGTAATATTAAATAAATTTACAACAACTTTAAATTTTTTCAGAGAGATAAAATAATAAAATTATGTCATTCAGATATTTCAGACATGTTAGTTATCAAACAACTTTTTTTATTCAGATTCAAATTCAGCTCATTTAGATTCAGATATTTAATTTTTATGAAACACCTCCTAACACTAGCCTATGAATCAGAAGCAAAACCATCACAAATAATTTCAATTTTCAGCACCCTCTCATCCTTGTGTGAATACGCAAAAACACACATCATATTTCAACATAATCGTTGTTCAACAGCGAATTATGTCACACAAATTGTAAAAACAAATTGCCTCGAACACCCAAGTTAAATGATAATCACTTATCCCTTATATGGGTTGGAACTGGTGTTTGTCCATGTTTGTCCATGATACTACTATGTACTCCCCTCATTTTCAAAATTAGACGTACATTTTTGATTTTTTTTAAAGCCAATTTGCAAAATTTTAAAATTCATAATTGTTCTAACATGTCATCAATTCTCACCCACGTCTATTTCATCAAGTTGGTCAAATGCCTATAACTACAAGAAAAATGGAAGAAACAAAATGCAACAGAAAAGAAAAGGTAAAATGATGCACAGAGTTAATAAATTTAATTCCCGCAAGGACTATCATTTGATAGTTAACTCCAAACTAATTATTTATTTAAATGTAAAACAAGGAAAGATCAGGTTATGGAACCATTACACATTCTTGAATGCACCCTTGCCGAATATTTCATTATAAAAAACAGGATAAATGAATTGAGAAATAGAGAGGAAATTAATATCGTAAAGCTAGCTACCTCCTTTATGGCATGCCAAATACCCAACACACCTCTATTAAATCATCACTATCAGCATTTTTACCCTATAAACCTAGGGGACTCAAAATACTACTCTTTCTGTCAAGCCTATCTGAATGCTTCCCAGTTCCCACTTCAACACTACTGCCGGTGTCTTCAATATTGCATTCCTAATTCCAAAGCGTTCTTTTTTTCCCCTCATTTCTCGAGCTCCAAGTTAAGTGAAAGTAAAAAATTCATTAGGTAGTTTAAAGCATAAGCCAGCCAACCTTGTGGAAAGAAATTCGTTTTATGGCCGGAGTTGGGGTGGGGAGAGGGAGTGAAGGTCATGAGCTTTGGATTTACAAGTCACTATGCCTTTACTATATAAAAAAAGCAATACTACTATTACTTATAATAATAATAGTAAGTAATATTGCTTGGGCACCCAATAGATGATATGGGGTCAACACTCATAACTATCACCACACCTTCAACTATGACTACGAAGAGAAAACTGAATCTTATGCAACACATTTCCCACAGTTAATATTAATATTAGAATTTCAACAAAGCCAGAGTAAGCTGGGTGAAGAAACAATGCCACTAATATCACTTAAGCTACCCCACAGCATGTGGTTGTCAACAAAGAGAAAATTTCCATCCCACCTACACCCCCCCAACACACCCAGTCACCCACGCACCCACGCACCCACACACAACAACTACACCAGCCATTATCTTCAGCACCCATAATAAACATCAAAAGCACAACATTGTTGAATTTTGCAACAAATGAACAAAATGACTTTTAGCATAACACAAAGCAGTATTACAGTGCAGAGAGACATATATAATTATGCAATGTAGAGTTCTATTCAATTTATTCATCACCTAAACCTTTTGAAGAGTACATGCGGATAATTATATATCAAATCATGTACCTTTCATGCCAAATATTGTACTCCAACAGGCAAAAATGAGCACCTATCATTTCATATCTCAACATATCAAAATTGTGAGAGAGGAGAAAATCACCAAACCCATAAATTAAATGGGCACATATCGCCTCAACATTTGCTTCCCCGTCACCGCCAATCCAACCACCATGCCACCAATAGCCCCAGCCACAGCCGCCGACCTCGGCCCAGCCGCCGCCTTATACAGAGCTCCAGTTCCCAAACCCGCCACCACACTGTTAACAATATCATCGGTATCCCTGACAGCCACCATCCCGCTCTCCAACCCAGCATACATCAGCCCAATGACTCCCACCCTGTTGCCGAACTTCCGACCCGTATGACCCGACGCGTTAAGGATCCGGTTGACCCGTAGCTTCATGGTGTCCCCCGGCTCCGAGGACTTGATGCCTTCAACAAGACCTATCTCAGCGCCGGACACGGCACCGGCGAGGTAGCCGATACCGGTGTAGTAGGTAAGGTTTTCGCCCCAGGAGCGGCGCTGGGCGAGAGACTCTTCTTGGAAGAGGAATTCGGGGGAAGTAGGGAGCTTGTAGAGGTTTTGAATGGGGACTTGGAGATCTTGGTAGGGATTGTAGAGTCGACGATTCTGGGGATCACTTTGTTCGTCGTGATTTGAAGGTCCGGGTTGGTAGGCCATAGTTATGATGGTATCAACTATAGGGTTAGGGTTTATGGTGGGGAAAATAGGGGTGGGATTGCTTTTCTACGGATCCAATTGATGGAAGGGTGATCAGAAAGTTATGATTCGTAATTCGTTTGAATTAGGGAGAGAGAGAATGTTGGCAAACGAACTTCTTCACGATAAAAACACACGACTCGATCGTATGAAATACGTGTCCGTCTTTTATTACATGGATAGAAAAAAAAAATGACATAATGACAACAATATCAAAATAACAATTTTTAATTTAAGAGAAACATAAAGCAAAATAAATATTTAATACTATATAGTTTCTATAAATTTTTCAAATGAAACTATTTTTTGCAGATTGAGATAATATATAACTATAAAACAGGAGATAGCCTTAAATAATCCCAATTTATAGTAGCATGCGCACCCCTGCAAATCACAGAGTTTTATTATATTAATTATGATATTGTTTGTTTTCTTATTGTATTCTATAAAAAATATGTTTTTGAATATGATATCTACTATTTAATTTTTGAGTTATCATGTGGTTGAACAGTATATTATACTAGCTCACCAATCCCGTGTGAAACACATACGACATGAATAATGATTTATTATGTTAATTATTAAGATAATTGATCAGATATATGATAATAATATGTAATCAAAATTTTAAGAAAATAATTGTAGTTATCAAATTATTAAATATTAAATTAAATGATAAATTGTGAAATTATATATTGTATGCTATTTCAATTAAATATCAAGCTAACTATTTAAATGAAATGTAAATTTATCTAGTTATGATATTTATAAAATAATTATTTTAATTTTATTTAAGTTTGTAATAAAAATTTATATTAGTGTTTATATTGACAAGATTTTCTTTAAATTTAAATCTGAATAGAAATGTTAACCTCAAGCTTTAATAGATTTTCATTTAGTTATGACAATTCATTATAATTTTTCAACTAATATATTATTTGATTTTAATTACAACATATAATATATTTATTATATACTTTTTAGATTTTAAAATTTATAACACAGAGGTCCAAGTGTTAAGGATGAGTCGAATGACTTGGTTTTGAAAACAGGAGACTCTATATCAAGAGCATCCTGTGTGTTGTCCAGTGGTGAGTTTATTTGATGAATCTGAATATGATTTGAATGTCATTAGAGATTTCGTGCCTGGATTATTGGTAATTTTTTATTTCTTTTAAGGATTGTCTATAAAAATTATTGTTTTTAAAATGTATTACTACTAATTTTGAAATTAAAGAAATAAATAATTTTGTAGAAAAAATGTCTGATACAAAAGGTGATGTGAAAAAATTTAGAGAGGAAAAGGTGAGTTCTTTATTTTATGGGGGTAATAATGCAAATTAAATTTTATATAGAGAAAGTGAATAAAAATTAGGGTGGAAAAAATTAAAACTGTTGAGCCGCCGACTCACGTCGCTGACTTCAAATGCTTGCTACGTATTCACGCGTCTAGCAGTACTCTATACAGTGTATTAAGTCGAGTAGTAAAAATACGGAAATGAATTAACGTTAAACCCTAAACCCTAGTTGAAAACCGAAAACCACAGAAGAAAGACAGCTCTCTTAAAACCTCAAACACAAGCACAGAAGACAGGGAGGGACAGAGAGAAAGAGGCAATTCAAGGCCTATACATATCAACAAGCGGTACAGATAAACTTTGTTGAGGTTTCAATGGCAATTGACGGGAGTTTTCGTCTTGAATTTGAGCTTCAGAGGTTTCTCTCTCGGTGTCCTAAGCTTGCTCATGTCCGCCCTTTAAATCAGCTTTTAATGAAGGTATTTGTGATTCATTTCAGTTGTTATGTATACCAGTATATATACTATTTTACAAACTCTTGTGAACCTATTTAAAGTTGTTCCTTGATCAAGCTGAGTTCATCTGAGTTTCTTGAATTTATGGATTAGTATGTTATTCCCTTACAATATTATTGCTGCTTCCGTCGTTCTATATATGTGTATGTTGTGTATGCATGTAAAAATTTATTGGGTTTAATTCTTTGTAAGTAGACAATATAAAATCAAAATCTATTAATTGCTGCTAGTTTGGTTTTCTTTTGAATTCGAGCTTTAGAGGTTTCTAATATGAATAATTGACGCATGGTTAATTTGTTTGTGTAGGGACACGTTTTGACCGAAGAAGAAGTGGTGAATGCAGTAGCAGAGTTGTTTTTGCACCCAAAATATACAATCCCATTAGTGGGATGCTTTCGTCCAATAGCAAAGAAGATTTTGGACAGATCTGTTGCTCTACTACGTTTAGTACCAAATTTGAGTTCCAATTCAGATGGTTCCATGGTTGAATTCGATGAAGATAAATTCCTCTGTGAACCTGAAGATTTTGATAATGCACAAGTATCTCTGATCGAATTCTATGTTAGAAGTGGGAAGGGCTTGAACCTGCATGAGCTTGTCTGTTTGGCCTTTTCTCGAGCCCTGGATTTGGTACCTTCTCTGTTGGGGTGAGCAAAGCTAATCTGTATAATTGAGGTGCTTTTGGTTGTGTCTAATAAAAAATTGGATTACTATGTGCATATTGGGTAAACTCTGATACACATTTCTAAATTCAGAAAGATTTTTTTTTCTGTCTGGGATTTCAAATGTTGTAATGTTTTAAATAGGTACAGAACATAAAAAGTTACACAAATGTACAACTGGTTGTTTATAATACTTCAAATTAGTTTGAAATTGTTTCTTTATGAGTTTGAAATAAGGATTTTTTATATTGAAAAAGAGGGAGCATGTTTATTAAGCTCTTAAAGGAGGTCAACTTCTCTTTTTGCATAGTTTTTAAGATTAGCAAATTTTTTCGTAATGGTTTTGTTGCATTTTTCTTATTCTTTTTGGATAGAGTAAGAAAGGCTCGGGTGCAAATTCAAGTGGTTGTTTAAATTAAAGACAACATCAAGAAAGAAAAAGTAATTCATTGTTATACTCTTTTCCCACAGTAAACAACATCAAGAAAGAAAAGGTCATTCATTTTTATACTCTTTGCCCAGGGTCTTTGAAACGCAAATGTTGGTCCTGGAGGGACGCCCACCAATCCTTATATTTCCTTCCCTCAGTTCCAACCATTCCCTCGCTCAGTGAAATGTTATTTGATTTATAAATATCACATGATTGTTTAAATTTTATGGGCTAGTCATCAAAACGACTCCCCCGACTTCTGAAGTTGAGGTGTTGTAGAGAGCAGTAGATAATCTTTATTTTGTGTTTTGATTTTCTGTCCCTTAACAGCTCAATTAGAAGGTTATTTTGGTGACATGATAGAATTAAAATGATAAATTATTCATCAAGTTATGCTTAAGAGAAATGGTAGATATATTATTTCCTTTTGAATTCAATTTCATAACTTCTGCTTTTACTGGTTATACTTTGTTTTATAGTCAGATGTTTGCAAATAGTGTCAAATATTAACAGTAATTTACTTTATCCATGAGGTCTGTGTGTGGATTGGATTTTAGTTAGATATTATTTTTGACTTGGGTTTTATTATTTTTTGTAATTCGGAGAATTAGCTTTCGCGTGCTGTAGTTAGCTCTTCTTCTTGAAACTATGTCCATGTGAAGATTCCTAAGCAAACTATGGGTTCAGTTTCTGTCCCCTCTTTCCTTATGCTTAGTCTGTTGCAGGGACGAAGCCAGGGGTTATAATACGGCATGGTCACGAATAATTTAGGGGTTTGAGGGCACTTCCCCCGGTCCAAATTTTGTAGACAATTGTCATAATTTTATATTTTTTGCTTGAAATAAAATTTCTTTGTATATAAAATTGAGCAAATGGAGATTAAAAATTTGAGATTCGTATACTGATACTAAAAAAATTTGAAACAGTGATATTTATTAATTTGCCCGTATTTCAAATTGACTTGAAGAAAAATTAAAGGAATTCTTATATTTGGAATAGAAGAAAATATCAAACTTAATAGATTTTAAAAAAATTTCAAAAATTCCAGGGTAGTCCAGCCCTAAGCTACCTCGGTCCCTAAGCTACCTCCGTCCCGGGTCTGTTGGTTGCATTTTTAATTTGGTCTGCTCTCAATTGTGTAGTACGTGTATGAACTAGCAAGTATATTGGTGTCTCTTCTTACAATAATTGGGATTCATATGTTAACTTAACTACTGTTAGACAGATGCTTTTTACTGACAAAGGAAGCATTATGAATTTACTATTACGAGGACTTGGATGAGCATGATAACCTGAAAATATATGTTTTGTCCATGTCTTTCCCTTAATACCATGTCTTGGTTACTTGATGCAGGTCTGTGCTGATCTATTTCAAATTTGCTCCTGCTCCTTTTGAAAGGATTAAGTTGAGAAAATCAGACTGTGAGCCATTAAAAATGGTATTTTCATCAGTGAACTTCAATAATTTCGTCGTTGATGAAACTGTGTTGATAATGATATCACCTTTATGCTTCAATTATTAACGTCTTTCACATCTTTGTCTTGCTAATTTTGTAGTATAACTTGTTTAATATTTTAATAAGCTTTCTCTCCCGCTCCCGCTCCCGCTCCCATCCTACCAATTCTTTACCAAGGTGGTGGGGGTTATCACATAAATGTAATAACATTATGAATTACTACGGATTATTGGTAATGATTTGAAATCTTTCTGAGATTGTGCAGATGTCGTGATGCTACTTCCTTGTTTAAACACTAGATATTGTTAATTGGCCATATGTTTCCCTTTCTATCTAATGCTTATTTTAAGCTAATGTATTTTTTTTTTCAAATTTAAAATCTAATTTTATTGAGGCAATGTTTCCCTACTGTGGCACACTCCAACTAGTTTTGGATAGAAGGCGGCATTGAATTGAGTTAAGAATGTTTCCTTACTATCCATTTGTACTGCTCCTCACAGAGACATCATGGGATTTGAGCTTGTGATGGCAATACACCTAAGATTGCTATGTGCATGTAACTTTTAGTTTACTATGTCTTAGTAACATAATGATTTCTTTAGGCACTAGCTTTGGTTATGATTTTTCAATAATTATTAGCTGGTATGTTGGGCAAGCTTTATAAAATGCAAACTATGGTCTTTCTTGTCACAGTATTTTTTGCATAGGCTAGTGTTTATTATGATCATTTTGACGAGAGCTATATGAGCCTAATTTTCAAAAACTTTTACCAAGTGATAGTTTGTGGCATCTGTTGCAATAGCAGCACAAATAATTTATTATTCTAGTGTTCTTTTTGGGGTTTTATGTTCAGGATAAATTCCGCATTTTGGGCATTATCTGAGCACCCCTTTCTTTTCTTTTATCAGGCTGGAAGTCGATATTTCAATGTTGTACGGATATCATTACGCCTCCTTTTATCAGAGGTTGAAATGTTCTCTACCCTCTGGGACTGGTCCTGTTTTCTGGACCTTGTACAGCAGTTTGCAGACCAGAGCAGTGAGGCAGAGTCCTTGAAGAATGTCTCTGACATAAGGTGGTGTGGGATGCAAATATTGTCAGTTGTTTTGAAAATAAGCGATAAAGCGGCTGCAAACTATGGTCTTGGTGCTGAGGAAGCTTTTACATGTTTGTTGCGGTTGGTTCCTTCTACATATGGTTAAAATTAGTTTACAATTTTTCCTTTTTGTTTATAGCTTTGATCGTACTATCATGGGACAGAATCTGAAGAATTGAAGTAAGAAACTCGGCCAGGATCTATATAGGTTGACCATCAGGCAACATACTTCTTAATTAGGAACTGAAGTAAAAACTATCAAAAAGGGCAGCACCATCTGACAGCTAGCCTACATTATAGTGCCCTGCATTTGTGCGATAGCTTCACGTCCCAAGGACAAGTGAAAAATTATATTATGTGTCAATTTCATTCCTATTTGATTTATTTATTCTGTTATTACGTCTTCACATTCTGTACGTGACATAGGTGAAACAAATTTAGGGTAAATATAAACATAGGATTGCAGTGGTAACTGATAGATACTATTATTATCTGCCTATAGATTTTACAGTGTTTTAGATATTTAGTAGTGTTATACTACATCTTCTTGCGATCCTCATGTAACTTTATTTTATGCATTTCCTGTATGTAGCTGGCATGAATATTGTCAGGATGTGTCACTGGAAAAGGCGGGCTGGTATCTTGAGTCATATGAAGAAAAAGAGTTGGAATCAGTGGGTGAAGACATGAATTTTAATCTGCAGTCTTTTGGCCTTGGTCCTTCAACTGTTTTTTCTTCTGGGTTAGTAATTGAGCCATCAAACTCCAACAGCAGACAGGCGGCATGGTAGGGTTATCAAATTAATTTATTGAACTAAATTTTATTTTTACAAGTATTCAACTTAGAAATTGATGCAACAGTTCCTCCACCTCGGACGGAAAAGGGAGTGGCTTTGTGGTAAGGCTTGACTTTTGAGGCAGGGTTCCCAACTGTTCCTTAATTGCAGTGCTCTTAAAATCACTTGGGCATTATCCAAGGCAGTGTTTTTTCTAAACGTATGTTGGTAACTTAATTATAGTTTTCAATTTAATAACAGATTATAAATTAGGTCAACAATTGGTGACAGATTTCAATGAGAACATCAATGTCTCCAAAAGGATGGTCAAGAATGCTTTCAATGAAAATTCTAGGATAGTTCATTTATAACAAATCATCCTATTGCTTTCAATGAAAAATTTGCGGACAACTGTATAAAGCATGTATTAGATGTGAAGATTCAATTGTAAATGAAAAATTGTTCTATAGAAATTTGAACCTGTACAATTGCTATGATTGCTCATGAAATTCCACTTTTTATTCTTTTAACATCAAAGGGGAAAAAAAATCTTGACAGCCTAGGAGGCCGGGTAGTTGCCTGAAACAATTTTTGTAGTTATGCAGGCCAAATCGAGGTGTTTTAGTGCCAATTCCGCTTTGCCAGTCGCCTACACCGATTTTAGACACTGCCTTAATGATTGACTTCTGCCCTCCCCACTTTTTTTCTCTTTGTAAGTGTTCTGTTTCATTTATATTATCATGACATCCTGCCATGTGTTTTTTATTCAGGGATATGAAATCAAGCGGAAAACCTTTCTTCTTGACATTTGCTTTGGAGAAAAGTTTTGAAATGGTTCTGTTGGCAGTAAGTCAGAGGTGGCCTGTTCTTCTATATGGTCCTACAGGTGCTGGGAAAACTGCACTCTTTAATAAGTTGGCCAAAGATTATGGCAATAGAGGTACATGTCTCTCTTCTTTTTTCAATTTTATGTGATTGCTTAGTGCCATCCTTCAGAAAATGCAATACTATTTTCATCCCATCACTTGACCTATGTGATAACTCTCATCTGACAAATAGTCAGTTAGAGGGGAATGGCATTTTAAGACCTCTTGTCTTGATGTTGTGATTGAGAATGGATATGGTCGTACGAGTTTACCATATTTTGAAGAAGTTACAATGTGCTCCCTCCTGCACAGTCTGTCGCCTTTTTTGGTGTGTGTTTGGCACGGATTTTAATACTTCTTGAAGGCACATTGATACACTAAAATTTCAGTATCTTTAATGCAATCGAAAATATAATACACAAATATTGAGAATATAAATTATATTGAAAAAATATTGTTTAAATAATTTTGGCACATCTTGAAATCAATGCCAAAACACCTTCAAAAGTTGCAATCTTTGGAAGACAAAGGTAGTAATGGATATTCTTTAACTTGATTACAATTTTCTGAACTTACGAGTGTATGACGCTAATTTTTCTTGTTCGTTAGTTTTTTATAAAGTGTTGTTTGTTGTTTATAATATGCTTGCCTCTTCTTCACCTATATTATCTCAGTTCTGTCTATTCATATGGATGAACAAATTGATGGGAAAACATTAATCGGGAGTTATGTCTGCACTGAGCAACTCGGAGAATTTAGATGGCAACCAGGTTCTCTTACTCAGGTTTGTTTATCGTCACTATATTGATACGCTGATCATTGTCTATGCGGTGATTATATGTGAATTCATTATCAACAGGCCATTTTGAACGGATTTTGGGTTGTATTCGAGGATATTGATAAAGCCCCAGCCGATGTACAATCCATCTTATTACCTTTACTTGAAGGTGCAAGCTCATTCTTAACTGGTAACGGGGAGGTAATTTACCTTTCTTCTTGCTCTTTATTTTAAAAGATATAATTTGGAGTTGTATGTAATCCCCTAACACCATGCTAGATCTGCTTTTTTATTGCTTTTAAAGACTTGTTAAAAGCTCATACCACGATATTTTATGATTACTTTACCATATAAAAGTTGTCCATTGTTTTTTAACCAGAAGGCCAAAAACAGATGAGAGAAGATGAAAAAGAGTTCATTTAGCTGCTAATAGTTTATTTTGTATTCACAGATGTTTTTTCTCCTTTTATACACTGCTTAGTTAGTGGTATTTTTCCCTTTCTAGTCACGTTTCCCCCCTACCAATCTTATCTTATGTTTATAGTAGATATTGCCCATAAAATGGAGCCAAAACAGTGATGATAATATTAATAAGCGTCCCCCATACTTTATTAGTTGAATAACCTGTAATTCTTTCTCAATAAATTAGTTTTCTTCCTAATTTTTTTGCTTATGTTTATGCCTATATATTTTCTGGTATTATTCTTTGATTGCTAATTTCAGTGTTATATCAGAATATTCAGTGTTACATAGTCTCTGTCTCTCTCACATAGTCACATACACACACAAAAAAAACATGCGTGCACAAGCACATATTACTTGTCTTCTTCGTATTCAAATTCACACTGGTCATTTTCTCACCATTCAGCCCTCATTTTCTGATTGGCTGAACTCTTTGAATGTTGTTGAACTGCAGGCAGTAAGGGTGGCTGAAGGTTTTCGACTATTCTCCACTGTATCAAGTTCAAAGATATATACATCTCGTGCTAGCGAAGGTTTGTGATGCAATCCAAGTTATGTTTTCAAGGGTAGCTGTGTTAATGATTGTTGTCCTTTTGTAAAAAAACCCAGTGCTTTTTAATGATTTGTTTGCTCTTCATCAATATATATACACTTAACATATTATATAAGGAGGTTTTTGATATTACTTATTCGTTTCCTTTGCTCTTTGATTGATTTGGTACTTAATGGTAGCTCCAATTGGTAGGTTGCTGGTATTACTATTTGGTATCTTGTCTATTTGGTATTACTATTTAAACTTTTAAGATTTTTTGCTCAACAACATATCATGCTTTAACACCCCCCTTCAATCCCTTGTACTCGTGGAAAGACAAATCCGGGGCACCATAATGAGCGAACCTATTGTAGTGGAATTGCACTAACAACACATTGGAGGAAGCAAATGCAAGTTGGAAGAATTGAATCCAAGAGCTTGCGAAAAGCTTTGGGAGCAGCTGGCTTCGTAGGACAGTATTCAAGCTCTGATTTTGTAGTCCTGTGTTGAAATCTTTGCACTTGAATTCCCCCATTATGTTATTAATTGTGTGTGCTAGCTGTCTGGTTTGTACGTTATGGTGCACGTAATTTGTTTCTCCACATGCAAGTAGGGTCATGAGGAGGAGTGTTGATATATGATAGGGCAGTTGGGTACTCAACCTATAAGATAAACCGTTTGGCTTTTACTTATGTATTCTTATATTTGGATGATTGGGCGCAAGTAGTTTCTGTGTAAGCTGTCACTTCTTCTTTCATAGGCAAAATAACACAAATAAGGTATCTCTAGTAATTGGATAAGTGTCAGTAATACTTATGTTTATACCAGAACCCTGAAGTGTATACTCTTTACTTAAAAATGATTATTTTTATTAAGGTATTCTAAATTTTTCTTGAATTTTTGAAAGCAAGCTTCTATGATTAAGTCTTGTGCTTTTTACTCCACACACACACATAATTTTTCCTTAAAAAGTATTTATTTGGTAAACTAGATAATGCTTTTTTTTAAATATATTTTTACTTTTAACATTTCAGGTAGGAACTCACTTTCCGCTCTTTGGAGGAGAGTAATGCTTAGCCCTTCAAGTAATAAAGACTTGCTGAGTATTGTTCAAGCCTGGTATCCAGATCTAGAGCCTCTTGCTGACAAACTCATAGGTGTGCAATTTATTTATTTATTTTTATTTTTTTATGATATATCACAATACATAGTACTAGAGGCCTTTCATCTAATATTTTGGTGGTTTAGAAACCTTTGAAAGGGTCAACCAGCTTACAGGATTTCACCTCGGGATTAATGTTTCTTCCAGTTCTGTTGGCAGGTTCTCGTTAAGGTAATTAATATTGTTGCAGTAACTTGTATGTGTTTATTATTATTTTGTATTCTGTTCATTTGAATCTATTCTTTTGTTTTTTTCAATGCCAGGGATCTTTTAAAGTGGTGCAAGAGAATTGTAAGTTTGGGTTTTTGCTTTGATGGGGATGGTCTGTCAGCTTATATGTGTAATAGCATCTATCAAGAGGTTTGTGATTATTGCCTCTGTAGTTGTGACACCCCCAAATCCGGGTACTTCAATTCCACGGGACTTGGTGTTCACTGTACGAATATCATCTATCTATCTACCCATAGTAAATGCAAACCATGCAATAAATAGAATTTAAATCCTCCCCTTATGGGGTTACAACATCTGAGTAATAAATAAAATAAATCCCAGGTCATACTAACCTTAAACATCTGTGTGGAACATAAACAATTAAATAGTCTTACACAACTTTAACATAGAGCTGAAACATAAACATATAAAATAAACAACAAGTCTTTATCACTTGTTGACCTTGCCCTTGCCTTTGCCTTTGCCTTTGCTAGTAGAAGGCTCGTTGGACCTTTAGTTCTTAACTACAATGTTATTATACGCAAGAGTGAGCACGATTGCCCACAAGTATAATAATATGACAACAATATAATAACATGCGAGTGAATCAAAGACATCTGAATAAAGAAACTCAACGTTTGACTCGAGGATAAATAACAGGAATCAAAATAACATCTGAGGGTTATAAGACCTTGAACTATGTCCTAGGTTGTAAAGTGTTTATACTTTAAACCTTTAACAGTCATAAGACTATGGACTCTACTTCTCGTACTTAGGGGGATAAGCCCTTAGTACCATATTGTGCACAATATCTCAACGCTAAAGCGTAAATAATCCTCTTTTACAGGGTTGTTCATCTCAGTTTTGACATCAGAGTCCGCACCAAAGGAAGTTTGGTTTGGATAAGCTCAATAAGTATTTTAGAATTTAGAACGTTCATCAACTATGGACTAGTCGAATCAATAAGGGTTCACTAGTCCTATAAGGTTCAACAATAACATCGATATTCAACTTGAATAATAAATCTCAAGAGTATACAATCGAATAAGTATTGTATAACTGAATCATGCTTTTAAAAGAGTTACAATATGTAATATGAATTTCGAACTGGAACAATTAAGAACACGAGCTTACTCGATATAGAAACACAAGTCTAAGACTTAATAAATGAATAAATTAGAATTTAGGGAACTTGCTAAATCAATAAGTTAGGGATAGGATACTTGCCTCTTGCACAAGCTACAAATATAATTACAATTCACTTCCTCAACGTCCTACACATTACATTATGTATACGACATTGATTAATTTTCATAACTACCATGTTTAACTGTTGAACTATTCACTTAAGTTCGACGTACAACTTGGTTTATAATATTACTCAATGGCTAACCACATAACATGAATGTAAACTCACAACATGCATATCACACATGTATAGCCCTTTAAACAATCATAATCAAGTTTTACAATTACGATAATCAAGTTCGCACTTAGTTTGTTAACTTGAACCTTCACATTATCTTATACATGTCAATAACTTAATTTATTAATCATGAACTTCAAATCATATAATATTCATGTATGTAACTTAAAACATCTTTTATTATCGAGAACACTACACTTGTGTGCGTGCATGTCCGAAGCCATCCGATTGCCTCCGAATACGCATCAGTCACAAAGATGGCCATTTTTACCCATTTTAACGATTTCAAATTGAAAAACTTAAAGAATGAAAGTTGTAGGTTTACTCGTTATCTTTCCGAATCATCTTGAATCGCTTTAATCGGAGTTCGTATGAAAAAGTTATGCTTATGTTACTACAGGAGGTCAAAACAGTCTCGGAAACAAAAAAAAGGCTCCTGGACAGCCCTTATACCCGCTGGGGCGGGTCCCCCTGCTGGTGCACTCCATGGTTCGCGATGAACACACAGAGTAGCCCAAATAAATTTAAATTAAACTAACGTAATGAATTTTAAGGCTACTCATAATGTAAAAACTTCACAGAAACGCTATACAACATTTCTAGCATGATCTTGGCAATTAAAATTATGTAATCACACAATCCAAGGCATCTAATTTCACTGTTTTCATACTTTATTATGTTTTGAAGGAAAATCAAGAAATTTAACGTTACAGATTCGTTATAACACCGAATCCGTTCGTTTATCTTCCGTTTTGTTCGTATAAACGTGTACAATTATATGCAAATGTTGATTCAAAGTTAAACCATCGATTCATGGTATAAAAATTGTACGTAAGGGCCGTATGGCCATATATACGACTCTGTAATTTTGAAAACCTAAATATAAATAAAAATTCGATGGTTTGATCATTAAAGTTATGCATATATGGCATATAATATGTTATAAACACATATGAACACACATATAGCTATATAATGAACAAATATTAATTTTCCTATTCACAGAGAATTTTTAAAGCACGTAAATAGAAAAACTCTGTAAATTTTTAAAAACCCAATTAAGGCCTAATTACATGAAATCGATTATTTTAATTCATTCATACAAAATACAAAACATGTTATAATGATATAATAACACATATATAAGCATATAATCAAAAATTGCTAATTTTTTCCATACACAGATAACTCAGAATATATGTTCATGAAGGAAACATAGTACGTGAAATAAATTGGGACAAAGGAATTACCCCTTGTAAACTTTGTGAAGATGATGATATGGGCTTTAATTCTTCAATCTCTTCTCTAATCGATTCTTCTCTCAATTTTCTCTCCTAATCTCTCTAAGTTCTCTGATGTTTGTAATATGAAATATAAGACTGATGTATAAGATATATGTATAGCGTAATACGTATAATGTGTATAGTGGGTGAGTGGTCGTCGGTTAGTCCCATAGTGGGTTAACTGATCAACTCCCCATAAGGCCATGTTTGGTTTCTCCCATTCACTCTCCTTTCCCTTTAATTTAATTAACTTACTATAATATAGTTTAATAATGTCACACTTTTAATTAATCAATTAATGTTATTTAAATCAATTAAATAAAATAGCATAAATTCACATTAAATCATATAGTCACATAATTAAAATTCTCATTCATTAATTATGCCAAATCATTAAATCTCCAATTAATTATTAAATTAATTAGAATAACATTATGCTTATTAATTAATATATTAATCAAATAAGCTCAATTAGATTTATACTTTGAATATAAAAATTTACCACATTAATTTAACTAATGTAACACATATAATTAAATTAATCTACCACAATTTTATCAATTAATTATTTAACTCAATAATTAAATCATCAAAAAAAATATTTATTTAATTCAATAAATATTCAAATTAAATTACAAAATCTCGTTCGTCACAGTAGTCATCTCTTGTGATCGAAATGTTAAAGGTTAAGTAATGATTGTCCAAACTTTGCCTTGTCTTTTTCAGGCTGTAGATATTTTTGCAGCATTTTCATGTTCAGCTGACAATCGATTGACCATTATGAAAGAAATTGCAAAGATGTGGACAGTGCCAATCTCAGACACAAAGACCTTATATCCCGTTAATAAACCCGTGATTCAGGTTTCTGCTTTTTTAAATATGTTTTCATGTTTTTCAAGCATGAAATTCTTGGTTCTCATATTTGGAAAATACCTGCAGGAGTTACGATCTGATTTACGTATTGGACGAATTTCCCTCCCGCGCACTCGAATCGTAGTGAGTGAATTTGACATTGTTTGGTTTAGGAAATGTTATGCATGTAGCTTCTTTCCTAAACTTTTATATGTGGTCTCTCCGCAGTCATGTCACGACAGGAAACCGTTTGTTGAGATTCGCAGTTCACTACATGTTTTCGAGAGAATAGCCTGCTCTGTTAAGTGCAACGAGCCTGTTCTACTGGTTGGTGAAACTGGTACTGGGAAGACTACTCTTGTACAGAATCTGGCTACGAGGCTTGGTCAAAAACTTACAGTTTTGGTATGTCCTAACAAAAGCAACATCATAATCTACCAAGTACCAACTACTTAAGAAATGGCAAAAGGGGACCCTCCGTTGTTGTCGGAAAAAATAAGTCAGCAGTCTTGTACTTCATGAATACATAGTTGTTCTAAATGTAAAAAAGTACAACTGCTGTGTATGTACCAAGTACAATTGTGTATGCTCAAAGTACAACTGTGTATGCATAAAATACAACTGTTAAAACCTTCAAACCAGGTCTGTTGACCATTTTTTGGTTAGGGACTGCGCTCCCACAAACCCTAAAGAAATGGACTGATTTACTACCCATTTTTGGCTATTGTTTCAGAATTTAAGTCAGCAAAGTGATGTTGCGGATTTATTAGGAGGTTTTAAGCCTATGAATGCACAATTTATATGCATTCCTCTTTACATGGAGTTTGAGAATCTTTTTGTTAGTACGTTTTCTTCAAAGGTACAATCTATTTGATATTTCCTGCTGTTAGTTTGTTATGTTATGTTTTTAAGTTTGCATGATTGACTCTACCTATTCTTTGCTAATGTATAGGGTAATGATGAATTTCTCGCTCGTTTAAGGAAATTTGTTAGTGATAAAAACTGGAAGATGCTATTGAGTGGTTTTCAAAAGGGCGTCAAAAAGATAACCGAGATAGGAAGATCTGGATCTGGTACGAAACGGAAGAGACCTTTGGATAAAGAACTACTGAAATCTTGGGAGAGCTTTTCTCGGAAACTTAAAACAGCCAGTGAACGTATTAGCGCCTCAGCTGGAATGATATTCTCATTTGTAGAAGGAGCTTTTGTTACTGCACTGAAAAATGGTGAGTGGATATTGCTGGATGAGGTGAACTTGGCTCCTCCAGAGACCTTGCAGAGAGTTATAGGCGTTCTTGAAGAAGAAAATGGGTCACTTTGTTTAGCTGAAAGAGGGGATGCTGATTATATATATAGACACCCTAATTTTCGCATATTTGCCTGTATGAATCCTGCCACCGATGCTGGGAAGAGAGATTTACCCTTCTCTATAAGGAGCAGATTTACTGAATATTTCGTTGATGATGTGTTGGATGATGAAGATCTTACGCTATTTATCAATCAGTTCATTGATGACAACCATTCAAGTCGAGAATTAACAAGTAATATAGTGCTCTTTTATAAAGCAGCCAAAAGGGAATCGGAAGAGAGGCTGCAGGATGGGGCCAATCAGAAGCCCCAGTACAGTCTACGGTCTCTTTACCGTGCACTGGAATATACAAAGAAAGCAAGAAAAAGTTTTAAATTTCAAAAAGCCCTGTATGATGGGTTCTGTATGTTTTTTCTAACTTTGCTGGATGATACTAGTGCTAAGTTAATGAACCAATTAATTTTGTCATACTTGATGGGAGGTAGTATGCCTCCTCAGGTTTCTTTTGATGGTTATTTGATGTCTAGAGGAACCGTTGGGGATGATGATTTCGTGCAGAGCTATGTTCAAACCAAGAGTGTTAAGGAGCATCTTAGGAACCTTGCACGTGCTATATTTATAGGAAAATATCCAGTTCTTTTACAGGGACCAACATCTAGTGGGAAGACTAGCCTTGTTCAGTTTCTTGCTGCAATAACTGGTCATGAATTTGTTCGGATCAATAATCATGAGCATACTGATCTGCAGGAGTACTTGGGTTCTTACATTACTGATGTTAGCGGACGGCTTGTATTTCATGAAGGCATACTAGTAAAGGCCGTTAGAAATGGCTATTGGATAGTCCTAGACGAGCTTAACTTGGCCCCAACTGATGTGTTAGAAGCTTTGAATCGCTTGCTAGATGACAATAGGGAACTTTTTGTACCTGAACTGCGTGAAACTATTCGTGCACATCCAGATTTTATGCTGTTTGCTACTCAAAATCCACCCACTTTCTATGGCGGGCGTAAAATTCTTTCTCGAGCATTCCGAAATCGTTTTGTGGAGATCCATGTTGATGAAATTCCGCAAGACGAGTTGACTACAATCCTGGAGAGGAGGTGCAAAATTCCTGAAAGCTATGCTAAGAAAATGATTGAAATTATGAAAGAGTTGCAACTGCATAGGCAAAGTAGTAAAGTTTTTGCTGGGAAACATGGATTTATAACCCCACGTGACTTGTTTCGATGGGCTGAGAGATTCAGGATGTTTGGAAATTCTTATGAAGATTTAGCTAGAGATGGTTATTATTTGTTGGCAGAAAGGCTGCGTGATGATGGTGAGAAAAGAGTTGTTCTAGAAGTTTTAGAGAGACAACTGCGGGTTAAACTTTCCAAGGATAACATGTACAAGCAGGTTAAATCTCCTCACCTCGTTCCCCTGTCTTTTCTATATATAAATGACTGATCATATACATGTATATATATCTACATCTGTATCAATCTATCATCCAGCTCTAGTTCTGCCTATATTTTAAGAGTATTCTGCTAGTTTTTTAATTTCTAGTCTCACTAATTGATTAGTGGTTGAATATTCTGTGTTTATTATCTAATACAGGAACCAGCAGACCATGACAGGGTTCTGAATTTTGGCAAACATTCGGAGGTTCCTGAGAATCTTGGAAAGTATGAATCTCTATGAAGATCATTAATGCTGCCGGGTTATTTGTTCACTGCTTGTAATTGCTTCTTTTGTCTTTTTGTTTAATGCAGAATTATCTGGACTGAGAGTATGTGGAGGTTGTACTTCCTTGTTGAGCGTTGTTACAAGTTGCGGGAGCCTGTCCTGCTTGTTGGGGAAACTGGTGGTGGGAAGACGACTGCTTGCCAAATGCTAAGTACTTGTTTGGGATCGAATTTGCACATTTTAAATTGTCATCAGTACACAGAAACATCAGATTTTCTTGGGGTTTGCTTTCTTTACTTTTGGTTATTCTTCTATTGTTTACTTGTTATTGCTACTCCTCTTTTTTGCTCCTTTTTGATATACTTTTGTATATTATGGAAGCCTACAATAATTTGCTATGTGACATATATCTGTATAAAACTTTAAACAGGGTTTTTATCCTGTGAGGGAGAGATCAAAATTATCTTTGGAGTTCAGAGATCGATGTGAGCAGATGATGCAGTTGAAGACTTTTATATACTTCTTTGGTGATGCTGTAAGATTCTCTCTCTAAGATTCCAACAATTTGGTGACTTTAGGTCTGTTCCACATTTTCTTGAAATGTTTTTTTTGATATGATTATGTGGCTGCAGATAATTTCTTCAGATATTAATCAAGCTCCTCAGATTCTCAATCAACTGGATGTCCTGATAAATAATTACAGACATGGTATGGTCTCCCATCCCGATGTCACTCCACAGGAACTTGTCACCATTGAAAAAATGAAGCTGGAGCTAGTTGAGCTGCACCAGACGTGGCAGACCATTTTCCTCTGGCAAGATGGTCCTCTTGTGCAAGCAATGAAGAATGGTGACCTTTTTCTTGTTGATGAAATTTCCTTGGCTGATGATAGTGTACTTGAAAGATTGAACAGTGTCTTGGAGCCAGAAAGGAAACTGGTGGGTATACCTGGAGATCTGGATATGTACTTCACTCTTTGGTTCAATGTTCAGTAAACATACTCGTACATGATATTCTTACAAATTTATAGTTTTAATAAACATAATTTGAAAATGTAATATAAATATGTTTTCAGCTTGTCTTGAATATGCATCAGAAAACCAGTTTATTTTTGCTGGAGAGAGGGTGTGAGTGTTGGTAATGCTTTGTGATAGAATGACTCCTCAGTTTCATTGGAAGTAGATTTTTTTTTTGGTACAAGAAATTTATTAGAAAGAAGAGAATTACGTAAAAGGAAGACGAGGAGTCCAAAGAAAAATAAAAAATAGAGGCATATAACTTTCTGACAAGAATGAGCTCAGAATTTTATTGGAACAGAGAGGCATTATGATGAGGATCTATCAGTACCGTGTTCTATAATATGTTTCACTGCTGCTTTATGTCATTGATAGTTCCTTCTTTAAGGTGTAACCATTGGTACATGATTTTTTTTAAATTTCTCAGTAATTCTTTTTCCTTTTATTAATTGTATAAGAATCTGTATGTGATCTAGTACTTCTAAGTAATACTCTGATAGGATTTAGGTGGAACGCTGAAGTTTTATCTAACTATATACAGCATTCCCTGTACGTTTGAGAGCTTTCTTTATTCAGTTCTCATCTTTACTTGTTACAAGAATCTGTAGTGATCTATTTGTTAAGTAATACTTTGATAGGATTTAGGTGGAAAACTGAAGTCTGGTCTAATTGTATAAAGCATTCACTTTACGTGAGAGCTGCCTTATCTCTCATCTTTTTCACATACTTTTTGCTTGTTTTCGCCTTTTACTCATTATCTTTTCACATTTTGCTTAATGTTTACGTACTTGAAACAAAATCATATTTTGCTTTTCACCGGGCATCTCTCTCTGTTATGTGAGATCTTACTACACGTTCAAGCCTTACTCATTTGACATAAGGTGGATGGTGCTTATACCTCCACCAAAGAGCATCTTTTTCATTCCAAATCATAGACTCTTCCCGGTTGTGTGGTATAAAATCTTAATCTGATGAACTTTTCCCGTGTCAGTTCCCTGTTCACTTGTAATTGTTTTTTCAAGTTCGGTTTAGTGATCAAAATTTTGGTTAGTTGTTCAACTCATTCATTTTTTTGGCCGTCTTTTTTCTATTCTACAGTCTTTGGCTGAGAAAGGTGGGCCCGATCTTGAGAAAATAACTGCTCATCCAAACTTTTTCCTTCTTGCTACAATGAATCCTGGTGGTGATTATGGGAAAAAGGAACTGTCTCCAGCTCTACGCAATCGGTTTACTGAGATATGGGTACCCCCTGTTAGTGACCTAAGTGAGCTTAAAAGTATTGCTGAGGAGAGGTATTGAATCAAGATAAACAATGTCTGCTTAGTTATTTCTTATATTTGAACTATTTATGATCTTTCCATAAATTTTTTCTACTTCGCAGAATCTCAAATCCTGACCTCTTCTGCATGGTGGAACTTATGCTAAACTTCTGGGAGGTATGTTATGCTCTATTTATCACTGCTGTACACTGACTTTTCAATTCTTCTTTAATCTACGAGGTACTGGAGATTGTTTTTTGTTTGATAAAGTCAATTGATGCATGTGGAGTTCCTATGTGCTAAACTACCTAAATAAGCCTTTAATAATAAAACATAAACCTTTATATTTATTGAAAAATTATTTTCAAAATGTGTAATTGGGGAATTATATCTGACAAATACTGGTGGTTAGGTTATAATATACTATCAATATTGTTACACGGGTGGTGCCAGAATGCAGGTTACCGGAACTGAGCAGCCTTATCCAAGTTCTAGCCAGTCGCTTCCTGTTTTATGATATCCTTTCACTTCTCACTGTTTGGTGGGTGCATTATTTGAATGGATATTTTTCATTTATATTTGGTTGTTGTTGCTTCTCTGGGATTTAGTGGGGACTAATAATGTATGACACCGTTTGGCTTTCCTTAATCTGATGATGCGTCTGTATCTGCTGATTATTTATGAAAGCTGTAGTGCTTTCATCAAGCTTGTATGCTTCCTGGTACACTAAGTTGACTATTGTGTAATATCTGCTGCCTTGCAGTGGTTCAACCAGCTACAAACAGGAAGAATGCTTACATTAAGAGATCTTTTGTCTTGGGTAGCTTTTATTAAAGTGACCGAGAAAAGTTTACAACCGGAATTTGCATTTTTACATGGGTCATTCCTTGTTTTGCTCGACGGACTAACTTTAGGTACGCCCTTACTCATTTTTGGTGGCATGATCTTTTCTCTGTTATTAGTAGAATTATTTCTATAACTGTTATTCTAATTTCAAGGTATATGTGAGGCCGCTTATCAATAAATCAAAGGTATTATGAGGTTGCCCTAAATGCATATTGACACGGTTTTATTGGCTTCATTGTTATCTGATTGAGATTTTTTAACAAGAAAATATTATGACAACCATCTATGTATATTGGCGGTGAGAGGTATACCAATAAAAGCACAAAAAAATTGTTTGCGCTAATACAGTATACATATTTAAGATTTTTTTGGCTCAAGTAGAACAGAAGTGTCCTGGCTTTGAGGCCAGTTAACTTAGGTAAGTAGAGAAGGCATACATTGGTGCATGATTTTGACAGACTTTGAGGTAAAGAATTGTTTGCTTGATAAAGAAAGGGAATGAGGTTTAAAGTGATACCGTTCCTTTAGGAAAGAGCCTGCTTAGTAGGGTTCAGAGTCTCAGTATCGGAAGCCATATCAATAGTCATATCTTGATGGGTATTGGTACGGGCGATGAGCAACAAAAAACTATATATTGCTTAACATCTTTTAAAAAATGCTGAACATTTTACAAAAAATAAGAATAAATAAAATAGTTAATTAAATTAAATACATACAAAGTTATCATTTAATACATATAACACTATGCAAGTCATATGAATCATAGCTGTCGAACTTAACATTTTATTGATGCAAAAATATAGATTTTTTTTGTATCTTGCCTATACATACTGGTACCTCACTGATACCATCTTGGTCGTCGTATCTCACTGATACCATTTTGGCGCCAATATCTCGCAGATACCCTTTGAACCATGGGCATTAGTTATCAGCGGACAATCCTTTATGTAAACTGTTTCTCTTTCCTAGGAATTTATATCATATGGGACAATACTTTGAATCATGGGCGTTAGTTATCAGATGCAACATCTTAGGATTTCTGGAGAGAAATATAATGAACTTTGGCATGATTGTGATGGTATATTCTTTACTAAATAACACCATAAGTTGCCTGCCATTACTTAAAATGCCAATGCGGTAGTTGAAAGCTGTTATCTAAAATATTAATTTAAACAACATTGGCCGGCCTCTGGTCACCACCTGTGGCTAGATGGATCAGTTCAATTATTTTCTTATCTTAAGAGATTAATCTTTTGCTATGCTTTCAGGTACTGGTATGACAAAAAGTGAAGCTACAGCATTGAGAGAAAAATGCTTATATTTTCTTCTGGAACAATTAAAGGTGTTGCTCATGACAACCAAACATTGTGAATCTAGTGCTCTTGTAGATTCTTATGATATAAATTTTTGCATACACTATTGACTGCATTCTAGGGACCGTGGGAGACATCAATATGGTCAGACTAGGTTTCTAGGCTTTTAACCCCGCGCTAGTAGAATTAGACCTATTAAAGCAGGGAAAACTTTAAACGTAGGCCAAGTTATGTGATGCTTTTCAGTTTACTAAGTAGATTATGCCCTCCTCTACATTGTCGGTGTATTCCTGCAAGTTTATGTGCGCATGCAGGCGAGCATGTTTGTGTCAAAAGTTATACACAAGAGTCTCCCTACCATTACATCTTTAACCACCATGTAATTACTGAATAAGTATCATTAATCTCATGATCAGGCTTTAAAAAAATAATACTCTCTCCGTCCTCAAAAGGATGACTAAAGTTAGAATCTTTTTTGTCCTCAAAAGGATGAGTTAAGGTACATAAAGTGAAGGTTAAGTATGTCATTTAGTGGGGTCCATCAATAAAAAAAAAAAAAGTACTCATCACTTTATGTAATCTTGTGTTGAAACTTTTTTTACTCTCTTTCCTCTACTCTACTTTTCTTAATGTGTGAAAAGTATACTTTGGTCATCCTTTTGAGGACGGAGGGAGCATATAACAGTAATAGTTATTAATGAAGAAATATATGCCTACTTGTATATATTCAACACCTCAAAAGCTAATACCAAGATTCTATTTCTCCCACATACGTTTAAGTTAAAAGAAAATAAAAGAGGACAGGAGTCGATTCAAATATGCTGGGAATTGGGAAAAGAAGAAGAATTATTAACAAATAATAAGGAATTCATACTCTCTCTAAGTATCAGAAATAAGACCTTTGTAACTGAATTCAGAAAGAAGCTAGGGTTATTAATAAAGTTATCTCTGCCACTTAGAAGAAGATGGTTTCAATAATATATACTTGTTTACAGGTTTTCCATAAATTACTTGGTTACAAGATCCCCAAAAGAGGCTTTGAGAGCACTTTATATGTTTTGGAGCATTTGGGGAGTTTGAAAAGTGCGTTTGGGTGACTTTTAATCCCCTAACGGACCACACCATTTTTGGTGTAGTGAGTTTGAGGCTTCAAAAGTGCGTTTGCGAGTTAATAAAGTTGCACTTGGAATAAGTTGGGTTTAGACGAACAAGATTATTTAGTGCTTTTGGACTCCAAAAGCTCAAAACCAAACATGCACTTAATCATTGACACATACCATTTCATAAACAAACTAGCTTTTGGGGTGATCCTATTTTGGCATGTTTCATAGGCAATGAGGATTGACTAATGTAACATGCATATAATAATCAGTTGATAAACGATACATTTTGATGCCTCAGGGCTGCAAGCCTACTTTGGATTACTTAAACCTTTGCACGATGGAGAATTATGGTTGGTCTGATCTTAAACACTCTGCTGATACTTCAAGCATTGATACATTACAAAGTGGCAGTCACTTTGGTATTCACCCATTCTACATCGAGAAAGGTACAATATAGGAGCTCTGTGTATGTGTGTGTGTGTTTTGGTTATATATATCAATTGCATAAAAGAGTTGAGCTCGAAAATTGTGGTAAGCCAAAATGGTATACAAAAAACTGAACTTTTGATTTTGTTGTTGTTGAGGTTTTGGTGCGAGTGTCTGCGGCATTTTTTAAACTATCATTTAAGAATATATAATCCAATATTGCTATAGTGTTTAATATTTTGATGCCTCGGTCTTTGAGTGCTTATTTATGAACAAGTTTTGTCTGCGTTTCAGCTTGCTCCTTTAAGAAATGGAAATTACCAATGCCGTTTTAATGATTTTGTGAAAACGTATGTACTGTGTATAAGCATACATGGAAAAAAAATTGTCTGGATAAAACAATTACAAGTTCAAACTTGGTGTTTAGTCAGTTGCCTAGATGATACAATTTTGAATTAAGGCCGGTCTCAAGGTTCAACTGTTAACAAGGGACTTGAAAACTTGAGATGTGCTTGGAAACTGTGAAATCTTACGGCAAGCTCATTTTATGGGTCCTATACTTATTAAATTATCTAAAGCTGCTGTGCATAAAGGTTGTTTTTGATATTAATAAAATGTTAGTATAAGTCCTTAAGCACAATAATTCTACATTAGAATAACTGCTAATGCTTAAGAAGATATGACTTAAAGATCATACCAAAGAATGATGAAAGCAAAACAAATGGTTTCCTTGTTAAGAAAACCTAAGATAGTCCAACAGTTCCAAGTGTATAGTATTTTTCAGTGAAATAACTCGAAATACGAATGGCTGAACAGGTTTCTCATTCACGAATTGGTACTATATGCTGATAAATTTTGTTGCATAGCTTCAATTAGTCAAAAGAGGAAAGTCTAAAAACTACCTATAATATACGAGTGTGTGTAGTCTTGGGAAGAAGCTTAGTTAATATGAGGATTTTGCCCCTTACTTTATCCCATTATATCTTATTCAGGTGATGACCGTTATGAGGTTGAGGGTTTTGAGTTCCTGGCACCAACCACTCGCAGAAATGCCTTGAGAGCATTGCGTGCCATGCAGCTTGCAAAGCCTGGTATAATTTTTTAAAGCTGGTGATAAATGTTGTTCTATATATGTATATTCACCTGATGTATTCAGCTGTCAAGAAAATGAGAACAGGCCCAATCCTATAGAAGGTCATTTGACTTTTATTTTTATTGTTCTGCTTTCTAGTTTTACTGGAAGGTAGTCCTGGTGTTGGAAAGACAAGTTTAGTTGTTGCTCTAGGAAAATTTTCTGGGCATACAGTTGTACGCATAAACTTATCTGAGCAGGTTAGTGTTTCTCATTCTTCCCCACCCTACCCCACCAGAAAAATTGATTTATACCTTGTTCTTTTTAAGTGCTTTTATAAATCTCCATTTCGTCGTTCTTGCATCTATGTAGATGCTAATAATATTTGAATGGTCTTGAGCAGACTGACATAATGGATTTACTGGGGTCAGACTTACCTGCAGAGGGTGATGATGGAATTCAGTTTGCGTGGTCTGATGGAATCCTACTGCAGGTTAGTATGTCTCCATTCATGCTTGTTCTGTTTTATTATTACGCTTTAGATCTATTTGATCTTTTTACATATTTTGGGTTTCAGGCTCTAAAACAGGGGTATTGGGTTTTGCTTGATGAACTTAATCTTGCTCCACAATCTGTCTTGGAGGTATTATCTTGGACCTGTTACTCTTATGCTGCATATATTCATTAACGAGTATGCTTGCTATATATGTATATTTATATGTCTAATGTCATGCAAAGAGTTACTGAGTAACATATTTTGTTATTGTAGGGTTTAAATGCTATTTTAGATCATCGAGCGGAGGTTTTCATCCCAGAACTGGGTCTTACTTTTAAGTGCCCATCATCTTTCAGAGTTTTTGCTTGTCAAAATCCTTCTTATCAGGGTGGAGGAAGGAAAGGTCTGCCAAAGTCCTTTCTTAACCGTTTTACTAAGGTGTGGTATTTCTTGGTTTCCTATCTTGTCAGCTCCTTGTATGTCTGTTTTTATTAATAACTGACTAGCTAATATAATAGAAGCATCATGCCAACAGTTACTTTTTCCTTCATGTTTTTCCAGGTTTACATTGATGAGTTGGTTGATGATGACTATCTTTATATATGCTCTTCACTTTATCCATCAATTCCCAAGCCTATACTGTCGAAGGTGATTTTATTTAATAAGTTGATACATGAAGACACTATGTTACATCACAAGTTTGGTCAAGATGGCTCTCCGTGGGAGTTTAATCTTCGGGATGTGATCCGATCATGTCAAATCATACAAGGTTTAGTTTTTTTATGTTATGGTACTTGCACTATTTTTTATTTAAATTTGTTCACTTGAGGCTGGCTGTCTAAATCAGTCAACTTCTTTTAGGTGCGCCTGAAAGGTCAAAATTTGATTGCTTCCTCAATACCATTTATGTTCAAAGAATGCGTACACCTGATGATCGTCGACAAGTTATTCAACTCTATGAACAGGTATTTGGACTCAAGCCATATATAAATCCTTTCCCGCGGGTGCAGCTTAATCCTCAGAACTTGATTGTTGGGAACACTTGCATCAGTAGAAATCATTCTCAGTCATCTAAAATATCTAATAGTGAGCTTAAAATATTGCCGGGGTCACGTAATAACTTGGAAGTAGTGGCACATTGTGTGCAGCATCAGTGGTTGTGCATATTAGTAGGTCCTCCATCATCTGGTAAGACATCATTAATAAGACTACTTTCTCAGCTCACTGGTAGGGTTCTAAATGAATTAAATCTTTCCTCTGCAACTGATATATCTGAGTTACTTGGATGCTTTGAGCAATACAATGCCTTCCGCAATTATCGGCTTGCAATTGGCCGTGTTGAGTGTTTCATAAATGAATACTGCACCCTGCAATTGGAACCTTCAACTGAGGTATTTATAAGAAGAAAACATCTGATCGCCCGATGGCTTACCTTCTTGTCAAGCATTGACTATGGTTTTTCAAATTCTGCTATAACATATTGCGAAAATTGGACGACGAAGTCCTTCAACTCTGTTGCTTTGTTAGTTGAAATCATTGAAAATCTGAGTTTGGATCTGGAAGAGAACATATTGTCTGTTTCTCGGTCAAGAAAGGATCTGGATAGAATTCTAAAGACAATCAGAAAGTTGCTAGATGATAACAAGAGAAGGCTATATTCCGCAAAGTTTGAATGGGTGACTGGATTACTTATAAGGGCTATAGAAAATGGAGAATGGATTGTGCTCGAGAATGCAAATCTTTGCAATCCCACGGTTTGTAGTATATATTTTCAATTGGTTTTGCTATTCAATATGATTTTTCATGTGATCTATTCAATATTATAGTCATTACTAATTACAATGTTTACTCCTATTTAATGTAGGTTCTTGATCGGATCAACTCTTTAGTGGAACAGTCTGGTTCTATAACAGTGAATGAATGTGGGAATGTGGACGGAAAGCCAGTCATTTTTCATCCTCACCCACAATTTCGAATGTTCCTCACGGTTAACCCCACCTATGGTGAAGTATCCCGAGCAATGCGAAATAGAGGTGTTGAAATATTTATGATGCAGCCTAATTGGTTGCTTGATGATGACTGTAGTGAGAATTGTGATGAAACTGAACTCAAAGATGTGAAGAGATTTCTTGTGCTTTCTGGTATCCCTGTTGGTAAATTAGTTGATGCTATGGCACAAGCCCACATTTATGCCAGGGATGGAGGGTGGGGCTTTGATGTTAGAATAACTTATCTAGAGCTTGGACGCTGGGTACAGTTATTCCAGCGGCTTCTTACCAATGGAAACAGGCCTGTGTGGAGCCTACAAATAAGTTGGCAGCACACATATCTTTCATCCTTAGGCGAGGCAGAAGGAAAAGATATAGTTAACCATGCTACAATCTCTTTTCTATCAATTCATGAACTTTATAAGTTAGATTGCTTTCAAGCATGTTCTGTATGCTTGCCAGGAGGATGGCCAACACCCTTGAAATTACGGGATCTTGTATGGTACTCAAAAGAGTCTTATGTCAGGCAAATTTGCATGTATCTTGAATCCCTGGCGGCTCAAAGTGCTTCTTATGTATTTGGCAATGCTTTGGGTCCATGTGTACTGGAACAAGGTCCAAGCGCTACTAGTTCTGTGGGGATTTACTTGGTGGATGTGAAAATGTTACGTAGTATGATGTTTCCTGGGGCCTCAGTTGAGATGGTTGCAGATGGCTACGTAAAAAAATTTGACTTGGAACTTACCAGAAAAATGATATTCATTGCTGCTAATTGGGCACTTGAGCAGGCAACTGAGAGTGACTTTGACCTGTATCTTCTTTGGTTTAGTTGGTTAGGTTCTAAGTTACAGCCATTTCTCCAGTTCTTTAATTCTTTTCTGGCTTTACTGAAACAAGAACGGGAGCATCCTATTTGGTACTGTATTTTCCGCTACCGTGAGAGTATGTCCCAAATTAATGTAGAGTTGAAGCGGCAACCAATTCTTTCAGTGGATTCAGTTGATTTATCATCAGATGATATGTTGAGATCCTGTAATAAACTACTCTTGAATGCAATAAATTCTGTAGGTTTATTGAGACTTAGCTATCAACAGTGGAATGCTGAGAGTGAGTATGATTTCACTGATAAAACTCGGTGTTTTGTACCTGTTCTGAGATCACTACGAGGGTTGGAAGAGAGAGTGCTTGATTTACTTGTTGAATCTCCTTCTTTTGATGAGTATTTTCGATTATACAATGATCTTCTCGAAGATCACATCTTGTTTTGGAAGGGGATCATCTCATCTCATTTCGAGTGCTTGCTAATTTCTTGGCGTTCTTTGATAAAGAATGCTGCAAAATTGCAGAGATTCTGTTCAAGAGAAGTTGAAAATTTTCAGGTGAAGTTCCTTGATACCCTAACCCTAATTCCCCATCTAAATTTCGCTTTTGTTTTTTTTCCATTTTTTATTGGTGTCAGATGCATTAAGATACCTCATATGAACTTTGTCTTGTGCAGAAAGAGAGCAAGAATTTGGAAAGTGTTTCATCTTGGTCTTTTCGTTCTCAAAGGTCCTTGCTATGGGTCCATGGAGGTCATCCATTTTTACCTTCTTCTGCTGATGTCTTTCAAAAGCAGCATCAACTTTTAAGCCTTTGTGAATTGGTTTGGCCAAGAAAGACAAAATCGTGGAAGCTGGGTACGTTGTTCATAAATCATTATCTTATGGAACCGTGTGTATTTGAAGGTTATTTTTATCTAATCTGACTCGCTTTGTCTGTCTGTCTCTTTCTCTCACTTAAATGTCAAAAATATCATCTGTAGCTATCACTGACAATCTTGTTGAGGCTGCTGTATCTTTTGATCCTGAACTTCGAGTTCTCGCTGTGCAAGGTAAACTCTTCATGTTGAACTGCTTTTTGTTTATTCTTTTCTTAATTGAAAAGCTGTTGTAGAATAAAGTGTAATAGAAGTTTCTTATCTTTTATTCTTTTATAAAGCAGAACATCAATACTAATTATTTCCTATTTTCTTGTTTCATTTTGAATTGATCTGATTTTTGTCTATGTGCAAGGTGTATGCATGTCAACACATATCATGGTCAAAGTTGATGAAGCTAGTCACAACATTGTACAACAATTGGAGGAAATGTATCAGGTTGACCTTCATGATGATTGGTAGCTTTAATTTTTTTAAGATGGTTTTATATAAATTTAAAAAAGTTTATTTTTTTTGCAGATGCTTTGGAGAAAGTTTGAATATGAAAAACACAAGTTGGAAGCAAAGATGGGCACTACTGGTCGAGCATCTTTGCTGCCAGACCTATCTGCTTGTTGTGTCTTCTCTCCTGATGTATTATGTACATGGTCTGGCTTTGATAGTTGGCTAGCCACTCTGCCTTTAGTTGATGAAACAAGTTTTTTACTTGATATGGGGATACTTCAAGAGCTATCAAAGATTGTTGTGATTGAAAAGGATATACAACCTGTAAGATTTGCTTTAAAGTTTAGTTTATGAAAGGCATTGTCTAGCATGTAGTTGAATTTATTAACTGCAATTTCCCTTGCTATTTGTTATATCGGACATACTTTGTGTTCTAATCAGTTAGTTCCTAATCAGAGGTGAAACTGTAATTGCCTTAAAATTGGAAAGATCATTGAAATTTGGGCTGATCAGTGGTTCTAAAAGCTTGGGCTTCTTATGTTACTGACATTAAAACATCTCTGTTAATGACTTTTAATTCAAGCCCTTTATGGTTCACCCGACTTTATACATTATCCTTGTAAGAAATATTAGAATTTCTTGGGGTTTGGCCAAACCATACTGCTGTTCAGAGTGCACATTTCTTTTGTTGGTCATCTTTAGTTTTAAGTTCTTTTGATTGGATTACTCATCTGTGCAGTCGGTGAAATTATGAACACGTAGTACCTCTTTGTGGCAAAATTATGCTATAATATTACACCATGCGTATGACATTTGTTCTTTTTTTTTTCTTTCTTTGGTAGTATCTTTATTTCTTTCAGCCATGAATAATGTTAATCTTTCATTGTTTCCATCTGTTGACAGGCTTTGTGTAGGTTGTCTGACCTCCTTGAGTCTGCCTTGAATTTTTCATTGAACTTCTCATCAAGGCCTCCAACTGATTTTTCACCGCATCAAAAGATATTATGGATTTTGGATGCTTGGACATCAGGGAAAACGGGTTAGCTTAATGATTAATCCTTTATTTGTTAGGTACTTTTATTTTCTTCATTAGCTTATTATTTCGCGTCTCCCTTTTTCTATTACAGCAATTGCAAAACTTTCTAGCTTTGTTCTTGAGATGTGGTTTAGGTGGCACAAATCTTTATGGACACATCACTCTGTTCCTCTAGAGGTATATCTCAGACTAGTATATCCTGTGATAGTTTTGGTCTCTATGTTGGCAAGGCCCCGCAGTTATTGGCTGTCTTTTATACTGATCTGCAGAACCATCTGGGAATTCATGGTTATGATATTCTACTCCCTGATGTGCTTTTCCAGCCTATGAAAATGGCAGCCGTTGAAAATATTCTGTAAGATAATTATTTGAAGTTGTATCTGATTTATTTTTTTCTGCATCTTTTTTGTTTGTTTGGTTTCTGTTTTATTTTCAATGAATTTGAAGTATATATAGTGTGATATGTTGTTTTTAGTATTCTTTACTCATTGTGATATAATATGGCGAAAATAAGCACTTGTGTTTTTATGTTTCAAGTTGGGCTGGTTGCAATTTTTGAGGAGAAATTAATTATTTTAACTTGTAACATTTTAAAGGAACATTGTAAGTAGTTCCAATCGTTTTTTATAGTAGAAAGTTCAAATTTATTTGTGTTGAATGATCAAATTTATTTATTTGTTGAAGGTAAAAATTTATTTATTTAAGGAATATATTAAGTGGGTCAAAAATTTAAGAATTATTCCAATGCCAACATATAAATTTTAAAAGGATACTCAAAACTTTTTATTATTGATTGGGGTGAGCGGGTGAGCCTAAAATGAATCCATATGTACCGGTAAAAGAAGAAAGGTAAATAGAATAATATAGAATATAAACAAAATGAAATAAATGAATTAAATAAAACCCATTTGCATAGAAGAAAAGGCAGACATACATAAATATAAAAATTTTCGTTCTCATTATTATATCTATAGGCATGCATATATGCTCAAATATCTTGATCGACGTTCCCTCTTCTCAATACGTGATATCTCTACTTTCTTTCAAATATCCTCGTGAGCTTAGTATCCGACTTATTCTTAGGTTCTACACTAACTTATTACTCTCGGTCTCCTTTTAGTCTGTCGAACCTTTTTAAAAGGACTAGTCAACCTACTAAGGTAACATCACCAAACACATCCAAACTTCAGTAGCCTTGCCTGGTTTTCTTCAATTTTTTTTTTTAGTTTTGGATACTCTGATTATACCGTATATTTACATACCATCAAAGGAATCCTCCAAATCTTCTAGTTCCTTTCACTCTCATCTTTAAACAATTGACCAAATTCCTTTCCTTAACCTCCTAATCTCTGAATAATGGTCTTTGATTCTCTTCCTTGATTCATCTGATGTGGGTCAAGTCTTCAGTTTTTCTTTCCCTTATCTTACCAAGATTGTATACGTGTTTTCCCTCATTGTTTACAAGATTTTTGGTATAGGTTCTCATATTTCACTGCTATTTTTGTTTCCCTTGCCAATTTATAGCTCTGCAAGTTCTCTTCATTAATGCACTGGTGTAAGCATTTGGCACGTTAGTTAGAATTGAAAATTTTTAGGTGGTTAATTCTTGTTTAGTGTCATTATTTCACAATACTTAAGTTGTATATAACTATCTCATGCAATTGTATCAGTTAGGTCACCCATTTTGGCAATTAGGGCCATACCTAAAAGGCACTAATAGTTCGACATCTTCAGTTATAAGACACACCAATGTCTGATATGTCTTGGATGAGCCCTAAACCTGATCGAAATTGTGATTTGTGATGTGAAATTCAAAAGCAACTTACTTGAACGCCTAAAATATTCCCATTCTATTAATATTTAGACTTTGATAGTTTTTATTTTTTATTTTTGAAAAGAAGGATAAATAAGGATTTTATGAAGGAGAGAGTTTGGATGGAGTAGACAGGTAGTCCTGACAATATTTTATCACTGTTATAAATAAATTTACATATGTTTGTACTTTAAGACATTTAGTAACTCTTCCTTGCCGTTTCCTAATATTATGAGTTATGACTTTCCAAGTTATCGAGTTTGCATGTATCCCTACTTCAATGTTTCTCAAGATACTATGAAATGTAAAGGAACTGAGGTTGAATTGTCTTGTTACTAATTAAAAGTGTTGCTGTTGTTCCTGTCCTGTAGTTAATCAATAGATTGGAGATTGTAGTCTTGGTTTACTTCAATTCATGTGTTTTTCAATTAATCCCTTTAAGAACTGGATTTTTTTATTGTTGTCCTTCCAGTTATAAAACTTGTATTTCTGATTTCTGTTTCTTTCTTCAAATCTAGGCAAAGTACACCCGCCATCAGGGATTATTCTGTGCATATGTTGAAACTTAGAGTTGCTTCACGCAATCTTTGGCTAATACCCCCACAGATGGCCAATGCACATAACTTCCTTTTATACAGTGCTCAGTGTCTCTTTGAACAGGTGGTTTTTTTATTTAGAAGCAATATGAATCTTCACAACTGTAAGCTTGAATAATAATATTCTTTTTTCAGGTCATATTTACACACAAAAAGTCTTTTGAAGCTGAGAAGTATACTGCAATTAAGTCAATTATTTGCTCCAATCATGAGAGGATTTTTACGGTATTTTGATTGCTTTAGTTTCAGATGTATATATTTGAAATATTCCATAATTCTGTTCAGGTTAAAGTTCCAAATTAACGAAATTTTCAACAATTATAGATTTTTTTTGTACTTTCCTTTATACACCAACTTGAAAACTGAAGTTTTGCTCATTTTGGTTCGTTTAATGTTTCCTAGCTGATTTGTTGCTCAATAAATTGAGTATCATACGCTTTTTACTTGAAATTAAATATCTCGTTCTAGTGCCACGGGTGGATTTTGATGACTGTTTAAATGTTTCATTGACTACAGCAAGATAATATAAATAGTATTATTTTGTTACTTTCATCATCAAAACACCATGGGTTGACTATGCTGATGGATTCCATTATTGGGCCACTACTTCGTGAACTGTATCTTCAATCCTCATCTACAGGTGAAACTTTTGTTTAGCTGTATTATCAGTACTAATGTTTTAATCTTTACATGTCTACAATGTGTATGATTGTGCCTTACTCGTTTTCTGTAGACTTTGTTTTCACTCATGGATGTGCATGGTTACGAGTTGGGGCATTACGCTACCATCTCTTGATATGCTGTGATGATCTGGATCCTGCCGTGAAGTACTCTTTCAAGTATTCACAGTTAATCGAAAAGATTGCTTCACTTGAACTCGAAATTGAGGTATCTTTCATGTGAACTTGAAGTTGAAATTCATGCACTGCATGTTTGAATAACATCTCTTTAGGTTATATATGTTTTTGCCAAATGTTGTAGGTATGTTCAAAAATATTATTAAACAGAAACAAAAAGTAATCTACTTGTTCATGCATATGGATTTTGGAAACATCTGCTCTACTGTGTGTGTGATATCGAATAATTATGAAGTTCACGGAAAAGTATGGAGATAAAGTGCAAATGGTGAATTTGGAGTGTATTGAACATCTCCCGTAAAGAAACAGTGAGGGGACCACATATGCATGCACTTTTAAATGAATTAAGTATATGCATTTGCTCACATCATAATTAAAAAAATTTAAGTTGAAATGTAACGTGTTTCTAATTTGGATGCTTAATGACAATCTAGAGACGGTTATGTGTAATTCATTTTGTTCACGTGTGACCATCCAATCCTGAACTAAAAACATGAGGTGTTCATATCATCAGTAAAATTCAACTGTTTATTATGTTAATTATAGGTAAGGAAAGAGTGTGAACATCTAGCAGGATGTTTTTCGTCAAGAGACGCTGCTAAACAAAAAACCAAATTGTTGGAAAAGCTAAGAGTGGAGCAGACAAAACTGCAAAGACAGGTTTGCAAACTTATATATGATTCTATATTGATGCAAAAATTTATATAGGTGGAATTCCTGAAATTTTTTAATTTTGTCTATTTTATTTTGTGCCAGCTTCTCAGCTGTGTAGGTCACTCTATTATTAAGCATTGGTGGTATAAATAGCTTATATATCTTTAAATTAATAAAAAAATTTCTTTAACAAATGAATGTAATACCCATTCAAGTTGATCAACTATTTTTGGGCAATCATACATCAAGATGTAGAGAAGAAAAAGGAGGAATGGTATTTACTGATTTGCAATAAGATCTGAAAATATAATAAGGAATTTCAATTATAGATAATCTGATGGAGTACAAAGTAATGTTTTCACTTGCTTGAAAGATATTGGTAGTTTGTTATTTGTTACCTGAAAATTTAGGCTAAAATTTAGTCTGTTATTTGTTATTTGAGAACAAAGTAATGTTTTCAATCAAAGTTCTTTGCTTTGATTGAGACAATTTAATTAGGTTGATGTTGGTAACAATAAATTTATGTAGTGTTTGGTGTTTTGATTCTTCGGAAATCTTCTCGTGTCGTTCTTTGTTCACTTATTTATTGGCTTATCGTCTACTTCATCATTTTCCTCTAGCCTCTTATATTTGGAAACCAAACGCTCCCTCAAAAATTAAGGCTTTTATGTAGTCCTTAACTTTTGGTCAGCTTAATACTAATGATTTGCGTCAAAGGCGTAGGCTTTACAAATCTTTATCCCCAGATGAGTGTGTAATATGTTTGAAGGATAGCGAGGCTCATTCTCATTTGTTTCTTCATTGTTCGATGGTTTGGCGGTTGTGGTGCTGTTTATTTAGTGCGATGGGAAAAGTTGGATGTCACTCTTCGGTGGAAGATCTTTTACTATGCAAATTCGAGGGTTTTGGTCATACAAGCGATAGGAGGATCCTTTGGAGATGTGATTGTTTTGATATTTTGTGGGGGATTTGTATCGAGAGGAATGCTATAATTTTTTGTGATCAAAGTACAAATATTGTGTTACTTGGGGATCTTTTCTTGTTTCTCTTTAGGCTCGTGCAATGGGAGCTTTTGGAGGAATTTCTTTATCCGATCTTCAAAGAGATTGGCGGGCAATGCTTCATTAATATTAAGTTTTTCTCATTTTTATTTTCTTTATTTTCTGTTGGGAGGACTTCTTGTTCTCATCATGCGTTGTAATTTTCTCTTCTAATCAATAAAGTAGTCTTTTTGTATCCAAAAATAAAAATAATTTTTTTAAAAAAAAATTATTTAGATAAGTTGCTTGTGATATCTAATCATTTGAGTGTCTGACACACTCTTATACTACAGTGCTAATCCTTGTATATAAGAAACATTACTACTTTTGATGGCAGCATTTTTTATTCCTAGCATGGATTACTATACTGTCTATACAGTTTGTAGGTTGTCTGAAAGTGTTATTATCTGTTTGTTTTAGCAAAAGCTTTAACCTATTATTATTAGCATGAAAAACTTTTTTCTTGGTTTGATCTTATTTTTTCAGTCTATTTGTTTTTGCCAGTTTCATAAGTTTTAAGCTGCTATACTAATAAGTAAAATTAAAATTTTGAATCTGCTGTTCACCATAATTAATTTTATTATGTGCATTCGTTTGATGAAGTTTTTCATGTTCTCAGATTGTGTTTCGCTCGGATCCTGGGAAATTCAGAAAGTTAAAATATGAATGTGATGAATTCATTAGTTTCGTTACAACTTCACTTGGGTTGACGAGGATCAAAAGCATGCATATACAAGAGATAACTGATCAAGTTAACAATTGTCAGGTACAGTTGGTTTGCTCAGTCTTAAAGCAATCATTATATAGTTGTTAATTCTATGTATATATATCTTTTTCTTTTTATTTCTGTACACATTTAAATTAGATATCCCCCACCCCCCCTCTTAACCATTTTTTTCTGTTTGATCTATCAGGAGACTATAACCTGCTTTATTGGGCGGTTATCATGTGAATATGCAGCATATATTGATATAGTTCAACCAGTTCAGGTTGCTTTATATGAAATGAAATTAGGCTTAGCACTGCTCCTTTCAAGTGCTTTGCATGAAAGATTGCTGGATAGAGTTGGACAGCATGACATGGATAAGGTTCTGGTAATGTACACAGCTTGCTGTTGTTTTTGTTTTGTCATTACTGCTTCTTTTGCTGCTGTTGTTGCAGTTATTATTATGTTATGTGCATCGTCATTGTTCCGTTGCTCTTAATAGCTGAATTTTGGATTTGAATGGCAGGAAACGATATACTCTTTTGTGAGATTCCCTAGAGGCTACGTATCGAAAGATCTCTCTCTTGTGCTTGACACCAGGCCAACCAAGCTTTCTTGTTGTGATATAGAGTTCCCAACAAACATAGGGACAGTGGATATGAGTTTACTGGAAAATTTAGTTGCTTTGACAAGTGATGTTGATACTGATAAAAAGGTTTCTGATTGTTCTTAGACCTCTCATTTTTATACACTGGCAGTTTTAGTAGATATAGTGAGTTTAACCATGATGTTAGTGTAACTTATTTAATTTTTTCCTCTTTTTTTTTTGCATTTTGTAGATTGGTATGTAGTTCTGATATTTGAATTTAACCCATTAACAGGTGTCAGGCTTACAGCTGAAAGCTGCAATTTATCAGAATATACTTGTTCGAGTTGCACATTCTGCTGCTGAGACTCGTTTTATGGATAATCCATCATTCATGGTAACAACTATCCAACAAAGAATATTAACTTGACTGTTGTGGGTCTTCGGAAGTACATATGTCGACGTTTTTTTACTAATATTACTATACATATTTTCTTCAGCTATTGGATAAGATGTTTGATGAATTTGCAAGCTTGTGGATGAATATGAAAGTTCAAGCAAAAACCAAGGAAGAGCACAAAGCTCAACAATACAAGTTTCGGCCTCGTGCGTTTGAGATAAATAACATCATTCAACTTGACATATCAACTCTTAGTAGTTCAATTGCAAATGAGACTTTTTCAGAATGGCAGGAAATGGTCTCTGAAGAAGAGTTTAATGTACGGGTCAGAACTTAGAACTCTCTCTCTTCTCGCTTTCTCCTTTGGTGTTATTCCTTATATTATTCCATCATCCATGTAGGAGAAAGCTGATGAGGATCATGAGTCCTTGGAGGAAGACTGGAACTTCTTACAGGAAACAATTCTGAACAGCATGGTCTACGTTCACAATGCATTATTTGGTTCAGTGGATCTTATCCAAAGCGTACGTCAACTTGATTTAGAATTAATTTAGAATGCCTCTTGCATCTTTTGATCATATTATTAAGTGAAACAAGACTGCTGCCACAGTATAATGTAAAACATGCAACTTTTCACTTTGCATTTACTTTAGCCTCAACCTATTTTATATTTACGTGCTTGGCAATTGGCTCAACATGGTTATTTTAGTGTTCTGTAAATAGTTTTTCCCCCCTTCACTTTAGCCTTCTGAAAATTAGACTCTACCTTCAGTCATGTGCAGTCTCTTAAATACCAGACCAGAAGGTTTGGCCAGAAAAAGTAAATTGGTTTCTTGTCAAGCTTCATATTGTTTGCTTTAAGTTCTGCCCTTCTCTGTGAGACTGTTCGACATTTGATAATGACCTGGCAGAACTGGATATGGGTTGGTCAAACAATTTCTGTCTTAAACACAATTTCGACCCTTGAAAATGTTGCAGTCATGAAGTGAAATCATTAGATAGATTGATATCATTAATGTCATTCAACACCTGTGGTAAATTGAATTTGTTGCCCACAAGTACAGAGTTTCAATATATATCTATAGATAGTTGCTGTTGCTAGTAAATCCATGAAGATATATCCCAATATTATTTTTTTCCTAAACATTTACATATTATTGCATCTGTGACTAATATATTGTTTATCGTATCCAGCCTGGAAGCATTCTAGTATCAGATTCTGACAGATTGTCTACCTTCACAGACTCTTACACGCTGGGAATCAGAATGATTAAAAGTAAATTATTTTTAAGGGTGTATACTCCATTCTTTGTGGCAATTTATTCTTCACTAACCCCTTGCTATGTTTCTTGGTTTTCAGATTTAGAAGGTTTATTATCGTCTAGTTTGGATGCTAAACTTGTACCAGAACATCTACTGCGCCTCTGTTTGGAGCATGACCAGAAATTCAGTTTATCTCATAAAACTGTTCACGCTTACAATTTTTACAAGGTTCCTATTCTTTTACTTCGTTGCATATATTTACTCTATCCAGTTTACCAAACAATGTACTTCTCCAATGATCGGATTCTAACTTCTTTTCTCTTCACTTCCCAACTAGGATTCAAATGCTCCTGTGATGGCTAAAATGGTGGAGCCAGTTCACACTCTTCAACAGCGAATTCTCACTATTTTAAATGAATGGGATGAACATCCTGCTCTTCAGAAAATCTTGGATGTGATTGAAATGGTCCTGGCTATACCTTTGAACACCCCTCTTGCCAAGGTAATAGATTTGCCTAATCATCTTACTAAGAACAATTTTCTAATTGGCATCCACTTTTTTATTCTGATAATTTCAACTCCAAGAATGAGTATTGGTTGAATTTTATTAATATTTGTCTTGTTATGTGAAACCAAGAATGCCAATAATAAGACATTCTGCCTATTGAGATTTTATTAAATTGAATCGGGGAACATTTCTGTCAATGAACAAAAATTAGACCCCTCAGTAATTTTACAGGCAATGGGAAACCTTGAGCCAGGACCTCTAAGCCTAAAAAAATTACTGGGTAAACTGTTTGTAATGCTTATGCATCTGATTGCATTTGAAGTGTTTGCTTATTATTTGTGTGTTTTCTTTTCTTTGAAGGCTCTGTCGGCATTGCAGTTTCTTCTTAGCAGGGTTCGTACATTACAGGAAACTGTTGCAAAATTTCCTCTTGCTGGTAAGGGTTTTATTTCGCGTCGTGTAGATTGTTTTCCTTCGCTTCCCTTTCTTGCCATGCTAATTTCATTTTATTTTGCACTCTAAAAACGTTGGGGCTTGCAGAACAACTGGAGCCTATTTATCTTGTTGTTTCCTCTTGGCAAAAGTTGGAGTTCGAATGCTGGCCTGCCTTGCTCAATGAAGTTCAAGCCCAATTTGAGATTAATGCTGGGAAGGTAAATTTCAACTATTACTCATGTTATAAGACTTTTTTTAGTTATAGTAACCCATCTTGAGTCAATCGGATATACAACGGAAAGTAATTATTTGAATACTGGAAATACAATGAAAACTAGGGTCAAACAACCTTGAAAATTTAAAATTTTGACGTAATCACATAAAGGAATATATTATTGAGAGTGTTTGGATCAGGTTTCAATTCCAGAAAGAATATGTTATATGTGCTGAAAATCTGTAGTATTCTCTATTATGGTACGAGTGTAACATTATGTCAGGAAGGAGATGTGGACACATATCTTTTGTTTCATTACTAGTTATTTTGCATCACTGATTTGGTATTGTTGTCTCATTGCAGTTGTGGTTCCCTTTATATTCAGTTCTTCAACGTAGGCATTCTGCTGATACTGATGAATATAATCAATCAACTATTCAAAGGCGTGTACAATAACTTGATCCATAGATTATTTTGTGATTTTACGCTTTAGGCTATTGGTTTTTAATGATAACTAAAACATGCAGCTTGGAGGAGTTTATCCAAACATCCAGCATTGGTGAATTCAGAAAACGTCTTCAACTTCTTTTTGCTTTTCATGGCCAAATCAGTACTGGTATATGCCGTGGTTGTTATTCAAGGTTTGGCTTGCTCAGTCTCCTGTTGGTCTTTGTCCATTTATATTCATACATGCAGTTGAGAGTACTTTAAGATGGAAATAAAAAGAATCTGACCTATGAGAAATCTATATGCGACTTGTTTACATTAACTTGAATTGTGGAATTAAAATTTTTTTTGGGTTGCGTACATCAATTATATACATCTGTCATAGTCTGATTGTGGGCCTACATTGTTATATTTATTACATAATATTTTTTAGTGTCCCTCTGTTAGTTTGTTGTTTGTTTCTTACTCAAAAATACTAATTGTTGATAAATTTTTGTAGTTCTTTCCATATGGAAAATGTGAAAGTTTTGTACAATTTATTCGGCTTCTACGCACAATTCTTGCCAACGTGAGTTTTCTTTCTTTCTTTCTTTTTTTGCCAAGTCAACGTGAGTTTTCTGTCGTTAAGCAATGAAATTTCTTTTAGTCCAAATTCTTAGGACCTCGCTATGATGACTTATTAAGGTGTTGTCTTTACTTTTTAGAATATTGGAGCACACAGAAGCTAGCCGAAAAAGTATGGAGTTGGAGCTGAAGGAACTTCTGAAACTTTGTCAATGGGAACGCAGTGATAGTTACTTGACCATGGAAATCTCAAAAAGAACCAGGCAGAAACTGAGGAAGCTTATACAAAAATATACTGTAAGTCTCTTTATTTTTAGTATTGACTGGTAGTTAGATAATAGGAACAGTTGGAGATCCATCAATGGTTATAATCAAGCTCAAACTCTTGTTTAAAAGTTTCAGATAGCCATGTTTGTGAGATTCTAAGCCTTTATTGACTTCCATTGATCACTTTCATCATCTTTATTGTGTCATTGTATTCCTCTTCACAGGCTTACCTACCTCTTAAATTTGTATTTACTGTACCAAGCATGTCATCCTCAGATTTGCAGCATTTTCCCCTATATGTGTTCTTTTTCCCAATTGCTGCCAAAACATGTCACTAATTACACTGAAATTGAGTGCTTCCACAAAGATTCCATTTCTTAGCTGGCAGGAACAGGAAAAATGATATATATATATATATATATATATATATGTTAAGATGGTGTTTTCTTGAGTTAAATATCTAAGAAAATCATGGCTGTGGTTCATGCCACTTCTTTTTTACCAAGAATTATTGCTCAATGTCTTATTCCAGAATCCTGTTTGCAGACGTAGAAGTTTTATTCTTGTTTCCAAGACAATATTCGCTTTAGAAAGGAGGGCAGGAACAGGGTCACACACTCTATTAACGCCCTTAACATTTTTATCTACATTGGGCGATGTTAGCAGTCGCCCTATCTCTGTGTCATAGACATTTTTAAACAACCTATTATAGATTTTTGATCTTGCTGTACCTTTTAAATAATTACTCATGTCGACGGTCAGAATATGATTTTTAGTTATTTGTTTGATAGCTCTATATAAGCAGATTGTGGCAATGATATGGTTTGTATGTTATAATTGGCATAGGATCTACTGCAACAACCTGTAATGCTTGTTCTTACCCAAGAAGCAGCACGAAGAGGGATACAAGTTCAGTCTCCACAAATTCCAAATCTCCTTGGAGATTCATTTGAGAAGTACAGACACATTCTTAGTGTTGCATGTGACCCGACTCAGTTCAGTGATGAAAATAGGTATATGTGTGTGTGTGTGTGTGTATAAATATCAAAAAGAAAAAACTCTACTCAGTTGTAATATTTGCTGTCTTTAACTACTATTAAAAATTCTTTTTCAATTTGTCATTTACCCTTGTCCAGGTCTCTGTGGCTTACCACTTGGAGGAATAAAGTAGATACTGCTTTGCAAAACTTTCATCACAGATCTGCATCTAATTTTGACTTAACATATATTTCTGTTAAGGATGTTGAAGGTTTTGTCTCTATTTCCTTTTCCTCATTAACCATACAATGAACTTCATAAATGACTTCCATTTTGCCAAAACTGTGACTTGCCAATTTCTCAAGTTGTAAATCCTAAAACTTGTGCAGAGGTTGCAAGTAACATCAGACAATGTGTAGCCTCGCACTCTTTGGGTCTTGAATACCAGGAAGAAAGGATGCAAGTATGGTATACAATTGAAACTATATGCAAAACTGCAATTGATTGTGGTGAAATTTGGAAAGATGAAAAGAAAAGTTTGGGGAAGAGGAGGGCTTTGTTTGACATGCTAAAGTTGTTAGATAGCTGTGGATTGTCAAAGCATAGGTCTACATTCTTAGAGGTACTAAATTTACTCTTAAAATTCCAGAATTTTAGGTGTTAAGAGTAATAAGAGTTTTATTTTGTGCAATCATGCCTTCATATACTCAAGCTTTCCATGTCAGTGATAGTTCCGTCTCCTAATTGCCAACATATAGGATCAGGTCACAAGAAGGCAAAATTTTTGGGTCCTTCAGCCATCCTATGATTTGAAGCATTTGCTGCTGACAGAAGGTATGCCCTCTACGGATATTGAGGTTGCTGCTTTAGAGGAGTTCCAGCATATTTCCCTTGAAAGTCGAGAAACTGAATGGAAAATGGCGAACCAATACTTCTTCAAGAGCATCGCATCAGTGCACCATCTGCGTCAGATTTGCTTTAATTTCCACAAGGATTTTACCCTTGAACAGGTATTCTCAAAGGCTTCAAAGACTGATCTTTAGTTACAAGTGCCGGTAAATTTCTAAGAATTTTATCATTGCATTGGCATTTTATAAATGGTGTCTCTAGAGTCTAGAGGGCTGCTCTATCTATTATGCGGTTGGAATTTTGTTATAGGCAAATATTTGATTTCTAAATTAGTATTATTTTTCTCGTCTGGATTCATTATGTGCTTGGTATCTGCCAGACAAAATCATTCTTAGCTTATTTGAAGGTATAAACATGCATCTTTTTGCCAAATCATTCTTAGCTTGGAAAATTTCCAGAATATAGTGTGTAACACACTAGAAATGTTATGAATTTTCACTGTCAAAATTCATGAGTTGAAAAATTACTACATAATTTCAGTAGGCGTGTGTCGAGTAATCTTGAATCAACTGATTTGCTGCATGATTGAGATATCAGGTAATTAGGTGGGGCATGGGATTTTAACCTCCTCTGGCAATTCTGTAAACAGAGTCTATTTAGTTGTCCTCCAGTTGATCCCAACTGACCAGCTACTGTTTTGGCGTGTAGTATATGTTCAACATCTGTTGTCACAATAATCTAGTACTTAATACCCGTATGAAAATTCATGTTCTGTGTAGGTTACTAGGTCTGGTTCTTATCTTGACCATCTCATATCAATAGAACAAGAACAACGTGCTGTTGCTTACAATTTTTCCAAGCGACTGAAGTACTTAAGGGACTGCATGTTCACTTTAGAAAACCTCTTCTCAAGCTCAACTGTTTCTGCTAGTGTAACTAGTAGTGAGTGTTCCATTTCTCGAAACCAACAGATCACTTTTAAATGCATGTGGCATCAAAAGGTACGCTTTGACATTGGACGTACACATGGTTTACATGAATCTTTTTGCCATATGTTTAAGCTTCAGACTATGACAATTATAATTTTTCATATTATTGCAGCAAATACTTGATAGTTTGTGTGCCACGATGCATGATGAAAGTTTGTTGCTAAGAACAGTTGAAAATAGTCATTTGACCACTTGTCAAAATGCCAAAGGTGCAGCAGGGCCAATCCGTCTTTTCATTGAGAAATTTGTCCCGGATTTTCACAAATCAAAAGTACATGTAAAGTTCATTAAGTTTTTTCAGTAGTTCCAACTCTATTTTGTCCTCTTTTTATCTTATAGAAACTTTTCAACAGGATTTACTGGATAGAATTCTTCTTGGCTATGATAGAGTTATAACAACAGAGGGGCTTTGGGTGCATCCACATGGTGTCACCAAAGAAATGGAACAGTTGGTACATCAAAATTTCTTGTTATTAAGGGAGTTTGAGGACCATCTATGTGATTTCCGCAAGCAATATGTGGATGGAGGATCAGTTAAAGATGTTCTACTAGATCACTTTGAAGATATACTTGGAAAGGTATGTATGAATTCTATATGCATTCTGAACAAGATCTTTGAACGTTTGCCTGCACAATTAAAATATTTTGAACAGTTATGTATATTGGATTGATGGACGAAAGTATCAAAATAGATCTCTGAATCATTTTTGAACCTTTTCAGGGTAAGTTAATAGCTGAAGAGTATAACTCTGTTCTACAAGCAAGAAATCATTTGGAAAATTCGAATGATTCCAGAAGAAAAACTTCTGGCCTTGAAGCTAGGTTTGGTGAAACCCTTGCTAGAACTTATAAATGTATTATGGACGCAGTTCAGAGTGTATGCTCATTGAGTGGTGGTCATACTCTTCTTGAAGAGTCACCAGGGAATATTAGTATCTGGATAAATAGATTTATGTCAAACGTTGCAAGTCTTCAGTTGGAAGCTATATGTGATGACCTGATCAAGACAATTAATTTTGCTGTAAGTTGCAACAAGTTTTTGATTTTGCAAACTTTTAGGAGAAAATTTATTTTCTTATCATATGCTTAATTATCTGACATACTGCTCAGGGGGAGATGGTGAATTGTAATGATAATGAAAATCCCAATCTACAATTTGTTCTCGGAGCACACCTGAAGCATCTTTATTCGCTATTAGACCCATTACAGATCTTCAGTGATAGTCTTCTCCATGACTTTTTAGCAATGCATAGATCAGTAAGTTGGTTTCCCTATCTTTGGTAAAGTTATCTTTGGACTTCTGAAAATTTATAAGTGGAGTTTAGCTTGGCCAGATTCTCTGAATCTGTTAGCCTTGTAAACAAAGCACTACTTTCTTGCTTATTTGTAATTATAAATCTCTACCTCACTCAGGTATGTATGATGACTCACGTGGTCGCTAGACTATTTGCTTCACTATATTCACAAGGGTTTGGTGTCTCTGCGGAAGACCATCTGGAGGACACTGGCTGTGATGTAAGTCAAGATGCAAATGGAACAGGTATGGGTGAGGGTGCTGGAGTTAACGATGTCAGTGATCAGATAAATGATGAAGATCAGCTTCTTGGGGCTTTTGAAAAGGTATGGAGTGACGAGCTAACACACAGATCTTAACATATACTATCCATTCTCTTATGGTTTAATTTTTCTTTTGTTTAATTTTTCTCTTAATGATTTATATCTAATCTTCTTCTATATGTCTCTGCAGCCAAATGAAGAGAAAGATGCCTCAAATGATGTGCCAAGTGAAAATGATAAAGGGGTAGAAATGGAACAGGATTTTACTGGCGATACATATAGTGTCAGTGAGGATACTGGAGATGACAATGATGGTGATGGTGATGGTGAGGATGAGCAACTCGATTCGGCAATGGGTGATACTGGAGTTGGCAGTGACATTGTTGATGAGAAACTCTTGGATAAGGATGATAAGGATAATCCCAATAATACAAATGAAAAGTATGAGTCTGGGCCTTCGGTCCAAGATAAAGATCCTACTGGTAGAGAGCTTAGAGCTAAAGAAGATTCTGCAGATGTTGCAGATGAAGCTGGTGATCTTGCTCCTGATGAATTTGATGAACCAAATGATGACAATGGAGACCAAGAAGGTCCTGACAGTACAAAGGATATGCAGGACATGAAAATGGATAAGGAAGAAGCATTTTCAGATCCTACAGGATTTAATCTTGATGAGCCAAATCCAGGTACTGACAAAGATGTTGACATCGATGAATCAGAAGGTAGTGCTGATCCCATGGAAGATGCTGGTCTGGAAGAGCTTGATGAGCATAAGAATGGTGAGGAGGAGACCAACTCAATTGATGAAAATACAAACGAAGCTGAAGCTGAGCATCTGGCTGGAAATTCTGAGAAAGATGATCCGAAAAATGATAAGGAAAAAATTACTGAAATGGACTTGTTGGCACCAAAGAAAGATTCTTTTGGACCAGGCACTTCCATTTTATTTGATGATCATGCGCCTAGTGCGGAGTCTGCAACACAACCGCAAGGTGACTCACATGCCGCATCTTTAAGAGATGTTGCACCAGAAGCGACATGGTCTAACTCCAATGATATTCACAACGACCTTGCTCCATCTAGAGGCTTACCTAATTCCTTCGAGAAAGAAATTGCTGTGGCAGACTCATCTAAAAGCGGAAAATTAAGTGATGATCTACCCAACACTCAGTTGCCTGAACCTGATTCTTCATCTCTTAAAAAAATTCAACCAAACCCTTATCGTAACGTTGGGGATGCACTTGAAAAATGGAAAGAAAGAGTAAAGATTTCTGGTGATGTACAGGACAACAATGTAGAAGCTCTAGATGATATGGTGGATGAGAATGCTGATGAGTATAAATTTACCTCCGAGTTTGAAAAAGGTACAGCTCAGGCATTAGGACCTGCAGTGCCTGACCAGATAAACAGTAACATCGGTGGAAATGAGGCCGATGGAGATGGTAGAACTGCAGATGGAGAAGAAAATGCCGAAATGGAGGTTGATGAGCAGCAACCTGAAACACACTCTATTAAGAATTATGCTGCAACTATTGGGAAAAAAATTGAAGAACCAATGGAGGTACGAAACTTGGAGATGCAACCAGAGGGATCCCCAGAAGTTCACAGCCATGATGATGGTGATGCCACAAGTCTGTCACAGAGTTTGGTGTCCATGAGGAAATCGTACATGAGTGAGGATATACATCAACTTGCTACTCTTTCGTTGAGTGAGAACGAGATGGGGAAAGCCCAAAATCTCGAAGAAATGTCAAGTGATGTGAAAGATGACGCTAATACTCTCTGGAGAAAATATGAATTGCTTACAACAAGGTTGTCTCAGGAATTGGCTGAACAGTTGCGTTTGGTCATGGAACCCACTCTAGCTAGCAAGCTACAGGGTGATTACAAGACTGGCAAAAGGATTAATATGAAGAAGGTATAAAAAATTATTAATATCAGTCTTTTCGAGTCTAATCGTCTTGTGGTTGCATGTGTTCTGATTTACATTACTGGGAATTTTCCAGGTCATTCCATACATTGCAAGTCAGTATCGAAAAGATAAGATATGGCTAAGGCGGACTCGGCCGAACAAACGTGATTACCAGATTGCCATTGCTGTGGATGATTCCCGCAGCATGTCGGAGAGTCGATGTGGAGATGTTGCTATCGAAGCTTTGGTGACAGTATGTCGTGCAATGTCTCAATTGGAAGTGGGGAACTTGGCGGTTGCAAGCTTTGGGAAGAAAGGAAATATTAGATTGCTACATGATTTTGACGATCCCTTCACTGGAGAAGCTGGGGTTAAGGTTAGTATTCTTGACAACACTGCTTCAATCTGTGTGTGCATGATGAGAGTAAAAAGATCAAAATATGATTCAGATATGCAAATTTTGATCCTTTTGTCCCATGGCTAACAAAGTCCCAATCAATAACCCTTACAAATAGTGGTTTTGGTTTATTTTTACCCATCCGATTCTACCTCATTTCATTCCCTCTTTTTTTTTCTTATTGGTGTTTCATATCTGCTAATGGTGCAGATGCTATCAAGTTTGACATTTAAGCAAGAGAACACTATTGCGGATGAACCCATGGTGGATCTTTTGAAATATTTGAATAACATGCTGGATGATGCAGTAGCAAATGCGCGACTTTCTTCTGGTCAAAATCCGCTACAGCAGCTTGTTTTGATCATAGCTGATGGTCGGTTTCATGAAAAGGTACTGCGTCTGATGCTACTCAAGTCTAAGCTACTTGCCTTTTTTTCAGTTATTTAAGCCTCTCATAATTTTCCCAAATCCTAATTTTCTTTGTCAGGAAAACTTGAAACGGTGTGTGAGGGATATCTTGAGTAAAAGGCGCATGGTTGCATTTCTGCTACTGGATAGCCCCCAGGAATCCATAATGGATCTCATGGTACCCGCTGACTAAAATTTTTGTATCGATCATATTCTTTTTTCTTTGTTTTCAACAAGACAAATCCTTTAATGGCCAGGTAAATTCTAACATGTATATTGCCGCCCACCAGGAAGCATCATTTCAGGGTGGAAATGTGAAATTTTCAAAGTATATGGATTCATTCCCATTCCCATTCTACGTCTTGCTAAAGAACATTGAAGCACTTCCTAGGACTCTTGCTGACCTGTTGAGACAAGTAAGTTTCTGGGATGATATTAGTGGAAGTACACCTTTGGTGTATTTGTTGTTTGGGGATGTTACATGATAATAACTGACGTGTCTTTTTTCATTACTCATTTGCAGTGGTTTGAGCTTATGCAATATTCAATGGACTAACTGGAGCGAAGGAATTAGTCGAGTGAGTGTCCAGCCCGTGGAATATATGGGGTTTATTTTTTTGTTGGATGTTTCAGTAGTATGCTATTATTAGTATATATAATTATAATCAATCAATCAATATAGAAAAGGTTTTTTGGGTACGAGATATGTGTCCAAAATGTTTGCTTGCACTAGCCGCCACATGGAAACAACTAGACCTGACAAAAAATAGTTTTGGGTTGCATAAAATAGTTATAACAGGTCAGTTAAGGAACCATATTTAATATATCGAGTCATGTGATTTGAATTTAAATAGTTACGAGTCAAGCTATTTTTCAAATTTGCCAATAGGCAATCCAACACTAGACAGGCTATTTGAGCGAACCTACAAAACCCATCACCATAATTCATAACCCATTATGTTTCAGAGGCAAAGCACAGAGCACTACTAATCAAGTCATACCCGTTAAATCAAATCTTGTTTTGTCTAAAATGCGGTGCACAACAGTTAACACGGAATCCAACACTAATGACTAGTGAAACAAACTGAGCCAAGGATGACTTCCCTTTTATCCAGCAACCGCATTAGTAAAACAAACACCAAATACGAATTGCTGATCATCATCATCATATAGCATATCTCACCGGATGACCGAGAGATGGTGCTGAATCCCACCAGGTAGCCCCGCCCCACCACCTTGCATGGGCCTGCCAACAAGAGAAGGGTTGTAACCGGAGAACCTGGATTCTTGCTGCTGTAAAATGCTGGCATTGTTGGAGACAGTCCTCATGTCTGAGCAGGAGTTTGTGGTCGGAGCTTCTTTATATTCTTGTGTCGGATGATAAAGTTCAGATGCCAACATTTTTTTGGTCGTCTGGAGCCAAGATGATCTTGAAACATCTTGTTGTTCACTTCGTGTGGCATCGAGTGCGGACTCGGCAAGTTTCTTCATGCTGAGAAAGCGGCCCCCAGATCCTCTAGCCCTCTTCAATGCATGAAGATGCCTCGACTCGTGTAGATATGGCTGCACAAGTTAGTTAGAAAACAAAATCAATAAGCGAATAATGACTTTGTCCACAAAGATCCACCCTGCAATCACTGTCCAGACAAAATGAAGGTGAAGCTGAACATGGACCTGTGGACTTACCTTCCGATTTTTTGAGACTTTGTTCTGAGCCTCGAGCTTGGCACGGTACTGTCTCCGCCTGAGAATTGCATTATACTGTTTTGCATTGACATAAATGGGTTCGTCTTGAGTAAGATCAAGAGGTAATGGCACTCGAGGAGAAGCCACCACGCCCATCATCTGGGGATGATGAATCTTGTGAGATATAAATTGCAAGAATATTATATATAAGAGGGATGCATTATAAATTAATTTCTGCCAGTATACGAACTTAACTGGTGTGGCTTATATAGCATGAAGATTAAACTTATAAATTACTTCAAGGGTACAAAAAATCTTTTATAGACAAAAACAACAGATTCTGGATTCCGCAGGGTGAAACCAGAGATGCCGATCAATAACGAATCTACTAAAATGTCCTTTTTCCACTTCCACAAATAATGTCAAAAAGAATACATCTCATAGTTGATATGATCACTTGCATCCACACGCTTTGAAAGTCTAGTCTAGACCTTTTTCCAAAAGCAGGGGATATTATTCATAACTACTGGTCTACTGCTATAATAGAATGGCATAATACTTGAAGAGTTCATAAGAATAAGAGTAAAGGAGATGCAACGGAAAATCATTGAACGGCATAATACTCCTTGGACCATTTCTATCAAAAAGACTGCAGGTCCAAAACAATAAATAAATAAAAATTGCATTGTCCTAAACAACAGATTACGAAGGAAAGATAGTAGGTGAAAGGCCAAGAGGTTTACAAGTCGGCCTCGAATTAGGCATTTAGAGAAGTAGGTCCTTGGGAAACAGAACTACAGAAAACAGGTCCTTTTTTTGTGCATGTGTGGGGTGTTTTGTTTGTTGGGGGACGCGGGAGGGGGGGAGTTGTTTGAGTAACTGATGCACTTGTTTGAAACAAATCTTTGGAAGTAGGAAAACGACAGGCAATACACAGGATAACTACCCAAAATTAGGAAGCACTTGTGGGAAGAAATTATACACAGGTTAAGGTACTATTTTTTTGAAACAAGGAAATCAAGTATATTTACATAAATCTAAGGATGCATTTACGCAAATCCGCATACATCTAAATCTAATGCATGTCCTTTCCCAAAGTGCAGTAGTCAATAAAAGTAACAAAACGGGCAATAAAATTAGAAGTTGTAGTTATGATTAGATATATATATATATATATATATATATATATAATATTTAAAAAGAAAAAAAAAAGAGTTCTCCTCAGATCATTTCCTTTATAAAACTTTATGCTGTTGATCATAAAATAGTTGCAAAGGGGAACACATTCAGAATGGCCAACTCCTTAATACTCACAAGAGCATTTATCTAACAGATATAATAGAAGTTAGGCAAACGAGTATTAGAAGATAGTAAAAACACAAGAAGAATACGCAATGATCATACAAATAATGAACCAGAATTAAAACACTATGTCCACATGTACTCACCATTGATTGTGGCCCATAAGCAGAAAGTAATCCATGATAGTATGGTTCAGGATGGGAAAGTGGAACACAAGCCTGAAAAAGGGAAAAATAGAGAGCATAATTAATTCCTAAAAATTGATCTCACATAAGTATTAAACTATCAATAAGATGGTAAATTCAGCTTACATATTGCTGTCTATAATCAACTTGAGGAGGAAAAACACAGTCTTGAGTTCCCTTTAACAAAGCTGACTTCTTGTGAACCTCTTCAAGCTTCCCAGGACTTCCATTACATCCTGGATATTAGGAAAAATAGATCAATGCAAATACTAGACGAGCTTATCAATAAATTTAGACCAAGAAAAATAGTGGCAAAAAGATATGGAGAAAAAATTCTGATAGTTCTGTCAATAGTCCATGGGTAAGGAAATTGGCCTCACCATGTTGATATTAGCACTGGAAAAATGGAAGGAGTGGTAAACATAATCAATGTTGTTCCAAGTTATCAAGAAGGTTCCATTCTTATCCAAGGTTCATTCATCAAAGCACTAAACTAATAAGCCATACAATCAGATTGGGGTACAAAGATTAAAAACCTGATCAAGACTCGAAACAAACTTATCCGAAAAGTAATTCGGATTGTAGCTTGGCGGATCAAAACTAGAAGCTATCTGCTAATTGAGAAGTATAATTTTAGTAAGAGAAAAGAAAATTTACATGGTTCTCTCAAATACAGAGAAATAGAGGGTATAACCCATGCCATGATCGCATGTGCTGAGTATTAAGTAGAAAGTCCATTATTCTGAAAGCCTTCTAACCTTACCTGATTGCAAATTTAACTTTCAAAGAGGCATTCTAATCCCCCTGAAACTTACTTAACATCCATTTTACAGCATCTTCTAATATTTCAATATAATTAACCTTAATAGAGCTGATCAGTGCTGCTTTCTAGGCCAGTTGTCACATTTCAGAGGATTTTTTCAGGACAAAGAGTTCGAGTTACTCGGATTATTTTAGGACCGAGAGTTCGAGTTGTTCAACTCTATTTAGATACATGTTCACTTGCTAACAGAAGTTTTGGAGCAGTATTAATGCAAACCCAAATTTGAGTATAACTGTTATACTTGAACTGCAGATAGTAAGTCCTTTATGACTTCCTCCAAAACTCAGTCAAAAGTTGTGGAAACGAAATAATGCCATATTCAAATGACATCAAGTCTCTCAGATCCAAATTACGAATGCCTAACGAATAAAGGTCAATCACCAAATTATAGCTCTGAATAAGTCACCCCCTAGAAGTCCTTTGCCTCTTAAAAACATCATGCCATTTACCTCATAATCCCGTATCACTGATTGACGAAAGAATGATTTAGAAAATCCTCTCCATTTTCATAGTTGTTATCAACTTAAGTAATACAGCAAAGTATCGATTTTAAAACAAAGAATTTAAAAGAAACATAAGGAATTAAGTTCTTTACTTGTATTCACAGAGAGTATGGTTTGTCCATATGGGTTGCTTTCTCCAACTCTAGCCACTCCAGGGTAAGACTGGCCAGTTGATTGAGTTGAGGACGAGTCCTGGTCTTGAAAATAGAAGCCTAATTGCTTAGCACTCTGACAATGTGGTGGAGTTGACATCTTCAAGCTTATACTTTTGGATATGCATGACTGTTCAATTTGCAATGCAGTAGAAGTCCACCTCGATGGGCAGCCAATAATACGTGGGGCCATCAAATGGACAGTACTCAGATCAGAATCATTCAGCAAGTCATGCATTCTTCTGAATTATGAATGACCTTGAGAAGTGTCTGAGTCGTAAAATCTTATGGATCTTTAAATTATGAATAAGAAGCAGAATTTCACTTGAGTTACCTTAACTGCTCATGAACACCTCAGTAAAAACTGATTTGCTACGTCAGTACGGTAGTTTAGTACAAGTAACAAACATTGCATCCATCAAAAGTTTGGCATTAGAATGAGCTGACTCTAAACAATGACCCATAAAATTTTCTATATTGGAACCTGCTTTTACCTGAAAGAAAGGAAAGATGATGACGGAAATAGCAAAGTTCCAATAAAAACAAGGCAAGCTTCATCTATTGCAATGGTTCCTACAACACAGAACACTTAATAGGTTCTTTCACATAATCCTTAATAGGTTCTTTCACATAATCATCAAGGCACAACAAAATTTCAGAAATAATAGCTAAATTCTTAAGAACGTTCATACTGAGGATGTTTCATTATTATGTAATATATCCTCAACAATTCACTGAACTGGACCAATAAATATATATACATGTGTGTGTATATATATACATGTGTGTATATGAATACATATGTATGATTATTTCCAACATTCTGAAACTTGAAATACATAATTTTGTAATCAAATTATTGGGATCGAAAAGCACATTTCACCATCCAGAAAGGACTACCCGATGCTCAAAGAGTTTGAAATTTGATGATGAACCCGAAAAGTAAATGCATTATTTTGGTATAAAAAAAAAGGTTGGTATATAAACTTTGTCCAGTGAATGCCAAATTTGTGTCCAGTAAAAATGTTCAGAGTGTAGAGGGCAAAAAGAAGTTGAATGTTATAAAAGGTAAATAAAAACCATCATCCAATCATAAAAAAAGGAAAAAAGTGAGTAGAAAAAAGCAGCCATATTCCTTGATTGGAAAAATCCGCCGACTATAAATAAAATTGATTGGCCATAACACAACCCCCCTCCATGAAGAGAGGAGAGGGGGAGACATCCTGGCGGGAACAATTGGAGATAGATCGCTTTTGACAAAAGAAAAAAAAAGGATGGGGAGAGGGGAACAAAAAAACAGAGCATTTTAATCAGAAAAGACCGTACTGGAAATGGATACATGTAAAACATGCAGAACCCAAAAAAAAAAAAATATATATATATATATATATATATAACATGGGAAACAAAAGAGAACCTAAAGAACAAAACCCATACAGCATAAACACTCTTCACCAAAAATACTAATCCCCGTCTTTCTCAGTCCAGCAACAGAGAACAACAAAAACATAGATATAATATATACACATATATATATATATATGAAGCACCGTGAAGGACGGCAGCAAAAGAATTAAGAAAAGCAAAGTATAGAAAGAAGAGAAGAATAGACCTTTGGGATTTGGTAAAAGACCGGATTGATGTTGGACTGGACTTGGGCATGTCTCCTTTCTGCCCCCAAATAAAACACCCGCCCTCAAATGACAAATCCCTCTCTCCTCTCTGTATTTATTTATTATCTTCTTGGCTTTGCTGCCAATTAAGTCTATGCTGCTGCTGCTGCTCTGCTTCTGCTTCTGCTTGCTTCTTAAACCGTACTCACAATTTCACCACCATCACCTTTTTAAAAAATTTCTTTTAAATGTCTGATTTTTGGTACTGATCCGTATTTAATAATTTTTTTTATTTTAGAATACCTTTTTCTTCTTTTTTTTTGTCGTGGGATGGTGTGTTAAACTATTCTATGAATTCATTTATGATTCATAATATTTTCCACTATTTCTCTCCATCTCTCTTGGTAAAATAAAATATATCCATTCAGTCGCCCTGGGTATTTTTATTTTTTTTTACAAATACAATGTGTACGCGCTTTCCAGGAGCGTGGTATCAGCTCCACCATACCAAGAGGACGAATTGCTGCTCCTGAGCCTGAGGAGGACACGCGTTCTAGAACACTACTACTATCATCGTTCAACTTCTTTTTCCCTCTCACAGACCACAGTAAAGTGACTGTCAAAGTAGGTGGTAGCCGATAAATACCAAAACAAAAACTTACCTAGGAAATTGAACATAAATATTGATATGTAGAGTATTTAATTTTTCGCATTATATATATAATATATATTTATAAATCTAGTACAAAACTATAAATAAATAAAAAATGATAACAAAAAAAATATTAGAATGATATTTTTTTAAGAACTTGAAAAGAATTTAAAATGATTTTAGTACCAAACGTGGGTGGATTTACAATTTATTTATAAGTTTTCAAGTATTCTTTCGAAGAGAGACATCATTTTTGAAGAGGTACATGTCCTTTTGAAAAAATATATCCTTTGAAAAGATATTTTAAATAGGAAACTAATAAATTCACAATAGAAAATAATATTTTTACATGAAAACTGTCACTATAGATCCTATAGCGACACTTTTCATGTGAAAATATTAATTTTCTTTTAAATATTATTGAAAAATTTGTTAAAGCATTATAATGATTCATCAAATGGTCTAAACAATTTGAACCATTGCATTGGTTCAATTGTTTCTTAGTCTGAATCAATACATCCCTTATTGATTATTCGAATAGATCACTCTTACTGAGAATTATAATTTTTTAAATCAAACCAATTAAACCAACACATCTATTAATTTTAATTACATCATATAATATATTTATTATATACTTTTCAAATTTAAAAATATCTAACATATTGTTCTGTAATTTCATCAACATTTCAATGCAAAAATATATCAATTGCTAGCAAAGAAAAACCATGGCCCAAAAGATGAGCATCCACACATTTTAAAACAAAGTTTGGTATTAGTCCATACTCCATAGAGATGAGAGAATAAAAAATGTATAAAGGACAAACTCATACCGTACGATGATGTTGTTTGTTCTTATCATCTCGAATCATTTAGGTTCCAAAACCTCGTATACTAGAAGATAACCTAAACATTACACACAGTGGGACCCAATAATAATTAACTAATTTGATTAACTCAGTTAATTTATGGACCTCAATTGATTCTTAGAACCAACCATACTACGCATGCCCGACTCCTTTTGTTTGTTTCTTGCAATTCCAACTTCAAATTAAACTCCTCTTCTTCTTTCCTCTTGTTACGATCATAAAAAGCACACTTCTTACAATTATAGTAATAGTAATAGTAATAGTAATAATAATACAAGTACACATGATTCTACAATATTTATAATTTAGGTCGTTCCTAATTTCTTTCTATATTAGTAAAACACCCAATACAAAACTTTGAAAAGAGTGCACTAGAGGGAAGTGAAATCATAAAGGTCCCAAAATTATATCCCAATCCAAGATGATCACAAACGTTGGTAGAGAAACACTGGATCTTTATGGCCTTTTCCACTCCCAAAAAGTTCCACCCTTTTTCAGCACAAATCGCCGAGGGACGCAACCACCTGCCCAAAAATGGCTAAACCTCTATTCCTCTCTACTGCGTTCCCTATTCAAGACCGTACCAAACCCGCGAGTTTCTCGGGCTCTGTCCTTTTTCAGCACAAATCTTTGAGAATACAGTTTGCCTAAAACTAAAGCTAAAACTCTCTTCCTTTGTGCTGCATCTCCTGTCAAGACAAATTACCAAAACCAACATGGTTGATTAGCAAAAAAGATTGATACTTGTTTTTTTTTACATGTATGATCTACAATCAATAATGTTATAACCATGTTATTTTTCCGCCTAGAAGGCTGCACTTCACCATTCATAACTGATGTAATCATGTCAAACCATATATTCAATCACTTGCTACAACATGACCCAAAAAGTTGAAGCAGCAAAAGCAAGACACCAATTATAAACCTTGCTATGTCTTGCTACACCATTCATTCATATTAAAATCATATATGTCTGTCTGGTTCAATTGACAAAGAAAACGGTTCAACTTTTATACATTTATCATTTATGTGAAAGAGGGATGGGGGTATTTAAGTGATTTGCTTGTTCAGAAGTTTCTATCACATCGCAACATTCAACAAATGCCGACTTTATATTCATCACCATTCAGTAAATCATAAATACGCAACTTGATAGAAGACCAAGACGCCATTTGTTTCAAAACAACTTTTTCCAACAAAATTAGTTGTGTTGTTTCTCAAGAAAATGATTCGGCAATTTAAAAGGTCATTTTCTTCTAAACAAATCTTATATGTGGATTGACCCGTAAAACAACTTCAGTCGATCACTTTTAGAGTCAATACCAAACACCAAAAATGCAGAAAAAGTTTCTCAAAATATGTTCCTTGAAAGAAACGGAACCTAAGCAGCTAAGCCAATCAAAACAGACGTTCAAAGAAACTTTCTTACTGGAGGATATGTTGGCATGTACATGACCTGGCGAGGCTGGCTAAGAAGCATTTGTTGCCCGTACTGCAACCAATAGAACAGTTTTTGCTTAAGCTTCAGTATACACCGACTACCATGAAAACAAAGCACAAAGAGTTGATATACCTGAGGTCCATTTGAATGGAAATACACCTGCGGTGTTTGCATTGTTGCAGCCTGTGGATTGATCATAACAGGCTGGTGGCCGGTAAAAGATGGTCCAATCTGCAGCAATGACATAATTAGCCACCGATACTATACCAGTAGAAATGAATGTGAAATGAGAACCACATATAAATCTCAATATCTCTTAGGATTTCATTTGGATACCCTCAAAAGAATTGCATCAAAACCCCATTACAGCAATACTAAGACTTGCAAATATCGAATTGGTGTGGGAGCTTAATTAACTTCAAAGATGAGTCCGACGCCATAGTTCAAACAAACTAAAGGTTCAAGTAGGAATAGGAATGAAAACATTGCATTAATGCATTACGAGTGAAATTTCATCCAAAAGAACACTGAAACTTTTAAATGGCAAGTTGCAGGTATCATACAAACTGTTCTACAAAATCTATTTCCAACTGATGTTAAATTCCACCAAGGACCACCATCTTAAAATGCCTTGATACAGAACCACCATTGCGTTCACAAATTTAGGGCCAGATCAAAGTCTTAACATGTTTGCACGTTAAAATTTGACATTCCTACATGTAAAAAAGTAACCACATGCCAGTGAAGAATGTCAATTAGTTTTCTGCAGCGTAAAAGTCGCATTCATCATTGCTCTATGCAGACACATGTCCCAGTGCATGGTCAACTAGAAACTTAAACATAGGCGTTTATGAAGAGAGGACGCCTACTTGTCAAAAGCCTATTCAAAACTTTGTCAACCAGTGATATGCTTAAAACTGCGGGAAACAAGGTAAGGGAAATTGAAAGCTACTAGAAATTGCTTACCCCCACGCCTACAGGCATGCCATGTATACGTGGGACAGTGGTCACGTTAGATGGATAGTAGAAGGAACCATCAGACACTGGAGATGTAGGCCTCAATGGCGTCTGGGTTGGGATGAAACTCTTCGCATTTGGATTGAGTTTGAATTCCTGATAAAACATTTACAAGAGAAACATAATGTGAATCAAGAATAATTAGTCGTGAATAAGTATACAAGTAATCAATCCATTATCAAGAAAAAGCACACAACTTAATACCAGTTCTACCTTAGCATGGGGATTAAGGGTGGATCTTTCTGAAGACGGTGAAGCCACTGATAAGCTTGGTGATAAACCAGTAACACTTGAAGCAGGGACAGCAATTCCACAATCTGAAGTGGATGACATTGAGCTACCAGGCCGCATACGCGAGGAAGCAGATTGTGTTCTTCCATGTGGTTTGACTGATACAGCATTCTCTGACAATCCACTACCAATATTCTTCTCGTGACCTGTAGATGAAGATGGAGCATATGCAGTTGCATTTGGGGACAGTCCCCCCTTGTCAGAACTTGCTTTCTTTGGCCTCAATGATGACTGTGAATCTGATAAGTGAAGCAATAGCCCCAGAGACTAAAGTAAATAAAAACTTGAAGCAAAAGCAGTAAAATGTACATATATTATAGAGCCAAGGAAAAACGAGATTCGACAAGTATAAATGATTTTAGATAGTTGATCCTAGTCTTTTATTAGATTTTATCCTGGTCAGTAGTTGTATGACCCAAAGAGGATGCTCCTCATTTGTAAATTGAAAGCAAAGTTTTAATTATGCTTGTGCAATAGAAATTTAAGTAAATATGGAAGAAAGGTTTGAATCATTATATTTGATATTTCGGAACAGAAGTATACCATGATTTGGAACATTTGTACCAAAAAGCAATCCGCTATCATGATTAAGCCCGTGAAATAACCCATTTATCATTTTTATTATTGTTTGTGATGGGTGTATGACTAAGCACACCAATGATTTTGTGCTACTGAAAAGCAATTTTAATTTAACCAGCAATTACACATCATGATAAGGCAATTCACTCACCCTTAGATTTTGAAGCTCGAGTCTCCTCAGCTAACTGCATTAGATTTAAATACTATTGAAAAGATTTGCAGTAGAAACCAAAAGTAAGAAAAAGAAATCAGTAAAAAAGCGAATATATATATATATATATATATATATATATATATATTTCAAGTGCAACTCACAGTTTGTTTTTCTGATTCTTCCTTGGAGTAATCTGCAACTTTTTTGTTGAACGGGTTCTCTCGAATCCTGAAATAAGCAATGCCCAATTAGAGATGTAATAAGAAACTTTACAAACAAAAGTATGTGTATATATTTTTTTTGTCAGTTCTGACAACTCCCCATCCCACCCAAAAAAAACTATGAGCATATCATGAGCAAGAGTGCAGATCACAAGGACCTGCTTCCACCATCAAAAGCTAAAAGACTTTTAGGAAGACGATCTGATGACAATTGTCTAGCTTGATTGTTAGAAACAGACAGGTATAGATCCATGCCAATAATTGACTGAGAAGATTGTACCTCATCCTGAATGACGCACAACATTGAGAGAAATAATTATTATCTGGATTAAACAATACCAGCTATTCAGTCAAAGAAACATAAATGGATAAAAAATGAAGTAATTAATTCCATCATAGCCACAAAACAAAAAGAATTGTTAAGAATCCAGCACCAAGCTTCTAATAGACATTTTTATGTGTTTTTTTCGGAAGGAGGATTAAAAGATGTTCCATGAAATATTTATAGGCTCAAATTTCCTGCATTTACAATTCCAATTTCTCAAGGACAATAAAACCTTGAGAATGATGAGAGATCAAAATAAACGTCCATTTAGTTGGCTTGATAAAGAAGCTCCTGCAAAAATAGTTGCTTAAATACCATAGATGAAGAGCTTGAGGGCACTTGAGCTCCATCATTACTTCTCCCACTTACGAAGGCAGTGTACGACTTGTTAATGACAGAATCAGATACATTTCCAAAGGTTTCAATATTCTGTGAATCCAACAGGTTCTCTTTCTCATCATATCCACTATTGATAACCCCCCGAAGGACTGATGAGAATCTTGTTTCCTCGTCCACTTCTAAGTGTCCATGAAGTTGAATGCCTCTTTCCTGTTCATTATTAAGAATATGAGATATAAAATAAATGAAATAACTATCCATAAAAAGAAAAACTAGATAGATGATTGGTATTGAGCTAAAGCCTGACCTCCGCTAAATGAAGATCTTGGGTATCCTCACCCTCAATTTCTCTTGCTATTCTTAGCGCCTCCCTTTCCAGCTCTCTCACTTGAGGCCCTCTATCAAGTTTAGTGGTGTACAGATCCTCATTAAAGGTACTTTTTACTCCAAACAATGTTTCATTTGCTTCAAACTGATCCCAGCCCCTGTATAATACAAGGTAACTTTGGTGAAAAGGATACATATAAATGATATTAATAAAGAAACTGCATTCACAACTAACTGTTAGTTAATTCATAAGGGTCCTGATGAGAGACCTGACGGAATGTGCTCAACTTCCACCAATTTTGAGAAATATTCATTAGCTTTAGTATTCCTCATTTATTTCCAAGGATACAATGATACTCCATGTAACACATAGTTTACAAAAAATAAATAAACTCATTTGAAGCCATGAAACAAAAACATCGTATAAACCCACCTGGAAATGTTGGACATATCCCATACCTTTCCACCTTCCCCAAGTGTAAGTAGCTAGTACCATTTATAAGAGTCCACCAAAAAAAAATATGCACAACTTCATTGGGCTGCACCCCAAGTTTACTAGAGGAAATCTTTTCGTCAAACCCCACTACGCCTCTGAAAAAAATATCTTAAACCCAGCTTGCTCAATAAGTTTTAACCTATAACTAGGAATTCTTCTATTTTATTAGGCAAGGTTTGTAAGATGAACTAAGTAAATGCCAAACAGTATTGCTATCACCTAGATATGGGTAATATTCAAGAACAATATAAATGCCAAAAAGACCTAGATAAGAATGAACTTATCTAGAAAAGATGGATGCAATGGCAACAAATGAATGTATTTTTAGAAACCAATAAATGATTGCATTAGAAAAGGATGGTTGCATTCAATATTACTGGAAATCCCTAAAGATAATTGGTGGGTGTCATGAGATGTTCAAAACAAAAAACTACTCATAGATATCATCTCTGCTCTGTAGAAGAAATCGCAGTACTCACATGCATAGTACTGCATACCATATATAGAACAAATAACATTTTCAACCACACAAGTCTCTAAAAGATAAGGTTTAGATACAAACTATAAAATATCAGTTGTTCCAGCACAATGCTAGTAGAAGGCACTTCTTACGAGAAATGCTGCAGGTATAAACAACTTATTGTGTTCTAAACAGAAATAGTTCTCTGATGCTCCAAGGCTTCACCAAATCATTCAATTAAGATAGATAGTTAGTTTACTTATCAAAGTAAAAAGATCGATAAATAGATTGTTAGTTAGTTCGGCATTATGGTCAGCATGAGAAACCATGAGCATTATCAACTAATTAAGCAGAGTTCTCTAGAATATTGAATAAGAACAAAGATGAAAGGCAACACAATTAACCTATTCCAAGGGCCATCAAATATGCTGTCCAATTCGGGACACTCTGGATCATCTTTATCAGGGACCCAACGTCCCAATTCTCTCTCCACCTCAACATGACAAGATTGTGAGATGGAGGAGTCTGTCATTATCTCATGCTGCTTTTCACACTGGAGCTCATTTGCTAACCCATCTCTAGTTACAGACACAGCCTGGTGCAAGTGTATAACACAATAAGATCATGCATTTCAAAGAATAGACAAAACAGCTTCATCAAATAAGCACATCAAACATAGTTGTCAGATCGTAAACAATATCTTATGATACAATACGATACATGAGCAATTCATATTATATCGCTAGCCTATCATTAAGTGAGTCTATCTTACGATACAGTAGCAATACGATTTTAAGGAAAAAGAACTAAAACAACACATTAAAGACTTTTTCTAGTGTAAGAGGTGCATGCTCGTTATATATAAAAAGTCATAATACGGTTTCTATGGTTTCCCATCTTCTTTTAAATGGATAGGCTAAGTTAGTTATAAACCCGATCTCTCTACGGTTTTGCTGAACTTGTCAAGTCCAGGTGCCTTGCCTATGCAATTATTAAGGCAGGGTTAAAGACTTTGTATGCACATTCTTCTTTTCATGTCTCTTGCTCACATAAAGACAAATACATAGTTTGGAGTTGACATTTGCTCTCCACTTTACAATTTGGGACTTAATTTCACATTTTGAATTTATTACTTATATAGTTAAATATAAGTTATTATTTTCTCTTAAAAATAATGCCTCAAAAAATATTGAATATCGATTAAGCCTCAAGTTTAGAGTCTTTAAACTATAATTTGAATATTCAAAGTTTGTTTTTAGGCTTATCTGACTTCTTTAACATTAAACATAAGTTAATATGGTTTATTGTTGAATAACCTAAGTTCGCTATATATGTGTTTAGATATATAATTATGGTATTTTGCATTTCTTTCCACTTACAATATGATTTATGATATAATACAGGATAACGATAATGTAGGGACTTTCAGATACACGATACGAATGCAACAATAGTAAATAAGTTCACACTCCTAAACAAACAGAACTAAATGAGAGTGTCAGGGTCTACCAAATAATTGAAGTTACATTTTACCCCATGCCCAGTCAATTACAAAATAAAATAAAATAAAAATTAATGTCAAGCACAAGGGAACAAAAACCTTTGCCATTATTTGCACAAGTTCTGTTGCTGGTATAATTAGAATCTTTGAAGGAGGCTTGTTAACAGAATCTGAAATGTTCTTCAGTCCTCGAGAAGAGCCAGCCTTTGTTAAGCGGGCCATTTTCAAGATAATTCCTAAATGACAACAAAGTAACCTTAAGAAAGAAAATTGCCAAGTACATAGCAACGTGTCACTTGCTGAAATAAGGTTCAGAACTCAAAGTTTCAGGACATACCAAAATCTTTGTCAGCATTAGTAGCATGGAAAATTCCAGAGAATACAGATCCATCTATCAACTGGACTTCCACATGATGTCCTATAAGACAAGTTGTCAAATAAACTAGTCGCTCGCGCGAGGGACTTTCATTTCCTCCCCCTTTGTCACCACTCAGTACACCTGACATAACTATCAGTTAAAATGACAAAGATGACACCATCATAAATAATTTATATAACTAATTCTCACCTGCAGTTTTCAACCTACTATGGTTAGTTTTTCCAGTCTCTGACTTATTATCAACCCTAGTTCCGGTTTCTTTTTCAACTTTGCAATGACCAAATCCATTAGCAGATCTGGGCTGTGAAATTTGTTGCAGATTCATTCTTAAAATCAACCTCTACTCCGCTGAAAATAAGCTGCTGTTAAGGAGAAGCATCATATTTTTAGCTAACCTTTCAGAAAGAAAAAGGGGTGTATATAATAATTGGGGGAAATTACAGATCGCTGCAAATGGATTAATAACCATACAAGGTTACAATAAATAAAGAGTAAAAACCTAGAAGGAAATTTTTTCTTGCCTAGTCCAGATAAAGGAAGGTTGTGTCGGGTATTTGGTGTTGCGAGCCTCGTAAATCCTTAGCTAATTACCATGAACCTTGAGTTGAATGTGTGAAAAATGACCAAACCTTTGACATATTTGCACAAAGAAAATGCTCTTAACCACGAAAAGTTTTCTATTATCTATGAAAGGGCTCCTGCATAAAAATCTTGCGTGGTCCACCTAAGTCCTTCCTAGAGATTCATAGGCATTATTTTTCATAGCATCTCTGCAGCCAACAGGCCTGGAGAATAGAATCTAATTTTTTGACTTCATTCATAGAACATTGCCAACACCAAACCCAAGAAACAAACAAAACTACCGTGGGAGGAAATTTCGTGCAAATAAGAGGAAAAAGCTTTCAAGGGAGAGAGCACCGGTCAATTGAAAGCAGGAGTGATATCCATACTTATCAACAATGACAAGAGTAATATCCATGTTGATATTGCAAGAAAACAACATGACGGTTTACCTGATACTCCAACCCATAAAATTCATCTTCCGGAGGGGACTTGTTTTTACTTTGTGTTTAGTCAATACTCTTCCCAAGAGCAGATCATATGGAATTTAAATGCTAGAGAACCATCTGGCAAAACTAGATGCCCGTTTCACAAGCACATTCAGAACCATTCCTCCCAAACCCAAAATGATTCATTTTAGCAAATTTTTATATAGGCGGGAGATAGTAGGTACCCAATAGCTTTTAAGAAAAATAGTGGTGCTTAGGTCTGAGTCTATTGCTTTAATCCTTTGTACGTAAACCCTAAAAATCCTCCAACTTTCCATCTCATAATGCATGAAGGGGCTTCTTTCTCTAATAATTAATTAGTGCATAGACATAGCATCGCAACTGGGTTCTAACAAACGTATTCACTGAACCAATTAGGGTAATTAAAAATGAGTAAAATCCTAAAAAGTAGCAATCACTCACAACCTTTTTGCGTAATTGCAGTGCTACAACCTAATAGTATATTTTAAAAATCTTCGTATTAATCATGCATGAACTTCTACAGTCAAAAAAGTATGTGATCGAATCAATCCTTAGATGTGATATATACATACACATATATAAACATATATTTATATAAAAAAAAACAGAGATTCAGAGTGAGAGGAAAATGAAACAAGTTACCAGAGAGAGGAAGGGAGGTAGAACGAGAGAGAATCCGATCTGTGTGCGAGGAAATAAAAGTGACCTCAATCCGTTGGGGTACCGCCACGCAATTACGAAATAGATCGGGCCAACACTGATGCCCTCAAACCCGGACCCGAAAACCGCCCAATATAAAACTTGTTATCCGCCTATAGTTCGTTTGGTTCTATGGGCTATGGCTGCCTTCTCACTCACAGCATGTCTTTTTCTTTTTTGTTTTTACCCGTACCAAAATGTTGTAATATTTAATTTTGATTAATTAATATTATAAATTACTTCAAAGAATATTACCAAGTGCAAAATTATTATTTTAAAATTAATATAAATTCATATCATAATTGAATTTTAGAATTATGCAAATTAATTATATCAAAGTCAAAGACCAAAAAAACTAACACAAGTCAGTTGTTAACAAGATATTTACCTTTACCATATTTTGTTATTACAATAAACTTGAATATTACTAGTATATTATATAGGGAACAATGGTCATACATAACTGCGTATATTTTAATTGTGCACAGTTTGTTACGGTCTGTGCACAAATAAAACATGCACAGCTGTGTATGGCCATTATTATCTATTATATAATACAATATTAAATTTTTGGGTGTTTAATTAGTTTTTATTATTATTAGTCATGGAATTCTTTCTTTTGTTTTTATTTATATTTTTTTTAGTATTGAATTCCGTCTTTCTTTTACTATTTTTAGAAGATGGGCTGGGCGGGGCATCTGGTGTTCTTTGTTGTTTATACTAATTTAATTCCTCTCTGAATCAATCAGATGAGAACAGTGACTTGTAGCTCAACTCCCATCACCCTTTTCAATTATTTAACTAGTAGAACTTTGTATAATGCACAGTTGGTAATCAAAATAGAGTTGCATAGACAAATAATAAAGGTCGCGTGTCAACAAACAATACATGAGATTCAAAAATCACAAGCCAGCTGCCAATTTACAAATTAGAAATAGGCTAATTTAAGCAATCTTCAGGAGGGCCTGTTGCGATCATGTTATCAGCCAGACTATACAACATACAATATAGTATTTGTAGATGATGGCTCCCATAAAAAAAGAAAAAAAAAAAACAATAGCATGGGATGGGATGGTTGTAAAATGCTATCATGGTACAGGATAATGTAATTGTGATTTTTCTAAAAGCAAACTTGTACAGGCACACAGATGACAGATCATCTGAATTTATAGGCGTAACTTGATGTTATCTGACCACTTCATGATGTCCGAGTAAACTTGATCTCCTCCCAGCTCTTCTCCTGTAGCCCCAGCTGCAACTCTTAAAATATCCTCTATCAAAGCAAAGTTCCCCATTATATCCACATGGGCACCACTTTGAGTCCCGCGACCCTCCAGAAAATTAGCTGGGGGGGCATGATCATACTCCCTAATGTAGGTTTTAATCCCGGAAGGATTGAATCTGGTTTTACCACGCCACCCTTTCGCACACATGAATCCTGCACTCAAAGCAGGCACAGTCTCATCCCCATCTATGGTAAAAACGCCATCTGTCAAACAACTATTATCTCCGTCTCCGCCATCTGCTGAAGTATCAATCTGAAATGGAATGTAGCATTCTGCTGACTGAGCGAGCCTGTAAACATACGCTCTTTCAGTTGGGATACCAACTCCATACAATGAAAAGATTTCCATACCGGGAGCATTTGGTAACCTGAAAGGAAAGATTAAAAAAAAACAAAGAAAAACAAGGTGGTATAAGTAACAAGGATTGGCTGCTTGAGTGATATATCAATTCCATTACCAATGAAGATAGACCAACTATTGACAGAAAATCTAGTAAGTTTATTCCCACAGAATTAATTAAACAGTTAAATATGTCCAGGAAAGAATCTCAAAAAATTCAAACCAACTGTAACAGCTGGAACTAAATAATCTTCAGTGAGGACAATATATATATACCAAAACATGGTTATGTGACAGGAATAATCACATATTTTCATAAAACTAGCATCCACCAAAAAAAGGAGGAATTGAGAAAAATATGAAGAAAGAAAGCAAGACAAAGGGAATTCCTTCATAGCAATAGTAATATTCAGTACTCCAAGAGACCAAATCATTTTTCTGATCATTCTTGAAGACCAAATACTGCCCAAAATTGTAGTAAGTGCATATAGCTGATTTGACCATCAACATATTATTAAGTTAAATAGAAATCTAATACTGAAGTAGTTAAACCTTAGAAGCATTTGAAAAGAATGATGGGGCTTATGCAAAAATTAGCTTAGCTACTCATTATCACCACTTTCTAGAACAACAAACAAAGAGAGCTAAATCAAAACTGACAAATGTTGTAATAACTAAGCACTAGAGTTCTTACTTTGTTTCCAACGGGTTGGACCAATATTTGTAATGCTTGTATTTTGGGTCATCCAAACTCTCAGCAATTCCATATGAAAAATGAGCACTACCACGTGCCATCATTTTTGGAGCAACAAACTGAAGTAGTTCCAAAATTTCCTCCGCTGTATAAGCTTTGTATTCTGCAACAGCCTTGATACCACCAAACCCCATTTCATGGTACTCTGTCCACACATCTCGACAAGAACTATTTGCAACATTGTTGCCCTTGACAGCATCCTGCACATTAACAATCGGTTAAGCAAACAATGTAGGAACCTGTTCACAGGATTGAACATGTTACTTGTTTTGTTAAGCAGGCTTGATCATATATACTTCATTGGAAGGTTCAGCAAACAAATCACTGGAGAGAGTAGACCAACTAACTAATTGATGCAGTTCAATTCACAATCACAAGATAGACAACCATATGCTCTAGGAATTTTACAAATTACAGCAGAACTAACCACTATATTGTTGGTCACTAGCTCGGTTCTTATCACGGATCAAAATGAGGAGAATAATAACCCATTTTCCACTATGATGTCTGGCTTTGTGGTTTACCACCTCTGGCATTGCTGCATTTAAAAAAAAAATTTATCGGATCAAATTTTAAATGTATAGTTTTTTTATTGAATTATTCCTCTATTTATTATCACATCGAGAACACTATTATGCTCTCTCTCTCTCTCTCTCTCTCTCTCAAAATATAAGGAAAGCGACTTTCCACATTCCCTCCCTTTCTCAAACGCCTCCCCACTGTATGGCATACATAAACCATGCACCACCACCCTTGTTATCTAGCACATCACGTGCTAGTTGGCAATCACTCCATGTAATCCTCCATCCCTAGAAGAATTATAAGGCCGTTCTACTGTTTGACATTGTACTGTATTTTCTATAAATGCATGGTTGGATATGAATTTTATATCATTTGCTCCCTTCTTTGGCTAATTCCCAACTTTTATTCTTATGTTCACAGAGAAATACTTTACAAACACTCTTTTCAGAAGTCATGGAAGTAACATGACATTTCATTCTCTCCCCCCCTCCCCGGGAAAAAAAAACCACACACATGGAAGGGAGAAAAAGTTGTGTACTTAAAGATGATGGAAAAGGAACTTAATAAACAATTATCATATATTGTTACTCTTAGCTCAATAACAATCAATAGTCTCGTCACAATCACTTGGGTATGCTACAACAATCCTGTTTTTGTATTCAACAATCTCAAGTCCCATGTCCCCCGTTGCAAAACATCATATATTTATTTGAAATCTCCACCAAAAAATTGGCATGTTAATCTAATAAAGATAGAGATTATATGATGCTAAGCGACCCCCTCTCCAGCACACAGATTGGTGGGATCAAGAACAAATAAAGATGGATTTTATCTACTTCAGTGGATGTGTTACTCGTAACTATAACACTCTTGTCCAGCTCTTTTACAACAACTGCAAATTCGAAAGCTGTAAATTTCTTCTTGTTTTTAGATAGAACTTTAAACCTTAATCTTTACCCATAATACATCAACACTTTAATTATTCTTACTGTTTGTCGTGTGATACTGAGGATTCTAGCTGTAAATAGATATAATTTTCAAAGGCTACTATATATGCATGATGAGTGCTATATTAAAAACAATCAGATGGATTTAGAAAAAATATCCCATTACAAAGACCTATAGTATGGAATAATTAAAACCAACCAAAAACCTTACCCTAAAGTCAATCCGCTTAAGCTCCGAAGAACTAGCCTCTGTCACATCTTTCCCAAAAGATATAATCCTTCCATAATTAGCATGTTTTGCTTGAGAAACCAAACTTTCAGTCTCACTTTGGCCTGAAACTTGAGTGTCGTTATTGTTCCTCTGATTTCTTTTACCATGACAATAGCCTTCCTCGGGGGACCAGTCAATACCTCCCCAAATGGTGTCCCCGCCTTTTGGTATCATTGACATAGTTGAATCCCATGTGCGAGTCATTTTCATCACGTGTTGCAACATCATTTGAAGGCGAAATAAATCCTTATCCAGCACCCCTGGTGCAATGGCTCTGCAATTTAGGTGAAATTTTACAAGTCATTACATGCAAGACCAGTGTACAAGTACAGATGATAAAAAGCAAAGTGATAGGTTTATATAACTGGTTATTGACTGCGAGAAAATGCCTTATTGAAAAACTATGAGCATTCATTTTGATTGTAGGGAAGTGTAAACAACACGTTTCAAAACACAGAATATGTCCTATAGAGATATTTTCTAATTTCAATATTAACATGCTTTTTTCTCATGATCATTGACCACCTTAAAAAAATGATGCTTCTTCTATAATATTTTGTACAGGTCAAAACTATCATCTTAGAAGCTTTTCAGGAACCATAATAGCCGTTTAATAAAAATGTTGAAAGACTTGAGTGCCCGCCCCTCAAGTTGGCTACTTTTTCTGGAACGCAATGTCAATTGGCTAATGTTTTACCCAATATCATTCCATATATGCATGGACAATAGAGCACAGTCTAAAGACAATGTCCTATAATTCAGCACTGTAAACGAAAGAACAGTAAGAACATCCCCACGAGGAAGATTTTCTTTACACACCCACATAGTGTGCATAAAATGAACTACTAGCTTATCATTGTCACTTTTACTTCTTTTCATGATGCAAACTTTTGCAAACATCCTATTGAACAAGACTGCCGCAAATAGCCAATAGCAGCATATGGGAAGGTCAGGTGCACACAACCTTACCTCTATTTACAGAGAAGCATCCAACAAGTGATGCTCACTTGACCATCAGACAAGTATTAAATTCCAAGCTTTTACAAACATGATATTGGAAAATAGATAATTGAAATACATATCATTATATAATGTGTGACCTAGCAAGGTGATAAAACATTGTTTCCCAATTTCAGAAAATTAAAAGTGAGCAAGAAAGCTTCCACTAGTCAACCTGCTTATTCATGAGATTTAAAAAGTATTAAGAACCAAGAATCATATTAACTCTTTTCCACCCATTTTGTAGACTTTTGCTCTTGGAAACCTTAGTAGGAGCTGTCACGTTTACCTTCGCTTTTTCTATTATATTTATAAAGACAACAAAGAGGGAGGCATTATTGTTTCAGGAAAGAGAGGTGGAGGGAGAAAAACCTGGCAACCGCAATGTCCCTGACTTCAGCAGAGAAAAGCCCAGGGACAGATTTTGGAACACCTAAAAATGGTCCACCAATATTCATTACTGCCTTTATATGCTTAGCACACCAATCTGATCCACCACCACCGCCCATTGGAGCTGGTGCCTCAACCCATTTCATAAAATGCAAGAAGTATAAAACACCCATTGAATGTGGAATGATAACCGCCTTCTTGCCACCACTTGTAGCAACCATCAGTTCAATATTACTTTTTATCCGACTTAGAGTTTGATCCCTTACCTGTAAATAGAGTTCAGCATCAAGATCAAAATAAATGGAAGCACTCAAACTGAGTATAATGTAAATAAAATTGCATTTTCATGTAAGAAACAATGTTTGCATTATTATGACACCAATAAGAAGCCAAACATTACCTCGGTATTCTGAAATGAAAGTCTCCAATCATACGAAGCCATGTACATGTTTTTCTCCTCATACCCAATTCGAGCCAAATTAGCAATCAGAACAGCCCAAACAAAATATCCAGCAGCAAAGTAGTCTGCAGCCACAAGTCCAGTGACAGGCCTGACCCTTATACCAGAAGGATCCATACCAGTCTCATTGTCCAAGGACATATGCTCCACCCAACATAAAGGCCTGTAAATATGCATCCATAAGATCCAGTTAATTATCACAAGCAAACCATTAATTAGAAAATGAGCCTCCCAACCCCAGAAGTACAAATACATGTACAATCTAGTGTTTCATCATGACTTGCACTACCAGGAGGTCCAGGACATTAAAGTGCTAATCATGTGGCTAGACCAAGATTCAGAGACATAATTTTCTTATTAAAATGATTAGGTTAAACTACCAACAATGAAATACAAGACGCTATATAATTCTCATTTTCCCCTTTAACTGACAATAAGAGGCTAAAACTAAATTCTCCACTATCCATACAAAACAAAAACAATCCATCCATAAGGTTACCCTTAATTCAGAAACAGTACACAATGGAAACATCACTCATTTTCTCTTCCCTCTTTCTAGAATCCAACATACATTTCCTGCCTCAGCACATCAAGAAAAATAAACTTTTTTAGTGCGCACAAATTTTTTTGTCTGGACTCAATATCAATTTTTACCAACTTTATATATTTACCAAAAGCTGAGGTTCATAGCCATCCTAAATAAGTAGAATAGAACATTATAAAAAAGTGTACCTACTATAAAGTAGTGAGTCTACATAAATTCTATCAAATTTTGAAAAAGCTAGAAGCAACCACTAAAATTAGACAAGTTCTACTCTAAGAAAGAAGAAAGTAACAGCTCTATATGCAAGAATTGATCATCGCTCTTCAACAATTAAAGTAAATCTGTAGAATTCCACCACATCTAGTTACTAAAATTTTCAAACTAACACCAAAGTGTCCACAATACCAATTCATTAAACTCCAAAAATAACCATAACTATTTTATTTTTTTTATTTTTTTTGCTAACTTAACCATAACCATAACTAATTTTAACTCCCAACTTATCATTTAATTACTTTTTTCCACATTGAAATTGTTAGAAATAAAAGAAGAAAAAGAATTGATACCTCTTGTACACCTCTCCGAAAGTGCCGCCCCAAAGGCGCTTCCGGAACAGTCCATCGGAACAATTGTGGCCTTCCCAGAGTTCGAGCCCGCCGGTTACAATTCCGGGCACAAACACGACCGGATGTTTGACCTTTAGTCCTTCTTTCAGCAGTTTAACGCCAGGAGGATCTGGTAACGGTCCTGTAATTGCCTCGGTAACGAATTGCGGAAACGACGCCGGCATCGCATTGTATAAGAAGAGCAAAAACCACCAAACAGTACATATGCAACCTACAAACCAACAGCAACTATCCAAACACGACCACTTGTTCTTCTTCTCTAGGGCATTTTGTTTAATTATCTTCTTCTTTTTGTGATCTTCTCCGCCGTCCGATGGATTTCCATCTGAACTTTCCGGCTTCTCATTTTCAGGTGATTTTTTCCTCCTAATCACAGGCATATTTGTTTTTCAAAGTTAATTTACTTGAATAAATTAATATAGTTAGGGTTTTGATGAAACTTGAACAGCTGACGTGATGCGAGCCGCGAAGATAGAGGAGCGGTAGCTAATCGCCTAATCCTGATTCTGATCAAGGAGTAAGAGAAACTATGGGACTTTAATCTTTTATACTAAAAGGAATGGCTGTCAGTGATCGTCTGTAAGTGGGTCCATCGACTGACATGATAACGTGGCGTGAGACTAATGATCGTCCAACCGTTTTAATTGTGGTTAACATGATGATGTTAATTTTAATTAATTGATCAATATATTATCGACACGCAATTCACAGATTGAAAGGTGATATTTTTTGTGTGTCAACACTGTATTGGTCAATTGATCAATTTATTTGAAATTAATTTTATGATAACCAGATTTGTTTTAACTCCGATAATTTTCTGCCCATACAACAAAATTATGAACCCTGCTTATTAAAAAAGCATATAGGTTAGGTAATTGATATTTTCACATAAAAATTGATATTTTTACATGATTTATCTTATATAAATAGTAAATAAATTTCACCTCCATACGAAAGAGACTCATGTGAAAATATCAATTTTTTATAAGTTATACTTTGAATAAAATTATAAACAGATGAAATTACTTTAATTAAAATTACGTTTAACTTAAAAAACATCATATCGGGAGGGTCTCTTTTCACTTTTAAAAGACTCCCGCATATAATTTTTATATCATTAATTTTGTATTTAGTTTGTTTGTTTTATTATTCTTTTATTTTCAATTTCACTTAGCAAAATACGATCCTGCCAAGAAGGTAGAATGTCTTTTGCTCTAAGTTATCAACCCATCGTCAGTATTGGTGCACAACAGGCCAACTTGGCCTAGCCTGACATGGACATGTCGTTAACAGGCCAGGCCAGGTCCTAACCTTGGGCATGTCAGGTCAGGCTTAGCGCATAAAAGTATAACCTGCAGACTAGGCTAGTCTGGTCCAGTCCAACCAACTCTTTTTTTTTTTGGGCCCTAAAATATAATTAGTGGTCTTATATATGTATATATACATATAACGATAACTATAAAAAAATATCAAAAAATATACTTTTTCATATATTTATTAATCATATTAAGAGTTAATTAAATTCGATTGTACCATGGTAGTCATTATATTTTTCTTTTATTTTTAACCGTTGTTTACTTAGTTTAAGTTACTTACTTTAGTTTATATTGTTTACTTTATTGTCAAATGCCAGGTTCGGGATTTGAGAAAGGGGGCATAGGTCGTCTATTGTCAGCTTGTCAACTGTCAAGTGTCAAATCTCATCTTTCTTTCTTTTACTGTTGGAAAGGGTGGCTACCTAGCTGGCTATTTGGTTGGACCGTTGCTAGTTAAGTTGGACTAGGAGCTGCTTATTAACAAAAAAAATTATGTCCTTGTGTTAGGTTGCTAGCAAATGAGTTGCACATACTGTGAGGATAAACGACAGGTCAAACCTAAGATGCGGATCAGGCCAAGCACAGGTCGGACTCAGGCCATATGTCGGTCCAAGCTAGACATTTTGGCCAGGTCAGACTAGGCCAGGTTCTTACATTAAAATTGCAGCCTGTTAAAAGCCTCCAAACTATGTTGGATAAAGGCCACAGACCTCGAGCTTTTTGTACACCACTAATTCTCAATATCAAAATGAGTACTATTGTAAGACCCCAACTTTTTTATGAATAAGATTTAATTTTCTCTATATGTTATTTTAAATAGTAAAGTGTTGATTTGATGAATGTGATAAGTTATGGGGTGATAGGTGCAAATTTTACAAAGTAAGCAAGTGGTAATAAAATATTTATTGTGTCGAGAAATATTCTTGTTGTCGAAAAATATTCGTACGACGGCGCAGTCATTTGTGGGCCACATAACGGAAAACTGTCGGATGAAGAAAACGACAATAATAGGTTTTCTTAAAATAACGGTAAAACTGTTATCGTTAAACTGTTAAAATACCCGGTGGTTAAAGAGCAGTGATACGCGTTGTTGCACAGTAGCACACAGTATTGTATAGTATTTTAAATTATTGGTTTTTACGTAAGAAGTCACTTACTCAATAATTGTTACAGTAATTACTGTTCAATATTTTATATTATTGATTCAATAATTGTCACTGCACAGTATTTCATATTATCAAATCAATAATTCATATTATTTGAATAATATTATTAGATAGCATTATTGGCAATGTCTATGAAGTTATGTCTAGAAAAGGGGTTTGGTCATCTAATTGTGCGCCAGTAAGGAGAAATTTTTATCGGAAAGCCCCCTCTTTCCTAGGAACGACCTGGTTGTCAATATTGTGATTCTGTAATATTATTTGTGAATAATAATTGATTATTAATAAAAATGATAAGTAGATATTTATTCAATTTTGATATAAATGAAATTTTTTTTAGTAAAAGAGATATTTGTTGAAAGTTGACATTTTATCTTTTTTGATAAAATAATTCATCCAAATATATTATTATAATATTACATTATAATAGTATAATGTGATGATAAAATAATATAATTTTATAATTTAAATGGTAATATTTTTACAATAAATTCATGGTATAAGAATAAAATGAGGAGGAAGAGAGCAAATTGGATCTGAATTGTTTTTGTTGCTACAAATGTTTTAAGGAAGAAAATTGTGTAAAATATGTTTTGTGGGGGGGGGGGGGTTGTCCTTTTTGTGCTGATGGTTTTTTTGTCAAACTGAGTGTTCATCTGCAAATTTTTGTCAACTTTGGTGTTCTGGCATTTTTTTATAAATAGGGTGCTTAGTTAAAAATGAAAGTCACACCAAAATCAGAAATTTCTTTCTCTATACTATTGAGCGTATTTCTTGTGAGTATTTAGATATTTTGAGTGTTGATAACAGTGCAAGATTTTTTCAGCATAATATCCGATAATCCAGACCGATCTAGTATTATACTGAGGTAAGGGATATTATTTTTCTTGTAAATGATGTTAGTTTCTTTCGATATTCGTAAAGAATATTATTTTCTTTAATATTCCATATTATGAAAGTAATAATATTTCATTTCATATTCCCAAACTTAAACTTACTACGGTAAGTATTGCTTCTATAATTCCTGAAATGATCAGAAATTCCTTGAGTTTTGCGTTTCATCTAATATCATTTCACCGGAATGTTGGTATGAACTTTCTTATGAAATTTTTACCATTTCATGTCAGAATTACTATTCATCCGTACGGTACTATTCATACGTACGATACTATTCAAGACAAAAATCAAATTTTCTTTTCTTTGTCCAAGTTATCTTTTATGGGTCTTATTTTTGAAATTGGATCCATATTTTGATCTTCATTCTTGAATTTTGCTCCACAATTGATAATTATTGAACATTCTTGAACTTGGATAGATTAAATTACGAATCTCTTATATTTGTCTTTTATCTCACTTAATTCGTTCTTTATATTATTTTTCATCATCCTCAGTCGTAAATTATGATGAAAGTTATCTTTGGCCTATAGTGCAAAGATGAATGATTATTTGATGAATATCTTTGGCCCGTAGTGCAAAGATGAACATGTATTGGTATGATCATGACCACTGGTGATACAAATGAATATCTTTGGCCCGTAGTGCAAAGATGAATATTTGATTTGAATATATTGATAGATGTTACAGGGATAAAATATTAATGATGAACTTTTAAATCATAGAAGATAGTAGACATCATTCTCTACTTAACTCTTCTAATGAATTGTTATTTTCGCTGCAGTTGTTGATCTAAAACTTGTTGTCCATAATATTTTATCTGATTTATTGAAGACTAACGATAAATTATTCTTCATTATCTTAGTCATAATATTCTTTACTGGCTAGTTGAGCTCACCCTTTTCTTCCATTGTTATCTTTAGAAAATGAGAATGTCGCAGGGACTAGTAGGGAGACAGAGTAATGGTCCGAGATAGAGTAGTAGTAGTCCTCACTATTTTTGTAAAATAGTGTGATAATAATTATAATGAGAACTTAGTTTGAGCGTTTATATTTTTTACATGTCTGTATTGACGCTCACAGTTGTGTGGTCATATTTTGTACGACCGTTTGATATAAAAGATTGTATTTGGATTTTGTACTATGTATTTGGCGACTCAGAATGGGTTGGGTATTGAACCTATTTTGGAGGCGTCACAGTTGATATCAGAACTTAGGGATATGATCTCTGGCGGAGATATGAGAATAGAACTAGGAGGGTAGAGACGAGTAAAACCTTCGCTAGTGTGTCCTACCTAAGCTTATTTGATATTTAATTGGTCTGTCAAAACATAGAGTTAATATGTGATATGTCAATTTATTTAATTAACCCTTGTTTTATGGCATTATTTGAGAATGACAGCTGAAAATATAAACAATTGAGCATTTGAGACCACTTAGACACCGCTAATCACCAACCAGGATAATGTGCAATAAAAAGGCAATAATCCTCATGTAACAACACCACTGATCAAACGATGAACGATGAGATGTTTAGAAGTTTTTTTCAGTTCATGCAAAATCAGACGAGGGAGACACGTGTTCAAAATACAGGTGGGAATAATGGTAACTCGCGACTTGTCACTGCCAAGCAATTCAAAGAGTTGGAACCACCAGAATTTTTGGGAAAGCCAGATCCAATAAAGGCGGAAACATAGGTTAAGCAAATTACCAAGATATTTGATGTCTTAGGATGCACGGAGTAGCAAAAGGTTCCATTCGCCACCTTTATATTCCGTGGAGAGGTAGATTACTGGTGGAAATCTGTGAAGCGTACTTAGCCTTACGCACTCAAGATGTCTTGGGAAGAGTTCCAAAAATTATTCAATGACAAGTACTTTCTCGAAAGTATTCGTCATATGAAGGAGGTAAAGTTCATCAAACTGGAACAGAATAACATGACGGTATCCCAATACGAGGTTAAGTTCGCGGAGTTATCCCGGTTTGCATCTCATTTGGTGGATAATGAGGAACGTATGACATGGATGTTTCTGAGAGGCTTGAAACCCGAAATTCATCAATACCTCATTTCTCACAAACTTTGCTTGTATTCAGATGTTGTGAACAGGGCTCAATTATTGGAATGGGATAATGAGTCTGTTCAACCAAGGGACAACAACCAGGGTCGTACCGGTGGCAACAGTCATCGGAACAATGATAACCAGTGTGGAAAAAATTATCAGGCCAGAAGCGGTAACCACTCCAGTGGTAATCGTGGCCGTGATAATAGAAGAAGTGAGTCGGGGGAAGATTTCAAAAAGAGAAGGTACAACAATGATAATGTAAAGACGTCGGCAGCTGCACCAACACCAACAACTGTGTCTAGGGGAAGAGAACGACCACCAGTCGTATGTTATAAATGCGGACAAGAGGGACACATCAGTCCAAACTGGATACAGCAAACCAAGGTGAGTTCTAACTGTGGAAAGGAAGGTCACATAGCTCGAGTCTGTCCTATAGCGAAACCAAGTCCAGCTGGGACGGTGGCACCAAAGGCTGTTAATAAGTGGGATTTATACCCACGAATCAAACTCTTTTAGCTTTGTGATTTAACTTATTTTCCTATTCTGTTAATGCTTTTATTTATGGATATTGTATTTTTGGCTTAAAGATGTTTTGCAAGAGTTATTAGGTAAAATTTTATGTTTTTAGAGACAAAGTGGTCATTTTTCTAAGCCCAACGCCGCAGCGACGGTTGCCCTTCATAAGCTGGCGCCGTAGCGCCAGAGGCCCTTCAACTCCCTGGACACCAAGCGCCGCAGCACCCAAGACAATACAAAGTTGGCGCTGCAGCGCCAGAGGCCTACTCCAATCCCTGTATACATGGCGCCGCAGCGCCTCTGCCAAGCATTATACTGGCGCCGCAGCGCCAGAAGCAATCACCGACTTTAAAGATATTAAGCAACGCCGCAGCGCTGCTGCAAGGCTTAGAGCTGGCGCCAGCGCCAGCTCCGGTGGTTTGGCAGAAAAGGTCATTAAATGACTTAAAAAAAGGAGGATTCTCTAGCAATTAATTTTCTTAGCCTCCTTTACTTCCTACAAGAGTTTTAGCTAGCTTTTAATGTTTTCTAGCTTTTAGGAGAGATCTAGTGGTGCTTAAAGTATTCAGAATTCATTGTGTCCTTCACAACTCGGACTCTACGCAGCGAAGGGAAGAGTTGGAGCTGAAAAACTTCACGAGAGGAGTTTTCTTTAGCCAAATCTTTTATTCTTTTGTGTAATTTTGAGCATGTTGAACTCTTTGATGTTGATAATTAATTCAGTAGTTATGAACTAATTCATTTCTAGGATTGCAATGTAACCTAATGTTAGTTTAATCAAATATCTCTCCTTTTTACTCTATTGACTCATGTGTGAATGGATTATTGTACTTCATGCTTCTTTGATTGATTGCTTGAGGTAGGAATTGATATGGCTTTTAATTGATACTGTAAAATTGATATTATTGCCTAACCTAAGTGCAACAACACTTGTATTGTTCATGGCCTTGAGTTTGTGAGCAATTCTTGCATAATAGAATAGGAATATTTCTATTTGCCATGTGTAATATGTGAGAACAGTGCTTAATGACCCTTAGACTATTTCTTTTCACCATAGGAATGTGATGATTTATATAGCTGAGGGATTGCATTTGACCATCAGAAGAGGCTTATTTACACTGTTAGTTCTCGATTAACCATTCTTGTGAGTCATTGCTTATAATTGGAGAGTTAGGAGATTAAACAAAGCATTAAGGGAGTTGTAATTATAGTTTGCCTTTTTTGAATCAACTCTTTCTCTCACTTGATGTTTTAATTAGTTCTAGGTTAACAAACAACCGATTATCAACCGTTTGAACCAGATTGTAATGACCTGTTTAGTGTTTGAATAATATTTAGTACTTAGTCCTTGTGGGTTCGACACTCTACTTTTATCACTATATTACTTGTTTGACCGCGTATACTTGCGCGTGTTCATATATCGCATTTGCGACCAACAGCTGTCCCAGACAAGTCAAAGTCGGTGGTTCTAGGGAGAGCGTTTGTCATGACTACCCAACAAGCGAGGAACCCAAACGAGGTTATCACAAGTAAGCTAATCATAAACTTTTGCGAAGTCTATACCTTATTAGATACCGGTTCTACCCCTTATTTTATTTCACCTACTTGTGCTCAACGTGTGAACTTGACTCCTGAGAAATTATACTTTGACTTATCTGTTGAAACTTCGTTGGGAGAAACCTTCGTTACATCCACAGTTTATAAATCTTGTTTGATTCAAATTGGCACCTTCACATTACCTGTTGATCTTATCTCTTTGAAAATACTTGCATTTGATGTGATTTTAGGAATCGATTGGTTAACCACTTATCATGCCAAAATTGATTGTTTTTCGTAAGGTTGTTAGTTTTCATATTCCTAACCAACCTGTTGTGCGAATTCAAACAACCAAACCACTAAAATCAATCACTGTCATTTCAAGTCATAAAGCTATTCATTTATTAAAAAACGGATGTCAAGCTTTCTTAGCCCATGTCACCGATTTAAACAAGAATATGTCAGATTTAAATGATATTTCTGTTGTTAATAAATTCCCTGGTGTATTTCTTCGAAGAACTTCCTGGTCTACCCCCGGAACGTGAAGTTAAATTCTTTATTGACCTTGAACCCGGTACAAAACCCATTTTTAAAACCCCATATCGAGTGACTCCTATTGAACTTCAAGAGTTAAAGGTCCAACTACAGGAGTTGTTAGACATCAGCTTTATACGTCCTAGTACATCTCCTTGGGGTGCTCCTGTTTTATTCGTAAAGAAGAAAGACGGGAGTATGTGACTTTGTATTGACTATCGAGAGTTGAACCATGTCACCATCAAGAATAGGTATCCATTACCTCGCATTAATGACCTGTTCGACCAGTTGCAAGGTGCACAATTCTTTTCAAAGATCGATTTTTGTTCTGGATATCACCAGTTAAAGATTAAAACTGATGACATTCCGAAGACTACCTTCAGAACTCGATACGGGCACTATGAATTTTTAGTCATGTCTTTTAGATTGACTAATGCTCCTGTTGCTTTCATAGATATGATAAACCGTGTATTCAAGGAATATTTGGATCATTTTGTGGTTGTCTTTATTGATGACATCCTCATTTACTCCAAAAGTTATGAAAATCATGAACAACACTTGATGCTGGTACTCCAAAAGCTTCGTGAAAATAAGCTATATGTCAAGTTGAAGAAATGCGAGTTCTGGCTTGATGAAGTAGCATTCCTTGGACACGTTGAATAGAAACGTGGAATATCAATTGACCCGACGAAGATTGAAGCAATACAAAGTTGGGAGCAACCTAAGTCGGTAACCGAAGTACGTAGCTTTCTGGGCTTAGTTGGTTATTGTCGAAGATTCGTAGAAGGATTTTCTCGAATCCCTACTCCATTAACTCATCTGACTCGAAAAGATACAAAATTCGTATGGAACGAGAAATGCGAGAAGAGCTTCCAAGAGCTCAAGAGGAGACTCATCTAAGCACCTGTTCTGACAATACCATCTGGTACGGATGGATTTGTCATCTACAACGCTGTTTCGGGCAAAGGGCTAGGATGTGTTCTCATGCAACATGGGAAAGTCATAGCTAATGCCTCGCGACAACTCAAAGAATATGTGAGGAATTATCCTACTCATGATCTAGAGTTGGCAACAGTCATTTTCGCGTTGAAGACCTGGAGACACTACCTGTATGGGGGAGAAAGTGGAGATCTATACGGATCATAAGAGTCTTAAATATTTCTTCACTCAAAAGGAACTCAACATGCGACAACGACGTTGGCTTGAGCTGTTGAAAGATTACGACCATACCATCCTGGAAAACCGAACGTGGTAGCTGACGCGTTGAGTAGAAGATCATATACGGGAACGAGTGCGATTTTGTCAACACAAAGGCCAATTTTGTATGACTTACAAAGGATGAAGATATAGTTAAAGACTCCAGAGACCCACGTGATGCTATCAAATATACGCGTAGAACCAACTTTAATTGATAGAGTTAAAGCTGCTCAAACTATAGACCCGGAGCTGATGAATATGAAGAAGAAGGTGTTATTCCAGAAGCAATAATTGATGAAGAAGGAATACTTTGAGTCAACTCTAGACTTTGTGTTCCTAACGATTCTGATTTGAAGTATAAAATCATAGTGGAAGCACATAACACACCGTTTACAATCCATCCTGGAAGTACCAAAATGTATCGTGATCTTCGACATACATTTTGGTGGAGCAATATGAAGAGAGAAATTGTGGAGTTTATCTCGAAGTGTTTAACGTGTCAACGTGTTAAGGCGGAGCATCAAGTGCCAAAGGGTCCATTGCAACCACTTGAAATTCCAAAATGGAAGTGGGAGCACATCAACATGGATTTCGTTACTGGTCTTCCCAAGGTTTCTCAAGGCATAGATGTAATTTGGGTTATTGTCGATAGATTATCAAGTCGGCTCATTTCTTGCCTATACGAGAAACTTATTCACATGAACGTCTTGCTCGTATGTCCATAAATGAGGTTGTAAGATTGTATGGTATGCCAGTATCCATAGTTTTGGATCGTGACCCAAGATTCACTTCACGATTTTGGGTCAACTTGCAAAAAGCTATGGGCACCGGTTTACGATTCAGTTCGGCATATCATCCTCAAACGGACTGGCAATCAGAAAGGACTATTCAAACTCTTGAAGATCTATTGAGACTCTGTGTTCTAGACTTCCAAGGGAGTTGGGAAAAGTACTTACCATTGGTGGAATTCTCCTACAATAACAGTTATCAGGCAAGTATAGGCATGGCTTCATTTGAGGCGTTGTATGGACGAAAGTGTCGATCCCCAGTATGCTGGGAGGAGGTGGGTGAAGCAACATTGTTGGGACCGGAGTTAGTACGTATGACTATGGAAAAGATTCAAATGATCTGGCAACGTATACAAACAGCACAAGATCGACAAAAGAGTTATGCTGATTTTCATCGAAGAGACGTGGAATTTAATGTCGGAGACCATGTATTGTTACGTGTTGCTCCATGAAAAGAAGTTACGAGATTCGAAAAGAGAGGAAAGCTCAACCCACGATTTATTGGTCCATTTAAAATTCTCGATCGAGTAGGAACTGTGGCCTATAGACTCGCCTTACCTCCAAGCATGTCTTGTGTTCATAACGTTTTTCACATATCCATGCTTCGTAAATATGTGAAAGACCCAAATCACATTATTTAATTAGAACCAGACGAGATAGCCGAAAATTTAACGTATGAGGAGGTACCTGTCAAGATCTTGGATAAGAAGGAATATGTTCTACGCTCAAAGATTATACCTCAAGTTAAAGTTTTGTGGAGGAACCATGATATTGAGGAAATGACCTGGGAATTAGAATCGGAAATGAAAGCGAGGTATCCTCACCTTTTCAAAATACCAGGTACGTACGTCAATTTCGAGGACGAAATTTCATAAGGAGGGGAGGTTGTAAGACCCCAAGTTTTTTATGAATAAGATTTAATTTCCTCTATATATTATTTTAAATAGTAAGGTGTTGATTTGATGAATGTGATAAGTTATGGGATGATAGGTGCAAATTTTATAAAGTAAGTAAGTGATCATAAAATATTCATTGTGTCAGAGAATATTCGTTTGGTCGGAAAATATTCTTGTTGTTGGGGAATATTTGTACGATGGCGTAGTCATTTGTGGTCCCCATAACGAAAAATTATCGGATGAAGAAAACGACAAGAATAGGTTTTCTTAAAATAACGACAAAACTGTTACCGTTAAATTGTTGAAAAAGCTGGTGGTTAAAGAGCAGTAATGTGACGCCCCCAAAATAGGTTCCATACACAACTTACCTATTCTGAGTCGTCAAGAAATATATGGTACAGACTCCAAAAATAAAATCTTTTATATCCAATTGTTGTATATAATATGACCACACATAAAGTGTGAGTTTTAATATGAATACAGTACCCACACTCTTTATCAATGATACGTTACATAAAAGTACAGTCAATAACTATTTTATGAATTCAAATATTTGAAAAAAGCTCAAGAAAACCTTCGTACATGGGAGGCCATGCTTCTAAGTTATAATATATATCATATGACTTGAGAATTAACCTTGGTTGACCCAATAGACCCCAAAGAAGAACGAGAAGATTATTATCTTGTTCATTTCAATGGTGGGTATTCTCTTGCCATATAATTATCTCAATTGTCTCAAACTGAGAATTGTATTCCAACTATATTCCAAGATTATATAGGTAGTGCTCATAGATATAATCAGCAAGTGGATGCGCACAACTATGTCTTATAATAACATGAAGTTGTATGAGGTTAGACATCTTGTATGATAGTGGCAACACACCCTTCCAAAGTCGGGTTCACCTCGCCTAAGTCGGGTCACCAAAATTAACTGTTAAATGACGTATAAAATATGACACACACATTTAAAGTTCTCAATACAATTATATATTGTCATGCTATTTTATAATATATTGAGAAACTTCAACAGTCACCGACCATCACTCTAGTCCCTTGTTATCCCCGCTCGACCCAGCTACACTCTTATTACCTGAAAGAAATTGTGAAGCAAAAGGGTGAGCACAAATAGCCCAATAAAGAATATTATGACTAAAGATAATTAAATTATCAATAACTTTCATCAGTAATGAATCAGATCTTTAGAACCTTAGCCCTTAACAGGAAAAAATCTAATAAAATACAATAGACAACAAGTTTTAGATCAACAACTGCAGCGGAACAAGCAATCCATTAAAAGAGTCAAGTAGAACATAATGTCTATTATCTTCTCCGTGTTTAAAGTCCACCAACAATATTTCATCCATGTAACATCAATCAACAGTTCCTGGCCACAATCATGTAAATAGTTCATGATCATAATTATGTTGATTAATTCCTCTTCGCACCCAGGACAAAAATAATTTTCATCACCTGTCTTTACCTGAAATACCAAAGATCATGGTTATACCAAATCACAGTTCCTTTACATAATCATGCTAATAAATTCATCTTTACACTCAGGCCAAATATATTTATTTGTAACATCAATGGTCATAATCATGTCAAACATCTGTCTATCTTTGCACTACGGGCCAAATATATTTAACCGTAACATCAATGATCATGGTTATACCAAATCATAGTTCCTATTCATAATCATATTAATAAATTCATCTTTTCACTCAGGCCAAAGATATTCTCCACAATTTAAGACTGCGGTTGATGAAAAAGAACGAATTAAGTGAAATAAAAGAGAAATATTAGAGATTCGTAATTTAATCTATCCAAGTTCAAGAATGTACAATAATAATCGATTGTGGAGCAAAATTCAAGAATTAAGATCAAAACATGGATACAATCAAAGATAATTTGGATAGAAAAAAATATAATTTTTTTTCTCGTGAATAGTAACTCGTCATGAAATGATAAAATTTTCATAAAAAGTTCAAACCAATATTCAAGTGAAATGATATTAGATGAAGCGCAAAACTCAAAGAATTTTTGATTATTTCAGGAATTATAGAAGCAATACTTACCGTAGTAAGTTTAAATTTAAGAATATGAAATGAAATATTATCACTTTCAAAATATGGAATATGAAAGAAAATAATATTCTTTATGAATATTGAAAGAAAATAACATCATTTACGAAAAAAATAATAGCCTTTACCTTAGTAAAATACTAAATCTGACTAGAATATCGAATATTTTGTTGAGAAAAATCATGCACCGTAATCCACACTCAAACTAGCCTTATACTCACAAGAAATACGCTCGATATTATAGAGAGAAAATTTTCTTATTCTGGTGTGATTTTCATTTCTTAATTAAGAACTCTATTTATAGGAAATGCTTAGCACACCAGGATTGACAAAATTTCCTACGGTGGCTTCTCAGCACCCAACTTTGAAAATCAAGCAACCACCTCCAAGGACCAACACTCATCGGCACATTTCACACACAAAAGGACAAGTGGGGCCCACACATGTTTTAATTTAAACAATATTTAAAAACTTCAATAATTCATAATAAATAGCTCATTTATCAGAAAATACGAATCTTATGTCCATTCCATATAAAATTTAATTCTCTACAACTTTGTAAAAGAAAGATTTTTCAAATTCTGAACGAAAAATGATCTAAATTTACATACGGATGAAAATTTTCAAGCCTCCACCTTTGAAAATAAAGACTCAGTACACCAAAGATAATTTCAACAAAGCCTCCACCAAATTCAATTCTCACATGTTTATATAATATATATATATATATATATATATATAGGGATAAGGTTCAAAAATGCCCCTGAACTTTACCCCGAGGGCTACCCAACACCCTAAACTTTTTTTTTCACAAAAATGCTCATAACGTTACATTTTTTTGGTCGATTTTGCCCCTGGCCCAAACTGAGTTGCCACATGGACTAACTTTTCTATACGTGGCTAACATTGTTAACGAGGCTTCAAACAAAGCTTGATGACTTAGCTGATGACTTAACTGATGAGGCTTTGTTTGTTATCTAAAAGGGGCAAATCAATTCTTCTTGCCCAAATATTGGTCTCTTGCCATAGAGAAGAAAAGAAGAGAAATAGCAGAGAAGAAGAGGCGAAGCCCTAATCGTAGAGAGGAGAAGAAAACACAGCCCTAATCTTCATCTCCATGGCTCACTATTCGTCGTCATCTTCATCCTCTGCTCGAAAACGCACCATTGAGACTGATTATTAAGCTTTGCCAATCTGTTATTGTGGGTTAAGAGCTCTTATGTGGACCTCATGGAGTGAAACAAATCCTGGAAGGAGATTTTTCTCATGCTCGAAATTTAGAGTAAGATCTTATACTTTAGGTTGATTTAGTGTTTGGAAAAGGTTTTGACCGAGTACAATTTACCCTGATTTTTAATTTTTTGGTTTCAGGAAATAGGATGTGGGTTCTTTGTATGGCATGATCCACAAATGTGTGATAGAGCAAAAGTTGTCATAAATGATTTGAAGAGGGAGAACAAGATTTTACTGAATAAAGAGCTGAATTGCAGTCCTCAAGTTGACGGGGCATCTGAATTGAAAGAATTGGTTCAGGAACTAAAGAATTTGAAGTCAAATGGACATGAGTCTTCTATGAACCAAATCAAAGAAGTAGATTATTTGAACAGGAAATGCATTGCTATGTTATTTTTAGTTACAATTATCTGCATTTCTTTTATGCTACTTAGGTAGAAAAATGGTGTTAGATGAATTGGTAGTGTGGAGAATTGTAATGTAATGCAGTTTGACATTTAAAGTTAACTCAATGTGATTGGTGAATTGTGTTAATGGAAGTCCTTGTTTGAGCACTGTGCTAATTGTAATGTAATGATTTTAGTCCATATGGTAATGCAGTTGTGCAAGTCTTTGGTGAATGGAAGTTATTGTTTGAGTTCCCTGTTTGAGTAACAATAGGCTGCCATTGGTATTATTTTTTTACATCAATGTCAAATGTCAAAGTCCATGGTGAAATGTCAAAATTTTTATATTGAACAACACACAGATACCAAAAGACAATGTCAAAATATATTTCCAAAATATAGGCTTCAAAAGCATGTTCATTACATTAACTTTTAACTGAGCATAAACACTTTAACATTGTCCAAAATATATTGCTCAGTTCCAAAAGCATAATTAGAAGAAGTATAATTACAAAGTAGGCTCTAATAGCCAACAAAGTTTAATGGACAATTTCCCAAAAAAACAACACTATTAGAAGTTCAGTTATCTCCACTACCATTAGGAGGAATTTCTTGTGACTTGCTTGCATTGATGCTCCTACTAATCCTCTCATCCCTATCTGTCATAAGCTGTGTGGTAGTGATGCAGCTTCAACCTCTCTATTGCAGTCTTGGAGGTTTGAAAGGCATGTTGGACATTATTACATGGCCACTATCACCTCTGTGGTTTATTTTTGTATTGCCAACTGAAGATGATGCTTTGTTTGTAGCTTTGTCTGCTCTTAGTTGAGCTTCATTTGGGATTAAAAATCTAGTGTTAGGGTCAATAATAGGTGGCTGTGTCTGACTCCCTTCATTGAGAATTGTTGAAGATGTGCCACTCTGCATGTATACAAAACAGCATCATTCTGCATCCACTCTAACCAAAGGACATCATATAATGTTAATCAGAATGAAGGACATATTCATTACCTTGTATGTTACCCCACCAATGTTGTCATCATATAACAACCCAAATCCTTCACCTTGGCTGGGTTGCTTCCTGGAATGAGCTCTTGCAGTAGCTCGAACTTGTAATGTTGAAGGCCTTGGCCTTGAAGTAGAAGGTGCACCACTGGCAGTTTCTGCAGTAAACCATCACAGATTAAACCATGCACCAGAAAGAGCTAACATTAAACCATGCACCAAAAATGGCCAACATGACAGATTTTGTAGTATAAGCTTGTGTAACACCTATTAAACCATGCACCAGAGTACTTATGCAGTGTCTATTAAACCAATCACTAGTATGTCCCATAAACATGACAGAATCACCAGTCACTAACATAACAGAATCAATAGTATGACCCTAGACAAAGTACTTTGGTTTAATAGGTGTTACACATGCTTGTGTTTATTTCATAACATAGACAAAAGATTTAGAAAGGTACATGATGTTAGCAAACTGAACATCTTGGTGTACCTGGGTTAGCTTGTACAGGAGGTGAGACTGATGGTGCCTCTGTGTGCACTGTAGATCTAGTTTGGGACTGAGCAGGGACTGAACTTCCTGTTTGTGACTGATTTGGTACAGAGCTTCCTCCTTCTGATTGGCTTTTATTCTGATATAGAGCAAATGTGGTCACAAATACACTATTATGAACCATATATAACTTAGAGACATAAGTAATTTAAAGATTTTACCTTCAAACAGCTTGCTTTGTTGTGTCCTTGTTGCTTACACAGACTGCATGTAACTGTTTTGCCTTTCTTAGATAGTTTTGACACTTTATTTGTAGGTCTGACCTCAGTTTCCTCTCTTCTTCTCTTAATCTTAGGCCTTCCCCTATTCTTTTCAACCTTTGGTGGCTCAACAGGTTTATATTTGTCCATTTCATAGAATCTTTTCCCCCTCACTGGCATAATCTTGTACTTGTAAGCAGCTTGGTATACATCTTTGTCATACCACTTTATACTATGGTTCATTGGGTCCTGCTTGCTACGAACTAGAGCACATATACCATGTTGGCAAGGGATTCCAGTGAGATCCCATGCCCTACATGTGCAAGAGTTCTTGTCCAAGAACACTGTGTAGGTGTCCTCACCCTCCCTGATTTCATAACCTATGTGTCCATTATAGAGCACAGTACATCCAACTGCCATGCTTTTATTTGACTGAAATATTTCATTACTATATGGACTAAAATCATTAATCCACTTCTCACATGCTCTACCAAGAGTTCCCAACCTGTCCAGTATTTTTACCCTAATCCATTCCATCATAGTCCTAATGGGCTTGTGCCTAGCTTCAAGAATCCAGGAATTGAAACTTTCCACCATGTTGTTATCTACTATCCATGAGTTACTTCTGCTACTAAAGTAGGCTCTGCATCATGTATGAGGTGGATAATTCATGAGATCCATTGCTCCTTTTGAACTCATCTCACCAAGGGCCTTCATATTGTCCTTAAATTCTTCCTCAAATGTAGACCAGGCTACTTTCCAAAAGTTCTTCTTCAACTCTCCACCCCTGTGTTTCTTACACCAATTTGCATATATATGACGAGCACACCACATGTGCTCAGCCTCAGGGAGTACATCAATAACAACTTGTATTAAACCCTACATTAAAACATTATAAGTTAGACAACCCAGAAATAAAAAAAAATCTACATTAACATAGATACATAAAATAATCTAACATAAATAAACTACTAATCACTGGCATACCTTTTGCATATCAGATATGAAGGTGTACTGACTGCCATATGCCAAATCAAGATGTTTTTGCAACAAAGTCAGAAACCAAGTCCAGTTGACCTTAGTTTCACTCTTCACATATGCCCAAGCTATGAAAAAATTCTGCTCATCCCCATCTCTTCCTAGAGCTACAAGTAATTCTCCCTTATACTGTGTCTTCAAAAAACACCCATCAAGGCCAATAATAGGCCTACACCCTTCCTTCCAATCTCTCTTGCAAGCATCTAAACAAACAAACATTCTTTTAAAGACTCTTCTCCCTTCCCTTAATTCATCTGTGGACAACTCCACTTGCACTTTAGACCCTGGATTGCTCCTCAATAGTTCTGTTGCATAAGCCTCTAACTCAGAAAACTCAGTAGTAAAGCTCCCTGAGAATTCCTCCATAACCATCCTCTTGGCTCTCTTGCACTTGGAGAATCATTTTCCAGTCTGTCTCGACATCTTTTTTTAGGTATTTAATCTTGTAGTCGTGATGCTCAAGTATTTTTTGTCTGTAAAGCTTGGCCAAGAACTTTGCTGAAACCCTAGGGTTACTGAAAATCCTATAACAATTATAGTCTTCATTTAATGTCTTGACTGCCAACCCGTCCTTTGACACATACAGTAAAAAAAGGCACCCATCATCACACTTTACCCTTATTCTATATGGTTCACTTCTCACATATTTCAATGCCACTCCCCTAGATATAGCATACTTTAATATAGATTCCCTAACTTCAGCTACACTAGCAAATGTCATTCCCAAGCTGAAATAGGGTGTCTGATCATTTACATTGAAACGGACAGGATGTCTTCTCTCACGTGGCACCTGACCTTCATCAGTCATTCTCTCACTATCATCATTATCATCCCCTTCCTCTCTATCATCACTGTCCTCTCTATCATCACCTTCCCCACTATCATCATCTTCCTCACTCTCATCACTCTCCTCTTCATATGTACCATCTTCACTGTCCTCACTCTCCCCTTCATTTGTAACATCTTCCTTACCTACCCTGCTTTCATGTGCTTTATTAATGCTATCAAAAGCATTAAGTACATCAGCACTTTCCATGAAAGTGTCATCACTAGCCTCACCCTCCTCTTCAGGTTCATTTATTATGGGCTTAGGTGGAAAAGAAGGAAGGGCTTGCATTATGGGCTCAGGTGGAACAACTGGAGGTGATTCATCATTAATAATAGGTTCATCTATGGCATATTTTGCAAAGAACTCTAGGACAGTTGTGTCTGACTTGATTTTACTCAGAATTCTCCTAATCCCATGGTTATCCTTAAGTACAAAGAGTCCTTCTTCAATGCTCAGTCTAGGTTCCAAATAATAGACTTCCTTAACACTGGGATATTTCAATTCCTCTATATATGTATTCTTAATGCAAATAAGAGAAAGGTAATCTACATCAAAGTTCTTACATATATAGACATCACCTCCCACATATCTCCACACAGGATCCTCCAGCCATCTGCCCCCATGATGTAAATATACATCTACACTCCCAACCATTCTATCATTAAAAAAAAAACAACCCAGAATTCAGAAATCAGATAACAACAAATTACAAGACAAAAAAACTCAGAAGCATTAACAATGTAATAAACAATAATATAGGGGACCACATGTCCCCTACCAGTCAACACCCAACTGAAACATGGACCACATGTGATGACCATCTTTTACCTATTCTCCCATATAAAATGCACTTTATTAATCAAAAGCAGATATGAAAAGTACCTGTGAAAATCTAAGAGATTCTTTTTCTTCTCAGAGCAATCACAGAGCAAAGTTAGGGCTTTTGTTAGAGCAAAGCAGATACCATGAACTGACTGCAATCACAGAGCAAAGTTAGGGCTTTTGTTATTTCGTCCACTAACTCAGTAAGGCTTCACCTTCGTCTTCGTCTTCGCCTCTTCTTCTTTCCAATTTCTCCTCTCTTCTTCTCTACCGAAAAAGATGTCGATTTGCCCCTTTTGGAAAATAGACACAACTCCAATTTGAGTCATCAAGCTTTGTTTGAAGCCTCGTCAGTAAATGTTAGCCACGTATAGAAAAGTTAGTCCATGTGGCAACTCTGTTTGAGACAGACGCAAAATTGACCCAAAAAATGTAACGTTATGAGCATTTTTGAAAAAAAAAAGTTTAGGGTGTTGGGTAGCTCTCGGGGTAAAGGTCAGGGGCATTTTTGAACCTTATCCCTATATATATATATATATTAAAATATTTATAATTATTAAAAGAATTCCAATTCTATTTGTTTTCTCTTCCACCTCATTTTATTTTTATACCATAAAAATAATGTCATCATTTAAAATATAAAATTATATTATTATATTATCACATTATATTATTATAATGTAATATTATAATAATATATTTGAATAAATATTTTATCGGGGAAGATAAAATGCTAACCTTCAACAAATGTCTCATACTAAAAATTCTTCCCTTTATATCAAAATTGAATAAATATTTACTTATCATATTTATCAACAATGAATTATTATTCACGATTAATATTATAGAATTACAATATTGACAACCAGGTCGTTCCCAGAAAAGAGGGGCTTTCCGATAAAGATTTATCCTTATTGGCGCGCAATTATATAACCTAATCCTTTTCCTCGACAGAACTTCCTAGACATTGCCAATAATGTTATCTAATAATATTATTCAAATAATATGAATTATTTATCTGATAATGTGAAATACTGTGCAGTGACAATTATTGAATCAATAATATAAAATATCAACGTAGCAATTATTGAACCAATAAAATAATATGTAATTGTAGCAATTATTGAATCAATAATATAAAATATTGAACAGTAATTACTGTAACAATTATTGAATGAGTTACTTCTTACGTAAGAACCAATAATTCAAAATATTGTGCAATACCGTGTGCTACTGTGCAACAACGCGTATTACTGTATTTTTATCACCGGGTATTTCAACAGTTTAACAGTAACAGTTTTACCGTTATTTTTATAAAAAAAATTATATATGTTGCTTTCTATATCCGACATTCATTCCGTTATGGGGTCCACCAATGACTGCGCCGTCGTACAAATATTCTCCGACAAAAAGAATATTCCTCGACCAAACAAATATTCTCCGACACAACGAATATTTTATAACCACTTGCTTACTTTGTAAAATTCTTACATCTCACTCATAACTTATCACATTTATCAAATCAGCACCTTACTATTTCAAAATAATATATAAAGAAAATTAAATTTTTATTCATAAAAGTTGGGGTCTTACAACCTCCCCTCCTTATGAAATTTCGTTCTCAAAATTGACGTACATACTTGGTATGTCAAAAAGGTGAGGTTTCATTTCAGATTCTATCTTCCCGGTCATTTCTTCTGTATCATGATTTCTCCATTGCTCATCTCTTAGATTTTAGATATCATTCTAGAATACAGCTTCAAAACAAAGATTAATTGACATATCACAATTTGTTAATTTATTAAGTAAGAAAATTCAACTTAAGTAAGTCACACTGTAAGACTCCGAATTTTATGAAATAGAAGTATTCAATTTTTCTTATAATTATTATTCAGTAAATGGTTAAATTGATAAAAAGATTAAAGTTAAGGGTGATATGTAAGACTCCAATTTTTATGAATAAAGATTTAATTTTCTCTATATATTATTTTAAATAGTAATGTGTTGATTTGATGAATGTGGTAAGTTATGGGGTGATATGTGCAAATTTTGCAAAGTAAACAAGTGGTCATAAAATATTCATTGTATTAGGAAATATTCGTTTAGTCGGAGAATATTCTTTTTGTCGGGGAATATTCGTATGACGGAGCAATCATTGGTGGGCCCCATAACAGAAAACTGTCGGATGAAGAAAACGACAAGAATAAGTTTTTCTAAAAATAACGGCGTGGTTATTACCGTTAAAACTGTTGAAATACCCGGTGGTTAAAATACAGTAATACGCGTTGTTGCACAGTAGCACACAGTATTGCACAGTAATTCTAATTATTGATTCTTACGTAAAAAATCACTACTCAATAATTGTTACAGTAATTACTGTTCAATATTTTATATTATTGATTCAATAATTGCTACATTGCACAGTATTTTAAATTATCAAATTAATAATTCATATTCTTTGAATAATATTATTAGATAGCATTGTTGGCAATGTCTATGAAAGTTCTGTCTAGGAGAGGTTATTTAATTGCGCGCCAGTAAGGAGAAATCCTTATCGGAAGGCCCCCTCTTTTCTGGGAACGACCTGGTTGTCAATATTGTAGTTCTGTAATATTATTTGTGAATAATTAAATTGTTGATAAATATTATGAGTAAATATTTATTCAATTTTGATATAATAAAAGAATTTTTAAGAATGAGATATTTGTTGAAAGTTTGGCAATTATCTTCTCCAATAAAATATTCATTCAAATATATTATTATAATATATTATAATTATGTAAATAATAATATTATTATAATATATATTTAAGCATGTGAGAAAAGAGGTGAACAAGTTGATTTGAAATTCTTTTTTTCAAATTGAGTGTGCAAGTTCATTTTAAATTCGTGCACTCCTTTTCAAGTGGGGAATTTCTTCTGCAAAGTTGCGTTTCTCATGTGCGGCCCCCACCCATAGGAAAAATGAGAAGAGTTAGGCATTGAAATGAGAAAGGTTTGGTAGGAAGTTTGGCAGGTTCTCATTTCATTCCTCCGTGCTGCACTATAAATAGAGGGGTAACCCTCCTTCCTAAAACACACATTCAATATCAGAAATTCTTATTCTATAGTATTGTGAGTATTTTTCTTGAGTATAAGGATACTTTGAGTGTAGCTTTTTGTGCAAGAATTTCTCAGAATAATATCCGATATTCTAGTCAAATCCAGTATTTTACTAAGATAAATGATATTATTTTTCGCGTAAATGATGTTATTCTCTTTCAATATTCATAAAGAATATATTATTTTCTTTCATATTCCAAATTATGGACAAGATAATATTTCATTTTATATTTCTAAATTAAAACTTACTACAGTAAGTATTGCTTCTATAATTCCTGAAATGATCAGAAATTCTTTGAATTTTGCGTTTCATCTAGTATCATTTCATTAAAAATGTTGGTATGAATTTTATTATGAAATTTTTACCTTTTCATGTCGGGATTACTATTCATGTATACGGCACTATTCACGAATACGGCACTATTTATTTGTCCAAGTTGTCCATTATGGTTCCTATATTTGATTGGATTCAAGTTTTGAGCTTTATTCTTGAATTTTGTTCCACAAAGGATTACTATGGAGTATTTTTGAACTTGGATGAACTAAAATACGAATACTTAATCTTTGTCCTTTATCTCACCGAATTCGTTCTTTAAAATATTTTTCATCATCTTCAGTCCTAAATGGTGAAATAACTAAATATCTTTGGCCTGTAGTGCAAAGATGAATGATTATTTGATGAATATCTTTGGCCTGTAGTGCAAAGATGATTGATTATCTAATGAATATCTTTGGCCCGTAGTGCAAAGATGAATATTTGATTTAAGATATATATTGATTGATGTTACAGCGATAAAATATTGATGATGGACTTTTAAATAATAAGAAGATAGTAGACTTCATTCTCTACTTAACTCTTCAAATGAATTGTTATTTTCACTGCGAATATTGATCTAAAACTAGTTGTCCATTATATTTTATCTGATTTATTGAAGGTTAACGATAATTTATTTTTCATTTATTGTTCTTTTCAGGGAATGAGAATATTGCGGGAACTAGTCGGGGAACAGTGTGATGGTCAGAGTAGAGCAGTAGTAGTCCTCACTATTTTTGTAAAATAGTGGGATAATAATTGTAACGAATAAGGAATGAATTTGAATGTTTATATTTCGTATTATATACGATTTGTATTGAAACTCATAGTTGTATGATCGTATTTCTCACAACCTTTTGTTATAAAAAATTTGTATTTGGAATTCTGTACCATGTATTTGACGACTCAGAATGGGTTGGTATTGAACCTATTTTGGGGGCGTCACATAAATTTTTATTACAAACTTAAATAAAATTAAAATAATTATTTTATAAAAATCATAACTAGATAAATTTACATTTCATTTAAATATTTAGCTTGATATTTAATTGAAATAACATACAATGTATAATTTCACAATTTATCATTTAATTCAATATTTAATAATTTGATAACTACAACTATTTTCTTAAAATTTTGATTACATATTATTATCATATATCTGATCAATTATCTTAATAATTAACATAATAAATCATTATTCATGTCGCATGTGTTTCACACGGGGTTGGTGAGCTAGTATAATATATGGTTCAACCACATATTAACTCAAAAATTAAATAGTAGATATCATATTCAAAAATATATTTTTTTTATAGAATACAATAAGAAAACAAACAATATCATAATTAATATAATAAAACTCTGTGATTCGCAAAGATGCGCATGCTAGTATAAATTGGGATTACTTAAGCGACAGAAATATCATTTTTATAAAAATAACAGTAAAATTATTACCGTTAAACTGTTAAAATACCAGGTGATAAAAATACAGTAATACGTGTTGTTGCACAGTAGCACATAGTATTATACAATATTTTGAATTATTGATTCTTACGTAAGAAGTCACTTACTCAATAATTGTTACAGTAATTACTGTTCAATATCTTATATTATTGATTCAATAATTGCTACGTTGATATTTTATATTATTGATTCAATAATTGTCACTGCACAATATTTTACATTATCAAATCAATAATTCAAATTATTTGAATAATATTATTAGACAGCATTATTGGCAATCTCTAAGAAGTTCTGTCTAGAAAAGGGTTAGTTAATCTAATTGCGCGCCAGTAAGGAGAAATTCTTATCGGAATGCCCCATCTTTCTTGGGAACGACCTGATTGTCATTATTGTGAATCTAAAATATTATTTGTGAATAATAATTAATTATTGATAAAAATGATAAAGAAATATTTATTCAATGTGGATATAAATGGAGGAATTTTTCACAAAAGAGACAATTGTTGAAAAAATAATATTTTATCTTTTCTGATAAAATAATTCATTCAAATATATTATTATAATATTACATTATAAGTGTATAATGTGATTATATAATAATATAATTTTATAATTTAAATGATAATATTTTTACAATAAAGTCACGATATTTGAATAAAATGAGAAGAAAAAGAGCAAATTGGGTCCGGAGTATTTTTATTACAAAAACATGTTAAACAAGTGGGTGTGCCCCACTTGTCCTTTTGTTGGTGTGTTTTTGGCTGATGAAAAACCAATTCAAAGAAGTGATGCGGAGGTTTTTTATCAATATATGTATTTTGTCAAAATGAAGGTGTGAAAAAATCATCCGTATGTAAATTTGGGTCATTTTTCGTTCGAAATTTAAAAAAACTTTCTTCTAAAAAGTTGTAGAGAATTAAATTTTATATGGAATGTATATAAGGTTCATATTTTTTTGATAAAAGGGCTGTTTATTATGAATTATTGAAGTTTCTGAATATTGTTTGAATTCAAAACATAAGTGGGCCCCACTTGTCCTTTTTATTTTTTTTACTGGAGAGTTTTCTTTGTTTTCAATGTAATGGTGCTAGGAGGAAAATGAGATGGTGGCTTTTTCCTTTTTCAAAGAGGGAGTGCGCAATATATAATTTTTGTCAGCTTTGGTGTGCTAAGCATTTTTCTAAAAATATGATGCTTAATTAGAAATGAAAATCACACCAGAATCAAAAAATTCTCTCTATAGTATCAAGCGTATTTCTTGTGAGTGTTTAGATATTTTGAGTATTGATAACGGTGCAAGTTTTCGTCAGCATAATATCCGATATTTCGGTCAGATTCAGTATTCTACTGAGGTAAGGGATGTTATTATGTTTCGTAAAGGAGGTTATTTTTCGTAAATGATATTATTTTCGTAAAAGATATTTTGATAAAAGATATTTTGGTAAAGGATGTGATTTTATACTCGTAAGAGGTATTCTTGTTTTCGTATTCGTAAGGGATACTATTTTTCTTGTAAAGGATATTATTTTTCTCGTAAAGGATGTTGTTTTCATTCAATATTCGTAAGGAATATTATTTTCTTCCATACTTTATAGTATGTAAGTAATAATATTTCATTTCAGATTCTTAAATTTAAACTTATTGTGGTAAGTATTGCTTCTATAATTCCTGAAATTATTAAAAATTCCTTGAATTTTGCGCTTCATCAAATATCATTTTACCGGAATATTGGTCTGAACTTTATTATGAAAATTTTACCTTTTCATGTCGGAGTTACTATTCACGAGTTACTATTCACGAGTTACTATTCACGGGTTACTATTTATGAGTTACTATTCACGGGAAAAAATATAATATATTTTTTTCTTGTCCAAATTATTTTTGATTTATGAATCTTACTCTTGAAATTAGATCCATTTTTTGATTATATTGTTCTTATTGTCATATATAATATTTTTATAATCATGGTGATGGAAGTTCTCTTTGACTTGAGTGTAAAGATGGGTAGATTATTGGTATAACCATGACTATGGGTTCTCTTTGGCCAGTAGTGCAAAGATGAATTGTTAACTGGTATGATCATGACCATTAAGTTTACAATTGAATATCTTTAGCTTAAGTGCAAAGGTGAATTGATCAACATGGTTATAAATATTATTTCTATAAATTTTGAAATGATTAGATATTATTTTGGAATTTGTGAATATATTTGGCCTGTAGTGCAAAGATGAGCTGTTGATTTATGAATATCTTTGGCCTGTATTGCAAAAATGAATGATTAATTGATGAATATATTTGGCCCGTAGTGCAAAGATGAATTGATTAGCATGATTATGAACAGGAACTGTGATTTGGTATAACCATGATCTTTGGTGTTTCAGGCAAAGACAGGTGATGAAAGTTATCTTCGTCCTGGGTGCGAAGAGGAATTTAGCAACACGATTATGATTATGAATTATTCACATGATTGTGGACAGGAACTGTTGATTGATGTTACGGGAATAAAACATTGTTGGTGAATTTTTAAAATGGAGAAGATAATAGACATTATGATCTATTTGACTCTTCTAATGGATTGTTCGTTCCGCTGCAACTATGGTTGAAAAGTTTTACCATCTACCATATGTTCTAAATCTCTGAGTTATTACTGACGAATGCTATTGATAATTTGATTATCTTTAGTCATAATATTCTTTACTGGGCTATTTGTGCTCATCCTTTTGCTTCACAATTCCTTTCAGGTAATAAGAGTGTAGCTGGGTCGAGCGGGGATAACAAGGGACTAGAGTGATGGTCGGTGACTGTTGAAGTTTCTCAATACATTATAAAATAGCATGACAATATATAATTATATTGAGAACTTTAAATATGTGTGTCGTATTTTATACGTTATTTAACAGTTGATTTTGGTGACCCGACTTAGGTGAGGTAAACCCGACTTTGGCTGGGTGTATTGTCACTATCATACAAGATGTCTAACCACATACAACTTCATGTTATTATAAGACATGGATGTGCGCATCCACTTGCTGATTATATCTATGAGCACTACCTATATAATCTTGGAGTATGGTTGGAATATAATTCTCAGTTTGAAAAAAATTGAGATAATTATATGGCAAGAGAATACCCACCATTGACTGAACAGTATAGTAATATTCTCGTTCTTTTTTGAGGTCTATTGGCTCAACCTAAGGTTAATTCTCAAGTCCTATGATATCTATTATAACTTAGAAGCATAGCCTCCCATGTACGAAAGTTTTCTTGAGCATTTTTCAAATATTTTAATTCCTAAAATAGTTATTGACTGTACTTTTATGTAACGTATCATTGATAAGGAGTGTAACGTATCATTGATAACGTATCTTTGGCCCGTAATGCAAAGATGGACAGGTGTTGGTCTGATTATGACCACTGGTGATACAAATGAATATTTTTGGCCCGTAGTGTAAAAATAAATATTTGATTTGAATATATTGATTGATGTGACAGTGATAAAATATTAATGATGGACTTTTAAATCATAAAAAATAGTAGACATCATTCTCTACTTAACTCTTCTAATAAATTATTATTTTTGCTGCAATTTTTGATCTAAAATTTTTTGTCCATAATATTTTATCTGATTTATTAAATACTAAAGATAAATTATTCTTCATTATCTTAGTCATAATATTCTTTACTGGGCTAGTTGAGCTCACCCTTTTCTTCCATTGTTCTCTTCAGAAAATGAGAATGTCGCAGGGACTAGTCGGGGGACAGAGTAATGGTCCGAGTTAGAGCAGTATTAGTCCTCACTATTTTTGTAAAATAGTGTGATAATAATTATAATGAGGACTTAGTTTGAGCGTTTATATTTTTTACATGTCTGTATTGACACTCATAGTTGTGTGGTCGTATTTTGCACGACCGTTTGATATAAAAAATTGTATTTGAATTCTATACCATATATTTGACGACTAAGAATGGATTGCGTATTGAACCTATTTTGGAGGCATCACAACTATACAGTAAATAATTACTTTAACCAAAAAAGAGCTTTTAACTTCTATTCAAGTGATTTATGTACCTGCAAATGATTTGACTGATCCTACCCCTATCACAACATTAACAATTTTATATGTTATTATTCTACTATAAAAATGATTACTCGTCAAAACATCTAAAATCCTTATTCATTGTGAGATTCGTTATATTGTATGTGGGATTATGTTCTAGTTGTTGAGACTAAATATTTATAAAATTTTCTTTTGGAAACAGATATTTTCACATGATTTTTTGATATTTTCACATTAAAAATCGTCGCTATAAATCCTATAGCGATAGTTTTTATCGTCGTTATACATCTATAGCGACACTTTTCACGTGAAAACATCAATAATAATAATTAATTATCCTAATTTGATTTAATTTTGTATATATTATAAGAGAGTGTATCGAGTATGTGACGCCCCCAAAAACAAGTACTTAAAACCTACATTTGGTGCTACACGATTTTAAATATTAACAAACTTAAAGCATTATTAAATTAAAGTTATTACATCGAAGTGCTTCTATCCCTAGTACGAAAATCTTAAATAAGTCTTAACATGATAGGTATGTAGTAATGTCACCCAAAAACCTATCTATTATATAAGACTTTGCCCTTATCCTTTCCAGAACTCTCAGATTCATCTTTCTTAACTGAAAACATTTATAATAAAGCAAGAATGAGCATTTAATTGCTCAGTAAGTATAATAATCAATAATTAACATGCAAAAGAAATAAATGCTTTCAGCTGATTTCGCTTTCACAGTAAAACAAGTCTGTAAAGCAATTAACATAAACTGTGACGATAATCTCAATTTTTGAAACGACGTAGGGATTTAAACATGCTAAGTCGTTTAATAATTCAAGAACTTGCTTTTCTTTTTTTAAAAGGTTCAATCAGAAATTTTATCTATGAACCGACATGGTCTGTGACACCCCCAAATTCGGGTACTTCAATTCCATGGGATTTGGTGTTCACTGTACAAATATCGTCTATCTATCTACCCATAATAAATGCAAACCATGCAATAGATAGAAATAAATCATCCCCTTATGGGGTTACAACATCTGAGTAATAAATACAATCCCAGGTCATACTAACCTTAAACATCTGTGCGAAACATAAACAAATAAGCTCATAAGTATTCTAGAATTTAGAACGTACATCAACTATGGACTAGTCGAATCAATAAGGGTTAACTAGTCTTATAAGGTTCAACAATAAACCATGCTCAAATCGAATAATAAATTCTCAAGAGTATACAATTGAATAAGTATTGTATAACTGAATCATGCTTTCAAAAGAGTTATAATATCTAATATGAAATTTTGAACTTGAACAATTAAGAACAAGAGCTTGCTCGATATAGAACACAAGTCTAAGACTTGATAAATGAATAACTTAGAATTTAAGAAACTTGCTCGATAAAGGTAAAGTTTAAAACACTTGCTCAATGTAAAAAGTTTGAGTTTAGGAAAAACTTGCCTCTTGCACAAGCTACAATTTATAATTCACGTTCTTTATTAAGTCTTACATACCAATACATTCACAATACACATTAATCAATAATGTAACTAGCACAAGTTCATTCTCTTTTGTCTAAACTCTGATTATGATTATACTAATCAAATCACAACACTTGTCTTCACAAAATATTAGATTTCACGAACGACTAGCTAACTATGCGTTAAATAGTTCAATTAAACATGTAAGTACCTCATTGACATGTTAAGAATCTATTTTAACATTCCATTATATGTCTAACACATTTTTATGTTCATTAGATTAGGTTACTATTACATTCCCTGGACTAAAACAATTAAAATTCTCATTTCTAGACAAACTACATAATGGAGCTGCGGCGCCACAATATAAACTATCCTGGGCGCTGCGGCGCGACATGCCAGTTCCAGATTCTGAGGTTCGCGAGGAAAACAGAACTTGGCCAAAACATCCAATTAATTTATTCACACATGAATTTAAGCATACACAGACACTATAATACACATATAATCATTACCCAACCTTTTTAGCACGATTTTAACAAGTTAAAACATACAATTATTTGAATCAAATCATATAATTTCATTGTTTTTCATACTTAATCATGTTTTGAAGGAAAATCAAGAAATTCAACGTTACGGATTCGTTATAACACCGAATCCGTTCGTTTAACTTTAGTTTTGTTCGTATAAACGTGTACAATCATATACAAGTGTTAATTCAAAGTTAAACCATCGATTCATGGTATAAAATTTATAAGGGCCGTATGGCCATATATACGACTCTGTAATTTTGAAAACCCAAATATAAACAAAATTCGATGGTTTGATCACTGAAGTTATGCATATATGGCATATAGTATGTTATAAACATATATGAACACACATATAGCCATATAATGAACAAATATCAATTTTTCCATTCACAGAGAATTTTTAAAGCACTTAATGGAAAAGAAGGTTCTGTAACTTTTCGTAAACCCAATGAAGGCCTAATTTCATGAATTCAACTATTTTAAACCATTCATACCAAATATAAAACATGTTATAATCATACAATAACACATATATGATTACATCTTAAGTATTCATCACCAAAATCATATACAGAGAGTTTGGAGTTGGGTTTGAAAAATAAACTAACGTAATAAAACTTGAGATGAAGGATTATACACTTGCTAACTCTGATGATGATATGAACTTTAATTCTTCAATCTCTTCTCCAAATCAATTTTTCTCTCAATTTTCTCTCTTAATCTCTCTAAGTTCTCTGACGTTTGTAATATATAAAATATAAAACTGGTGTATAGGATATATGTATAGAGTAATACGTATAATATGTATAGTGGTCGAGTAATGAGTGAGTGGCGTCAGTTAATCCGTGGTGCAACTCCTCTTAGGGCCTTGTTTGTTTGCCCCTTAATTCCTCCTTTCCTCTTATTTTAATAAAACTCTTATTATATAGTTAATTAATGTCACACCCAATTTAATCAAATAATGTTATTTAAATTAATTAAATAAAATAGCATAAATCCACATTAAATCATATATATAGTCACATAATTAAAATTCTTATTTATTAATTATGTCAAATCATAAATCTCTAATTAATTATTAATTTAATTAGAATAACATTATGCTTATTTAAATAATTCGTTTAATCAAATAAGCTCAATTAAATACATACTTTGAATATAAAAATTCACCACATTAATTTAACTAATGTAACACATATAATTAAATTAATCTACCACAATTTCATCAATTAATTATTTAACTCAATAATTAAATCATCGAAAAATATTTATTTAATTCAATAAATATTCAAATTAAATTACAAAAATCTCGTTCGTCACATGGTCTTTCGAGCACGATGGGTGATTAGCCCTTTATGCCCTGCATTAATCAATACTATCTATGTGGAACAAATTCTTTCAGTTCCTCTTTGTCGTCCCCAGGACGCAATATAAAAATAACCCCAAGTTAGGGAAATTCTTGCTCATTATAATCCATTTAGAAGAATAAAATAAATGGATAGCTTAATTAAATAATTATATTTCAAGACTTAATATGAAAGAATTTGAAATATATCAACTATACATGTATATTGAGTTTTATTCAATGTATACATCGTTATCTCATGCAATTTTTGAAGCTGACTGGAATAAAATTCTATCTCTATAGCATTATATATAAACAAGAATAAATAATTGCTTATATATAATTAAACTGAAAATATTATCCCAAATGAGTAAATTATGATTTTTATAATAACTGCCACATAACAGAATTGCAAAAGTTTAAAAAACTTACTCAATTTAGATATGAGAAAGTTAAGAAACTTGTCTTATAAGTAGATTAGCACTTAATTTAACTTATAGTCACCTCACAATTCCTACAGAATTATATTCACATACATATTCACGTTAAATCATAACATATATCATCAACATGCATGTATATTTATTAATAATTGTTAGTTCATAAACTAACTTTATTTACTCAAATCATAAATTTCACCTTGTTTCTTTTAAGAATTTATTCCATTTTAACCATTCATTAATATGTAATGGTTCCTTACAATATTAATATGTAAATATTTTACATATTTGAACTTAAACCTTAAATATTCTTTCTCACGAATATTTCACAATTTATTATGTGAGTTCGGTTCATAAATAGCTTACATTTAGCTTTTATAGCAAAATTTAACTTGCTAGATTATTTTTGGAATAATAACAATTTTTATATTATTTTACTCTTTCACAAGTCGCTCGGATAGTTGATTCATATAAGAATATTTAATTTATTGGTTTATAAATATTAGTGTTTACTATATATATATATATATATATATATATATATATATATATTAGAGTATATATATATATATATACCGTTTCATGTTGCTCGGCTCAAAAAGGTCATTTCGGGCCTCAGAAATCACAAAATATTACTTTTATGATTTATGAGAATTTTTAAAGGTGTCTCGGTTTATTTTGTCTCACAAAATAATTTTATAGTCCATGCGAGTTTTTATTTTGTCAAAATATGAAATTTTATATTTATTACATATTTATATTGCTTAAATTATGCCCAAAAGTTACTTTCTGGGCATAAAATCTCAATTCCGGTCAAAACTCGCCTCGTAAGGCTTTATTAACTCTAATAAGTCTTAAAACATTGACGGAACGCGAATCGGAACGTCGAACGTCAAAATCGCTCGACTCGTCGACGTTCGTCGTCGCCCAATTTTGTGATCCGAAATGCCTATTCGCCTATTTTTAATTCTCAAACCACAGGTCGGATAATAGTGAATTTTTGATATGTTATAGACCTCGTGGCATAATATTTTTACCAAAAATTAGTTCGCTAAAACAGTTCATGGAAGCCCCTCAAAAACTGTCTCAAATAGCTTGCAGCCAACTGCACAGCAGCGCGCCCATGCGCGGCGTGCGGCTAGCAGCGGGCCTTCTGCTCTGCAGCACGGCTTAGTGAGGTGCCTACTTTGCGATTTTCTCCTGCGCTACCCGTAACTCCGTTGAAGCTGATTTTTGGATATGTTATACATGGTATGGCAAAGTATTTTTAAAAAATATTAGGACTAAAATTTAAGGATGTTAGACTGACGAAACCGTGTGCTCAAAATGGTTGCCCGTAACAGTTTTTAACTTTGCGATTTTTGTTCAAAACTCGCCTCGACCTAAACCAACCCGACTCTCTTAACAACTAACCTTAGTTAATCATATTTTGACCTGTTTAAGGTTTCAACTCCTTAAAATTATGTGTTCTTGCTCGGATTTGTTCTTTATGACTTTAATACTAACATATTGAGCGCATTATTCATTTCATTCAATTTCTTAATCGTTTAATAATGGTTTTGTCACCAATCCATCCTTATACCATCTCATAACACCAACCTAACCTCCATATTTCTAAAGTCATAAATCCACACATATCTCATGTACAAAATAAAATAAAATAATAACCTTAATAACTAAAGTTTTCTAACAAAGCTTAGTTTTCATTCTTTGGATTTAAAATCCATACAACACCCATAATACCCTTACATGAATCATAATAGATGGATTACAAAGAAAGTTCATGAGAAATTACATCATATACTACTAACTTCCAATAAATGAAGTTTAGCAAATATTACATTAATCTATAACTTTGAGTAAAATTCAATTTTAATAAGGATTTATACATTAAACTTCTTATCTTCAAGCAATCCAAGCTTGATATCTTACTACTAATCCTATCCTTTGTCTTCAACTTGTCCAAACTCACACATACACACAATTCTCTCACTTAATCATTTTTGGAAAAATTTAAAAATTCAAGCATATTGAGAGAGGGAGAGGCCACGGTTTTTGGAAGAGGAGAAGGAAGACTTTTGATGATTTGATTTAGTCAATTTTTCTTGGGCTCTAGGTCTTGCAATGGTGTAGCCTTTACACTTCTTCCTCTTCTCTCTATACACGTCAACAAGGAGGAGATTTGGATTAAAATTTGCTTGCCCACAAAGCTTGGAATAGTAACCAATTTAAATAAAGATTAATCTAATTAGCTTGGTTAATTAATTACCCAATCACTCCCTTAATTCCCTTATTGAGTAATTATTCTATCAATATTATTAACTAGGTTTTGACATCCTAATTACTAATTTATTAACTTAATACATTACCCACTTGGAATCATATCAAATATATATTTCACTCTTAATACACATTAAGTATATATTCCAAAAATATACCCTAACATATATTAGATTCTTATTACATATTTATTTTATAATACAAAAATAAATATACCACCTATAACAACCAATGCAATTTCAATTAGTTGCTCACATAAGATATTATAAGAAAATATATAATATCCTTTTTCTCATTCTCATAAATTCAAACAAGAATTTATTTACCTCATTAAGAAATTATAATAATTATAATCTTATTTCTTAAAAATAATTCCACATAAGAATTTATTTTAATACTATTGATTATAGTATATAAATTATATACTTAAACCACTTCTTTAAAAAAAAATTATCCCAATTGTTCACAATAATTATTGTTTCATTACTTAATAAATACATATACATAATACGTATTTATTAAATCTCATTTACATGCTACATTAAACATGCACAATTCACATATAGTAAATAAATAAATAAATAAATTTTATTCACTATTTTAATATTATTATTATAACAGAAATATAAGAAATTTCCAGGTTCTTACAGAGTATCTAATCGAATCTATATCAATCGAGTATGTATCGATAAACAATCGATAATTCGAGTAGTTTGAATCTTAAACGAGTCGAGTATAACATTGCTCAAATTTTACTTATATTTTTTTTCAAATTTTTGTTATTCTCAAATTTAGATAATATTATTAACGAATTCGAATTTTGCTTATATTTTTTCGAGTGAATTCCGAATCGAATCCGAACTGTTTAATTCGTTTACAAGTTCACAGAGTTGCTTCTTCTATAAAGTGGTTTTGGATTGGTGGAGCCTGGAAGGGCCTGGTGGTATAACATGAATCCTCTCGGTGCACTGGTAAAATTCTTGATTAACTCCTTTTATGCTACAAACATGCCATCACTTTTGAAAATAATTCCACATTATTCTCCAACTTTTTAAATAATATTATTTCCTGTGGCAACATGTGATGCATACCACAGCCAAGAAAAAATAAATTAGTAAATAATTAAAAAGGAAATAAAAGGAAACATGTGGTGCATGCACCTAAACATATCATCTTTCTTGTGTACATTACTCAAAATGAACCCGAGTGGTTCGATTCGAGATAATTTGGGCGACTCTGGTATTTAATATTTAAACGAGTTGAATATGAGTAGTTTATTGTTCGTTTATTTAAAGTATCGATATGTCGTTTATTCTTACTCGTATATAATATTTAGTATACTTAATCTATTTAATATATATTATTTAATAATTAAAATTTTCACATACTTTTAGAAGTGAACATAGTTTTTATAATTCTCATACATGTTCAATAATTGATTCAAGAGTTATAATATCAACTCATTATTTTTTTTACAAGATTCGAGATCTAATTTGAAGTTTTTAAATTTTAACTATTGTAACAGTTGACCAAGACAATTTTATTTATATTATCATAATATAAATAATCTAATTCTAATTCTTATTCGTGTCTTAAATATTCGCGAGTAGCTCAACTAAAAAACAAATCAAGTCGAACTCGAGTATAATGAAACAAGTCAAATTCAAATAAGAACAAAGATTGCAAATTTATATTTGAATCTTATAAAAGTTTTGAGTATAATCTAAATACGATACAATTTGACTCGATTTAAGTGAAAGACAATACAGGGACGGGGATAATCACTTATAAAATCTAAATACATATACATTTTTGTTCTATTATAAAAAAATCCCTCTTTCTCTCCTTATTTCTATAATATATATATATATATATATATATATATACATTTTTTCTCTTTAAAAATCACTTATATTTGTGTTTATTTTGACGAGTGTTTGCTGTTTTATGTGTTTATTTTTGTTTTGTAAATGAGTTGTATCTAGAGGCCAGAGGCGACTGGCGAGAGCCACAGAGAGCCATCGGCGGAGACAAATGTTTTTTTGGGTAAAGTTATAATTTTAAAAAATAATGGAGAATAAGGTTGTCATTACAATTAGTCAAAGTTACTTATATAAAATGATTTATAAGTCATTTTTCAAGAAGTTAAAATTTGTTACTTTTGAAAAATGACTTTTAAGTCAACAAATAAGTAAAAAAAAAAAAAAGTAACTTCCAAACACTAAAACAGTGAAAAGAACTTGTAAATTCGTTTTTTCCACTGTTTTAGTGAAGAGTAATACTACTATCACATACTGCAGTATGTGATTTGCTGTTGACATGATCCACTTAACTCAACAACAAATCACATACCACCACATAGTATTATGTGATGGTCTTTATGTGATAGTAGCATTATTTTTTAGTGAATACATACATATGTATTATACATACATGCACGTGTTCGTCCCACGAGAATTTTGAAATAAAAATATTTTGAGTCTTTGACGTGACTGGGACACTAGGTTAAGAAAAAGAAAATTACATGTTATTAATTTATTATTATTAAGAAAAATAATATATATTATGAATATTCAAATCAATTTCAGAGTAATTTTTTGATATGTGAATAAATATTAAAAATAATTTTTTTTACAAAAATGTGTAACAAATAAAGTTTTTTTTTATTAATTTTATATATTGATAAAATTCATAATTATAATTTGATATAACTATTATTAAAATGGAATGAATAGGGAAACATTGAAGGGGGCGAGAGAGGCATGGACCATGGTCCATGGTCCTCTCTTTTTAGTATCCTCAATTTTTAATGGGCTCTTTAGTGACATATACGTAATTGGTTTTGTACATGAAACTGATGATAGAAGCATCTGATTAAGCTTGAACATAAAAATGGAAATTACTTTCATATCTTATTAAGGTTTTGCCACAATTTTATGAAATATTGCAACTAAAATGGATTAGGGTTCTTTATAGTAATATACAATAATTAGTAAATAATTACACTATTAGTGCATCCACAAAATAATTACAAAAAAAGGGTAATAAATTCAAACTATTCAATTTTACATTAATAAAAAACCTAAAATCAAGGAGAAATAACCGCCATAATTCAAAATTCAAATCAAATCTTTGGGATCTAACAACAAAAATAAATTCAAAATTCAAAATTCAAATCAAAAGAAGGGAAAAACAAAAAATTATCTTCTCTATCCTAATCTTCATCTCCATCATCTATCATCTTCCTCCGCCGCTTCCTCATTATTTTCATCACCGCCTCCGCTCTCCTCCCCTTCATCATCTTCCTCCGCCGCGAATCTCCGGAAGTCCTTGGTTGCGTCGTCGCTACATCGCCCTCTTCTCCTCTTCATCATCCCCCGTCACGAATCTCCGGAAGTACCTGAGTTACTGTTCTGAATAATTTTTTTTGACTACTTGGTTACCCACAAAAACTAAAATGGTTACCTTTGTATGAAGGTTTGGCAACCAACTGCATCACATTCAAAATAAATTGATAACCTAATAAAACTGAATTGATTACCTTGGTATGAAGGTTTGGCAACCAACTGCGTGATCTTCATCTTCCTCCGCCTGCCTCCTCATTCTCCTCATCACCGCCTCCTCTCTCCTCCCCTTCATCATCAGCCACGAATATCCGGAAGTCCTTGGTTGCGCCGCCGCTACATCACCCTTTCCTCCCCTTCATCATCCTCCGCCGCGAATCTCCGAAAGTACCTGAGTTACTGTTCTAAAAATTTTTCGTTGACTACTTGGTTACCCACAATAACTAAAATAGTTACTTTTGTATGAAGATTTGGCTACCAACTGCATCACATCCAAAATAAATTGGTAACCTAATAAAATTGAATTGGTTACCTTGGTATGAAGGTTTGGCAACCAACTGCATGAAGGTTTGGCTACCAACTGCATCACATTCAAAATAAATTAGTAACTTAATAAAACTGAATTGGTTACCTTGGTATGAAGGTTTGGCTACCAACTGCCTGAAGGTTTGGCTACCAACTGCATCACATTCAAAATAAATTGGTAACCTAATAAAACTGAATTAGTTACTTTGGTATGAAGGTTTGACTACCTTAGTATGAATTGGTTATCTTTACCCAGATGTACTTGGTTTTACTCTGTTTGATTGTTGAGTTAGATGAAGCCAGAGACAGACTAGGTTTATTGGAGGATGGAGAACATTTTAGAGAAGCTATAGGTGTCCAAGACAAAGGTAATGATGATTCTAAATTGGAGAAGCTGGAGGTGTTCCAGATGACAGCAAAGGCAATGATGAATCCAATTGGCAAAAAAGGAAAAGAAAAGGCCCAGTCAACATAGGGTCATTCGATCAACATACAAAAGCGTTTTTTATTTAATAATACTACCAGAAACAGGCACCCATTATTATTACAGTCAAAAAGCTCCAAAAATCCAAAGTCCAACAAAAAAATCTCAACAAAACAGGGCACCAAATTGAGAAATGGAATGAAGCTCTCTGCAAAAAAACCTACCAAATTGACTCTTGTTATTTTCTCTCTCATCAATGAAAGAGACAAAAAATAGAAATGGACTGTACAACACTACCCTTCGCTGGAGCTCCGACTAATTGTGCCGGCGGATAGAACCGCGAGCTCCTTGCTGCGATCTGTGCAATCGAAGCTGACTCGTCGCTGACGGAGCGACAGAAGGCGAAAAGGCGACAGGAGCTATTGAGCGGACATGAGGCGTCGCCGGATCACGGGAAGGGAAAGGGGAAAGGAAAGGAGAGAGAAAGTAAAAATAAAGTTATGGATATTATTGATGAGTCCGTCAAGTTAAGCAACGGTGAGGAGGAGGAGGAGGAGGAGGAGAAGAAGAAGAAGAAAAGAACCACCCAATTAGTCGACGATGTCATCCCGGATACTCCGTGGAAGAGAATCGTGGACCACGATTAAAAGGATATCAAATGCACTAATTTTATAAATAAACTATTAAAAATATATTAATTTTGTAAATATTTTCTGGATACACTATTATTGTAATTTTTTCTAAAAATGTACTAGAAAATGTAATTTATCCAATAGATTAGTAATTGTGCATTTATAAGTTTTGATATATAATTTGAATTATATGGGATGGTGGAGTTTTTAGTATAATTTAATTTTTTCAATAATCTATAGTATTTTTCTTTTTGAAACTTAAGAAATAGGGAACACGTGTCCCAAAGAAATTCAAATTTGTTGTACATTGTTTTGTTTTATGCACCGTGTAGTGACGATTAGACCTGGCAAACGAACGGGCCGGGCCGAGAGCGAACTGGGCCAATAATGGGCCGGACTGAAACGGCCCGCATTTTTCTGGGCTGAAATACTGTGGCCCGTAGGTTTTTTCCTTCTTTTTTTTTTTTTTTTGCAATCATCGTCAATTCATAATGGTTCTATTGATTCCGTGTTCTTTTTCTTTTACAAATTATGAATCTGTTCGACAATTTATTTGTCCTTTGTCAGTTGTAAGATTATGAATTATCAATTGGAAGCACAATCTAGTCATGTGTTTATATTTTTATATACTTGTCAAAAGTTAGTAAATAATAGGGTCTGGTTAATTATGTTGGCAAACTAATTAGTGTTAGTTGAAAGTTCGAAGTGATGTTGAAGTGTAAAATTGACGCTAAATATATATTTGCTATGACAATTATTATTTGCCAATTGCCATCATCAACTGTGAATAATAGAGTATATAGAAGAATAGATTGAATAATGTGCTAACCACAGTTTCTTTAATGTGAAAACCTGCTGCAACTGTTTTGATAGAGTATAATCAGATTATAACATAAATTAGGCACAATAGGGAAAAAGGTATTTATGCCATACTCATAAATATTATACTTTACTTCGAACAAAATTTTTTTGAAAAATGGTAATACTCATAAATATTATAAATTAGGCACGATTTAGGTTTTACATTTTAAGAATAGTAAAATCTGAACAAAAGGAAAGAAACAATATATTAAAAATTGCATTAAAAACAAACAATTGTTGTAGCTCAGTTGGATTGAACTCTTATTTATTTACTTATAAGTCTTGTGTTCAAATCTCATAACCCACAAGTAATAGCATTTTGTTTTTAAAAAAATAAGTCACGGGCCACGGGCCGGGCCGGGCCAAAATGGCCCAGCTTTTCGTGGGCTGCATTAATGAAGTTAATAGCCAATGTTTCTGCAGGCCGGCCCCGGGCCTAAATTGCCAGGTCTAGTAGTTCTTTTTAATTTGTCGTTTTAGTCAAATTTGTTTTTAAATATTTGTTATTTGTAGATTTTAAGAAAATATTCATTAGTTTTCTATATTATCTATATATTAAATGTTAACTTGATTAATTTGTCAGAAAAATAATATTGAAATATATTTATTTTGATTAGCCACACAAAATATTAATAACATTTTTTTAACACGTGCGTTTTCATTAAAAAAAATAACCAAGGAAACAATACTTGTGCATTTTAAAAAGTTAATTTTAAACATGTAATTACATTAGGCTCGAGAATACTAATAAATAAGAGATGAGACGTCGTATGAGACCAAACATTTAAACAACTATTATGACAATTGGAAAAAGTAATAGGAACGAAAAATGATTTATACATTGACAAATCTTGGGACAAAATTGAATTATAATGAATGCAAAACTTTAAATAATACTATAATAAAATAAATTAATGCGAGTTTATTTTAAATTTCCTTTTATCTTATATATCACATAAGATAGTATAGGACTTATTATTGATATAAACTTGTCATGTTTTATACTTTTTCCGTTCCGTATTAAACGTCTTAATTTTTTTTTAAAGATGTTTCATATTAAATGTCATATTTTTATATTTGTAACTATTTTTATCTTATTTTTTCACTTATAGCCTTATAATCTTTTTACTCAACTTTTTTTGTAAATTGAAGGAATGAGAAAAGGTTTACATTCAAAAGTGATGAACTGTTATACCACTTTCTCTCGTATTACGAGTATAACACGCTTTCTATTTAATGGCTCTAGACTTTCATTTTTTTCCTATTCATTTTAACTTTTAGGCCATGTTTGTTTGCAAGGATTATAACCCTAGGATTATAATTCATGAGATTATAATCCAGGACTATTAATCCTAGGATTAAATAATCATAGTCACATGTTTTTTTTTTATGGGATTATTCAGGGGATAACTTAAAATAATCCCATGTTATGTTTATTTTTTTCAGGATTAATTAAAGGATTGGATTAAAAAATATCGTTTGGACTATTATACCCTTACCAATAATAACATATTTTAAACTATAATTTAAACTTATTTATACATCAAAAAATAATAAAAAAATAATTAAAAACTTTTAAATAAGTAGTTATATTATTCAGTATGTGACGCCCCCAGAATAGGTCCAGTCAACCCAATCTATTTTGAGTCGCCAAATACATGGTACAGAATTCAAATACAAACTTTATATCATACGGTCGTGTAAAATACGACCACACAACTGTGAGTGTCAATACAAATATGTATAAAATATTAATATTCAAACTAAGTCCTCATTACAATTATTATCACACTATTTATCAGAAATAGTGAGGACTAATACTTCTCTAACTCGGACCATCACTCTGTCCCCCGACTAGTTCCCGCAACATTCTCATTTCCTGAAGAGGACAACAGATGAAAAGAGTGAGCTCAACTAGCCCAGTAAAAAAAATTACGACTAAGATAATGAAAAATAAATTATCGTTAGCCTTCAATAAATCAGATAAAATATAATGGACAACCAATATTAGATCAATATTCGCAGCGGAAATAACAATTCATTAGAAGAGTTAAGTAGAGAATGAAGTCTACTATCTTCTATGATTTAAAAGTCCATCATCAATATTTTATCCCTGTAACATCAATTAATATATATCTCAAATCAAATATTTATCTTTGCACTACGGGCCAAAGATATTCATTTGTATCACCAGTGGTCATGTTCATCTCAACACCTGTCCATCTTTGCACTACGGTCAAAGATATTTATCAGGTAATCATTCATCTTTACTCTACAGGCCAAAGATATTCAGTTGTATCACCACTTAGGACTGAGGATGATGAAAAATAATATAAATAACGAATCCAGTGAAATAAAGGATAAGATTAAGGATTCGTATTTTAGTTTATTCAAGTTCAAGAATATTCTATAATAATACTTTGTGGAGCAAAATTCAAGAATGAAGCTCAAAACTTAGATCCAATCAAAGATAATAACTATAACAGATAATTTGGACAAATAGAAGAAAATTTAGTTTTTTCGTGAATAGGGCTGTATACGTGAATAGTAACTCCGACGAAAAAAGTAAGAATTTCATAATAAAATCCATGCCAATATTTTGGTATAATAATATTGAAAAGAATAACATTATTTACGAAAAAAAAATATCCCTTACCTCAAAAGAATAGTACTTCTAACTGAAATATCGGATATAATATCGAAGGAAACTTGCACTGAATAGTAACACTCAAAGTATCTGAATACTCACAAAAATACGCTCGATATTATAGAGAGAGAAATTTTTAATTCTGGTGTGATTTTCAATTATAACCTAAGCACCCTATTTATAGGAAAAGCTTAGGATGCCAAAGTAGACTAAATTAATAAAATAATAATTTTTTAAAAAAAAAAAAATTCCGCCGCCGGCTGCTTTCAAAAAATCAGAAAATTTTTCAACAAAACAACAAAAGTGGGGCCCACCCATTAAAAAAAATATTTATTTTCCGAAACTTCAATAATTCATAATAAATAGCCTTTTGTCAAAAAAATACAAATTCTATGTCCTTCTATAGGAAATTTAATTCTCTACAACTTTGTAGAAGAAAGTTTTTCTAAATTCCAAATATAAATTATCCGAAATTCACAAACAGATGATTTTCCACACCAAAATACTCATCAGCATTAATTTCTTCTCTTATATCCACAAAATAAATATTTCCTTATCATATAAATCAATAATTAATTATTCACAAATAATATTACAGAACTACAATATTGACAACCAGGTCGTTCCCAGGAAAGAGAGGGCCTTCCGATAAGGACTTCTTCTTACTGGCGCGCAATAACCTCTCCTAGACAGAACTTGCTTAGACATTGTCAATAATGCTATCTAATAATATTATTCAAATAATATGAATTATTGAGTTGATAATGTGAAATACTATGCAATGACAATTATTGAATCAATAATACAAAATATCAACTGTAGCAATTATTGAATTAATCACAGCAACGTAGCAATTATTGATATAAAATATCAACGGAGCAATTATTGAATCAATAAAATATTATGCAATTATTGAATCAATAATATAAAATATTGAACAGTAATTACTGTAACAATAATTGAGCAAATGCTTTCTCACGTAAGTATCAATAATTCAAAATACTGTGCAATACCGTGTGCTACTGTGCTACAGTGCAACACCGCGTATTACTGTATTTTAACCACCAGGTATTTCAATAGTACTAACGGTAACAACTACGCCGTTATTTTATAAAAAGGTTATTTCTGTCGCTTTCTATATCCGACAGTTATTCGTTGTGGGGCCCACAAATAGCTGCGCCGTCGTACGAATATTCTCCGACAACAAGAATATTCCACGACCAAACGAATATTTCCCGACAACAAGAATATTTTATAACCACTTACTCATTTTAAAATATTTGCACATTTCACCCATAACTTTTCACATTTATTAAAACAACACCTTACTGTTTCGAAATAATATATAAAGAAAATTAAATCTTTATTCATAAAAGTGGGGATCTTACAACCTCCCCTCCTTATGAAATTTCGTCCTCGAAATTGACGTATGTACCTGGTATGTCGAAAAGGTGAGGATACCTCGCTTTCATTTCCGATTCCAACACCCAGTTCATTTTCTCAATAGCATGATTTCTCCACAAAACTTTAACTTGAGGTATAATTTTTTAGCGTAGGACATGCTCCTTCCTATCCAAGATCTTGACAGGTACCTCCTCATACGTTAAATCTTCGTCTATCTCGTCTGGTTCTAACTCAATAATGTGGTTTTGATCTTTCACATATTTACGAAGCACGGATATGTGAAAAACGTTATGAACACGAGACATGCTTGGAGGTAAAGCAAGTCTATAAGCCACATTTTCTACTCGGTTAAGAATCTCAAATGGACCAATGAATCGTGGGTTGAGCTTTCCTCTCTTCCCGAATCTCGTAACCCTTTTCCACGGAGCAATACGTAACAATACGTGGTCCCCAACGTTAAATTCCACGTCCTTTCGATGAAGATCCGCATAACTCTTTTGTCGATCTTGTGCCGTTTGTATATGTTGTCGGATCATTTGGATCTTTTCTATAGTCATACGTACCAACTCCGGTCCCAATAATGTTGCTTCACCCACCTCATTCCAGCACACTGGAGAGCGACACTTTCTCCCATACAACGCTTCGAATGGATCTACGCCTATACTTGCTTGATAACTGTTATTGTAGGAGAATTCCACCAATGGTAAGTACTTATCCCAACTCCCTTTGAAGTCTAGAACACAAAGTCTCAATAGATCTTCAAGAGTTTGAATAGTTCTTTCTGATTGTCCGTCCGTTTGAGGATGATAAGCCGAACTGAATGGTAAATCCGTGCCCATAGCTTTTTTCAAACTGATCCAAAATCGTGAAGTGAATCTTGAATCACGATCCGAAACTATGGATACTGGCATGCCATGCAATCTCACAATCTCATTCACGTACATATGAGCAAGACGTTCAAGGGAGTAAGTCGGCAAGAAATGAGCAGACTTGGTTAATCTATCAACAATAACCCAAATCGCATCTATGCCTTGAGAAACCTTGGGAAGACCCGTAACAAAATTCATCGTAATGTGTTCCCACTTCCATTTCAGAATTTTTAGTGGTTGCAATGGACCCTTCTGCACTTGATGCTCCGCCTTTACACGTTGACAAGTCAAACATCTCGAAATAAACTCTGCGATCTCTCTTTTCATATTGCTCCACCAAAATATATGTCGAAGATCACGATACATTTTGGTACTCCCAGGATGGATTGCAAACGGTGTGTTGTGTGCCTCCATCATGATTCTATACTTCAAGTAAGAATCGTTAGGAACACAAAGTCTGGAGTTGACTCGAAGTATTCCCTCTTCATCGATTCTTGCTTCTGGAATGGAACCTTCTTGCACCTTCTTCTTCATCTTTATCAGCTCCGGGTCTGTAGCTTGAGTAACTTTAATTTTATCAATCAAAGCTGGTTCCACGCGTATACTTGACATCATCGCACTCGTTCTCGTATATGATCTTCTACTCAATGCGTCAGCTATCACGTTCGCTTTTCTAGGATGGTATTGGATGGTATGATCGTAATCTTTCAACAGCTCAAGCCAACGTCGTTACCGCATGTTGAGTTCCTTTTGAGTGAAGAAATATTTGAGGCTCTTATGATCTGTATAGATCTCCACTTTCTCTCCGTACAGGTAATGTCTCCAGATCTTCAACGCGAAAATGACTGCTGCCAACTCTAGATCATGAGTAGGATAATTCCTCTCATATTCTTTGAGTTGTCGCGAGGCATAGGCTATGACTTTCCTATGTTGCATGAGAACACATCCTAACCCTTTGCCCGAAGCAGCGCTGTAGATAACAAATCCATCCGAACTAGATGGTATTGTCAGAACAGGTGCCGAGATAAGTCTTCTCTTGAGCTCTTGGAAGCACTTTTCAGCATTCCTCGCTCCAAACAAATTTTGTATCTTTCCGAGTAAACTGAGTTAATGGAGTAGCGATTCGAGAAAATCCCTCTACGAACCTCCAATAATAACCAGCTAAGCCCAGAAAGCTTCGTACTTTGGTCACCGACTTAGGTTGCTCCCAGCTTTGTATTGCTTCAATATTCGCCGGGTCAACAGATACTTCACGTTTCGATACCACGTGCCTAAGGAATGCTACTTCCTCAAGCCAGAACTCGCATTTCTTCAACTTGGCGTATAGCTTGTTCTCACGAAGCTTTTGAAGTACCAACTTCAAATGGTGTTCATGATTTTCACGGCTTTTAGAATAGATGAGGATGTCATCAATAAAGACAACAACGAACTGATCCAAATATTTCTTAAATATACGGTTCATCATATCCATGAAAGCAGCAGGAGCATTAGTCAATCCAAAAGACATGACTAAGAACTCATAATGCCCGTACCGAGTTCTGAAGGCAGTCTTCGGAATATCCTCAGTTTTAATCTTAAGCTGATGATATCCAGAACGAAGATCGATCTTTAAAAAGAATTGTGCTCCTTTCAACTGGTCGAACAGGTCATCAATACGAGGTAGCGGATACCTATTCTTGATGGTGACATGGTTCAACTCCCGATAGTCAATACAAAGTGGCATACTCCCGTCTTTCTTCTTTACGAATAAAACAGGAACACCCCAAGGAGACGTACTAGGACGAATAAAACCGATGTCTAACAATTCCTGTAATTGGACCTTTAACTCCTGAAGTTCAATAGGAGCCATTCGATATGGGGTTTTAGAAATAGATTTTGTACCGGGTTCAAGGTCAATAAAGAATTCAACTTCACGTTCTGGGAGTAGACCGGGAAGTTCTTCGGGAAATACATCAGGAAACTCATTAACAACGAAAATATTATTCAAATCTGACGTATTCTGGTTTAGATCAGTGACATGAGCTAAGAAAGCTTGACATTCGTTTTTCAATAAACGAATAACTTTATGACTTGAAATGATATTGACTGATTTTAGTGGTTTGGTGGTTTGGATTCGCACAACAGGTTGATTAGGAATATGAAAACTAACAACCTTACGAAAACAATCAATTTTGGCATGGTAAGTGGTTAACCAGTCAATTCCTAAAATCACGTCGAATGTAAGTATTTTCAAAGATATAAGATCAACAGGTAAGGTAAGGGTACCAATCTGAATCAAGCAAGATTTGTAAACTGTAGATGTAACGAAGGTTTCTCCGAACGGAGTTTCAACAGATAAGTCAAAGTCTAATTTATCAGAAGTCAAGTTCAAACGTTGAGCACAAGTAGGTGAAATAAAGGAATGGGTAGCATCGGTATCTAACAAGGTGTAAACTTCGCAAGAGTTTATGATTAGCTTACTCGTAATCACCTCGTGTGGGTTCTTCGCATTTTGGGCTGTCACGACAAACGCTCTTTCAGGAATCACCGACTTTGACTTGTCCGAAACCACCTTTGGAATCACCACCCCTGCTGGACTTGATTTCGCAACAGGACAATCTCGAGCTATATGTCCTTCTTTTTCACAGTTATAGCATGCTTTGTATTGTTGTGGGCAGTTTGGACTGACGTGTCCCTCTTTCTCGCATTTATAGCATACGACCGGTGGTCGTTCTCCTCCCCTAGAAACAGTTGATGCTGGTGCTGATGTTGACGTCTTCACGTTCTCATTGTTATACATTCTCTTCTTGAAATCTCCTCCCGATTCGCTTTTTCTACTATCATGGCCACGATTACCACCGGAGTGGTTACCGCTTCTATCATACTTTCCTCCCCGCTGGTTGTCATTGCTCCGATGACTGCTGTCACCGGTACGACCTTGGTTGTTGTCCCTTGGTTGAATATAATCACTATCTCGTTCTAACAACTGGGCCCTGTTCACTACATCCGAATATAGAGAAAATTTATGAGAAATGAAGTATTGACGTATTTCGAGTTTCAAACCTTTTAGAAACATTCGCGTCATATGTTCCTCATTTTTCACCAAATGAGGTGCAAACCTGGACAGCTCCACGAACTTAGCCTCGTACTGGGATACCGTCATGTTGTTTTGTTCTAGTCTGATAAACTCTACTTCCTTCATATGATGAATACTTTCAGGAAAGTACTTGTCATTTAACAGTTTTTGAAACGCTTCCCAAGACATCTTGAGTGCGGCAGGCTGGGTACGCTTCACAGATTCCCACCAGTAATCTGCCTCTCCACGAAACATAAACGTGGCAATTGGAACCTTCTGTTCCTCCGTGCATCCCAAGACATCAAATATCTTGGTAATTTATTTAATCCACGTCTCTGCCTTGATCGGATTCGGCTTTCCCAGAAACTCTGGTGGTCCCAATTCTTTGAACTGCTTGACAGTGACAATTCGCGTGTTGTTATTATCTCCACCTATATGTTGCACACGAGTCTCCCTCGTCTGGTTTTGCATGAACTGCAAAAAAGCTTCTAAACATCTCATCGTTTATCGTCTGACCAGCGTTGTTTTCAGGATAAACATTGTCTTCTTGTTGCACGTTCTCCTGGTTAGTGATTAAAGGTGTCTCCACGGTCTCATTCACTTCATTGTTAACATTCTCAGCTGTCATTCTCAAATACTGCCATAAAACAAGGGTTAAATCAACATATCACATTTTAACCCTATGCTCCGACTGACCAATTAAATACCACATAAGCTTAGGTAGGACACACTAGCGAAGAATTTACTCGTCTCTCCCCTCCTAGTACTATTCTCAGATCTCCACCAGAGATCATATCCCCAAGCTCTGATACCAACTGTGACGCCCCCAAAATAGGTCCAGTCAACCCAACCTATTCTGAGTCGCCAAATACATGGTACAGAATTCAAATACAAATTTTATATCATACGGTCGTGCAAAATACGACCACACAACTGTGAGTGTCAATACAAATATGTAGAAAATATTAATATTCAAACTAAGTCCTCATTACAATTATTATCACACTATTTATCAGAAATAGTGAGGACTACTACTGCTCTAACTCGAACCATCACTCTGTCCCCCGACTAGTTCCCGCAACATTCTCATTTTCTGAAGAGGACAACAGATGAAAAAGGTGAGCTCAACTAGCCCAGTAAAGAATATTACGACTAAGATAATGAAAAATAAATTATCGTTAGCCTTCAATAAATCGGATAAAATATAATGGACAACCAATTTTAGATCAATATTGACAGCGAAAATAACAATTCATTAGAAGAGTTAAGTAGAGAATGAAGTCTACTATCTTCTATGATTTAAAAGTCCATCATCAATATTTTATCCCTGTAACATCAATCAATATATATCTCAAATCAAATATTTATCTTTGCACTACGGGCCAAAGATATTCATTTGTATCACCAGTGGTCATGTTCATCTCAACACCTGTCCATCTTTGCACTACGGCCAAAGATATTCATCAGGTAATCATTCATCTTTGCTCTACAGGCCAAAGATATTCAGTTGTATCACCACTTAGGACTGAGGATAATGAAAAATAATATAAATAACGAATCCAGTGAAATAAAGGATAAGATTAAAGATTCGTATTTTAGTTTATTCAAGTTCAAGAATATTCCATAATAATACTTTGTGGAGCAAAATTCAAGAATGAAGCTCAAAACTTAGATCCAATCAAAGATAGTAACTATAACAGACAATTTGGACAAATAGAAGAAAATTTAGTTTTTCCGTGAATAGGGCCGTATACGTGAATAGTAACCCCGACGGAAAAAAATAAGAATTTTATAATAAAATCCATGTCAATATTATGGTATAATGATATTGAAAAGAATAACATCATTTACGAAAGAAAATAACATCTCTTACCTCAAAAGAATAGTACTTCTAACTGAAATATCGGATATAATACCGAAAGAAACTTGCACTGAATAGTAACACTCAAAGTATCTGAATACTCACAAAAATACGCTCGATATTATAGAGAGAGAAAACTTTTAATTTTGGTGTGATTTTCAATTCTAACCTAAGCACCCTATTTATAGGAAAGGCTTAGGATGCCAAAGTAGACTAAATTAATAAAATAATAATTTTAAAAAAAAATAATTCCGCCGCCAGCTGCTTTCAAAAAAATCAGAAAATTTTTCAACAAAACAACAAAAGTGGGGCCCACCCATTAAAAAAATATTTATTTTCCGAAACTTCAATAATTCATAATAAATAGCCTTTTGTCAAAAAAATATAAATTCTATGTCCTTCTATAGGAAATTTAATTCTCTACAACTTTGTAGAAGAAAGTTTTTCTAAATTCCAAATATAAATTATCCGAAATTCACAAACAGATAATTTTCCACACCAAAATACTCATCAGCATTAATTTCTTCTCTTATATCCACAAAATAAATATTTTCTTATCATATAAATCAATAATTAATTATTCACAAATAATATTACAGAACTACAATATTGACAACCAGGTCGTTTCTAGGAAAGAGGGGGCCTTCCGATAAGGACTTCTTCTTACTGGCGCGCAATTAAATAACATCTCCTAGACAGAACTTCCTTAGACATTGTCAATAATGCTATCTAATAATATTATTCAAATAATATAAATTATTGAGTTGATAATGTGAAATACTGTGCAATGACAATTATTGAATCAATAATACAAAATATCAACTGTAGCAATTATTGAATTAATCACAGCAACGTAGCAATTATTGATATAAAATATCAACGTAGCAATTATTGAATCAATAAAATATTATGCAATTATTGAATCAATAATATAAAATATTGAACAGTAATTACTGTAACAATAATTGAGTAGTGCTTTCTCACGTAAGAATCAATAATTCAAAATACTGTGCAATACCGTGTGCTACTGTGCAACACCGCGTATTACTGTATTTTAACCACCGGATATTTTAACAGTACTAACGGTAACAACTACGCCGTTATTTTATAAAAAGGTTATTTCTGTCGCTTTCTATATCCGACAGTTATTCCGTTGTGGGGCCCACAAATAGCTGCGCCGTCGTACGAATATTCCCCGACAACAAGAATATTTCACGACCAAACGAATATTTCCCGACAACAATAATATTTTATAACCACTTGCTCATTTTGAAATATTTGCACATTTCACCCATAACTTTTCACATTTATCAAAACAACACCTTACTGTTTTGAAATAATATATAAAGAAAATTAAATCTTTATTCATAAAAGTTGGGGTCTTACACAGTAAATATTATTTCTTTTGAGAGGGGGGTAGTGGGGGATGGGTGAGGTGAGGTGAGGTGGGTGGGGTGGGGTGGGGTGGGGTGGGGTGGGAGTGTATATATAACCATTAAATATTATTTTTTTAATTTTTATGGGGTGGGGTGGGTGAGTGAGTGGGTGGGTGGGTGAGGTGGGTGGGGTGCGTGGGTGGAGTGGGATAGCGTGGGGTAGGGTGGGGGTGTATATATAATCAATAAATATTTTTTTTTTAAATTTTTGTGGGTGTGGGTGTGGGTGGGGGTGGGGGTGCATATATAATCAATAAATATTATTTTTTTAATTTTCTTTGGGGATAATCAATCACAACTAAGACGTTCAATCTAATTTAAAGATACGTTAGTCATATTAGAAAAAGACAAAGGTTAATTTTGTCCACAAATTTTTAATCCCTCCTCATGGGATTATAATATCATGTTAGACATGGTATTAAATAATCTCTCATTCTAAGTCATTTTGTTATCCCGGGATTAATAGTTCGGAGTCTAATTTAAAAAACAAACAAGAGATTAATAATTATTAGTCCAATCCCAAGGGTTATCCTAATAAACAAACATGGTCTTAGTACTTATTGGGAATATGCGAATAACAAAAAAATGATATATAAAACTAATTCACATAAGAAAAAGTAATACTTCATAAAAAAAATTGAGATTTAATAAGTAATTTAAAAGGATAATTTAGGTAAAAAAATATAATTTTATTAATTAACCTAATGAAATCAATTAAGAGATTTATTTCGGGAGGGAATAAGTATATAAAAACAAGAAAACTACACACGAACAGGATCTTTGTTCAGCTTTTCACTCCTCCTCACTACTAGTAGTTGATGTTTGGTGTTTGCGTAGAGTGGAGATATGTATGTAGGGTGGCGCACGCTCACTCATTCTTCACACGTCCTAATGCCAACGCGCCTGGTGAATGAGCTTAAAATATTCTTAAATAAATTAGAATTAATTATTTTTAATATCAATTTGAGATTTGGGATGGAGCAAAAGCTTTAATTTTTTTGCCAATAAATGTTGAAAAAAACAAAATCTTTCTTTTACGACCTTACCTAGTAAGTTTGACATTATCTTTTTCAAAAAATGTAGAATTACCAAAACCGGCACTGTTTTACCTTTCACATAATAAAATATTTTAATCTAGAATTTAAATTTGTTAATCTCGCGGAACCACGTCAAGTGGTGACTAGTATATAGCAGTGAAAACACAATTTTTAATATTTTGTTTAATCGATTAAAATGAATATATAATTTAAATATTATTTTTTAAATTTTATTGAAAAAATAAAAGGTAAATAATTTATTAATTGTGCAATATGGTTATACACATCCGTGTATATTTTATTTGTGCACAGTCTGTCAAATTAAGTCGTTTTGGTATATTTATTTTTGATCCAAAACAAGTATGCCAAAAAGACATAATTTTAACAGACTGTGCAAAATAAAACATACACAACTGTATACTGTGTATGATTATTATTCTCTTATTAATATTTAAATGACAAATAAAAAGAACGGAGGGGAGGGAGTACGGTGGGTAAAAATATAAATGAATGAAATTTAAGAGTAATGCTAGAGACACAATTTATTCTATAACTATTTTATAATTTATAGATGTGGCATTCTTCACCTCAACATATTAACGAACAAATTGCTTCAATGTAATCTTCAACCCCACATAAAAATTAAAATAAAATATATCATATCAACAAATTATAAAATAATTATAAAATAAATTATGTCTCTAATATTATTCAAAATTTAAATACAATCACGTTCGATGTTCATGTCCAATGCCCGCATAGAAGAGTTCTATTATTTTAGTGTGTGTGTGTGAGAGAGAGAGAGAGAGAGAGAGAGAGAGAGGGTGTGTGTGTGAGTTTGAGTTTGAAGAAGTTTCTTCCTCCTTAATTTAGTGAGAGTGGGAAATGGATAGACAATGGAGAAGCTGTTGGATCCAATCCTCCCTAATTGCCGGAAACAAACACTACACTAGTAGCTACTACTACTAGAATGCCCTCTGCCCTCTAGTACCAGTACCAGTTCCGCTTCCGCCATTACACATTGCTCTATAGTATTCCCTGTCTCTCACGCCTATTCTTTCTTCTTAATTTCCTAATATTCCATCATCATCATCATCATCTCTCCCAACTCTCAACTATGATGGTTGCATTCAACTTAGTAGTTGAGATTCACAACTAATTAATTCAAGGTTTGATTTCCTTTTGCACAACTCATTTTTTTCTCTCTACTTTAGTATAATATAATTGATCTCTCTCGATTTACTTTCCAATCATGTTCCTTTAGAATCTGATTCCATTCCTATTTTAAACTCACATAGTGATTTGATTACTGTAGAAAACAAAACCAACATGTTAACATGTATTGCTTGTTCCAAACGTATTGGCGGTGGCGGATCTCTTCGCCACCAAGATGAAGACGACACCACCGTCGCAACACCAACCACTAAGCAATCCATTAAATCTCTCACTTCTCAGGTACGTAAATATATACATACTCATACCTCAATACTATATGTTTTTCCTACTTAAAAATTTAGTGAATTCTCTTTGGTATATGTTTCAGATCAAGGATATGGCATTGAAACCCTGCAAGCCATGTTCCGGATCCTCAAATCACAACCCCAACTATGCAGATTCTGAGGCCGGTTCTGTGTCCGAAAGGTTTCACCGGTCCTATAGGAGGACCACCGGCAGTGCCGATTCGACGCCTAGGGTTTGGGGGAAAGAGATGGAGGCCAGACTCAAGGGGCTTTCTAGTTGGGAAGGAACCCCTGCCTCTGTCAGCGGCCGAACTGAGTCGGTCGTTTTTATGGAGGAAGATGAAGAGCCCAAGGAATGGGTTGCTCAGGTTGAGCCTGGTGTTCTCATCACCTTCCTCTCTTTGTCTCAGGGTGGGAATGATCTCAAGCGGATTCGATTTAGGTACTCTGCTCTTTCCCCCCTCATTCCGCTTGTTCCCATTTGTTTGATATAGGAGTTGTCATATGTTTTGTCTGACTTTGCATATGAAATCACACAATTTTATGAAAGTGGGCAAGGTTTACATGCATAAACTGTTCAGCTTTTGTCGCTTCTTTTTAGATCAGCAAGCTTTTGTCACCTTCTAAGACTTTAGATATGTATCAGATGACAATGACTATCTCCACTACATGAAAAATAAAGTTGAATAGGGTTTATCTGTAGTACATATATTCAGGTCCCAAGACTTCAGACATGTATCTGATGACAGAGACCATCTCCTCCACAACATGAAAAATAATGTTGAATAGTGTTATTTTGTAGTACATATATTCTTGCCGACCAAGTAGCATTTGTTTGTACCTATGTGGATCAAGGCTTTGTCAAAAGTTGGTGCAGTTTCTGGTTATTCATTTAAATTTGCTTGACACTTAATTTTTGTGCATGATTTATCCTTTTTTCCTTGGCAATACATTTATATGCCATAAAGTTAGATAGCTGCAAATAAAGATTTTGGACTACTCTTTCCTTGCTCCCGTGTTTTCTTAGTTTGATGAAGCTATCTCCCAAATCATTTTTTGAGATCTCAACACATTGTGAAGGGAATTTTGATGACTTTTTCTGGTGGTAGTCAGGGAATATTTTTTTACTTTTCTTTTATATATGGATTGCAGAAATAAAATAAACTTTTTTTTTGTAGTTTATGAGATAGAACAAATTTTATCTCTAGGTCTGAACTTTCCAAGATGTTGACAGATAAGTATGAAATTGTGATATGGTAAATGATAAATGCATTCAGGACAATTAGTCCTGCGGAGTGTTTTTACATTTTATTGTTAGGGAGATGCAATGCTAGAGTCTTCCTGCATTTTTTGTAGTTAAGGAGATGCACAACTTTTTTCTTTGTGTAACTAATCTAGAGATAATTAAAGAAGACTATTACCTGTTTTGATTTGTTTTCCCTTTAAACTGTATTCCATATAAGAATTTGAAAATATTGATTGTGTAAAGAAAAATGAGAAGTCTACTTATCAAAAAAAGAAAAAAAAGTAGAGCTTTAACTGCATTAATCCACTCCCTGCTTTTACTACTTACTAGTTAATAGCTGGTGATTATTTAATTGGCTATGTAGCTTATAGTTCGGTTTTTTAGGGATATTGATTAGACTGGACACTGGAGATTTCAGCCTAGGATATGTAGATGAAGATGGTTATTGAGTTGCAAACAAAATATAATATTGTGTGGAAACGTATCACAATAATATAAAAAAAAATTGTGTTGCATATTTTTACATACTTGGATTATTGTTTGCTATAACACATTATGTGTAAGGTGAGAACCTAACCCCTACAGCACCAGTTCATTGACAAGTTTAGCATAGGCAGCATGCCACTTACTCTTTGATTGTGGAAAGATCACTTCCCTTGAGTTATTACAATGTTCATGGCTATCCTTTTGATTTTGGCCATACTTATCCGAAAAAGAAAAGATTCTTTTGATTGTGGACTTGTGGTCATAAATCATCAGTTGGATAGTCTTGGCCTTTGAGTGCCCCAATCAATCTGATGGATGCTAGGACACTTGTGTATCCTCTAGTTCTCGGTCAATCCAATTGTCTTGCATCTTATGCTGTGTTATGGGATCTAGCCATTTCATTGCGAGTGCTTCCTTTAGGAATAGACTGTTACTCTGTAAGAGATGGATTTGATTTGTTTATTGGTTTCATCAGTCGCGAGGTTTTTAACAAATGGCAAGCTCAAAGGTGGTGGGCTGAGAACTATGACAAAGTAATGGAACTATACAATGTCCAAAGGTTCAATCATCAAGCAGTACCACTGCCAACTCCACCAAGATCTGAAGACGAGGTGAGGTTTTTATCCACTAGTGTCCATAGCTTGTTGACGTTTACGTGTATTTCCTTTACTGGAGTAAACCCTAATGAGCTGAAATTCAGTTTCTGCCATGCTTCAACATGCATGAATAATACTTGTGGACCATAATTTGCCTTTGGTTAGTCATAAAGAAATCAATCAAGTGATATCTATACCTCGGTTATGTCTTTTTTCTAAATGGCGTTAATGCATTGTTAGTCACTTATGTTCCCATTGATAAAATACATTTGAAATAGACAAATTATGTGTCAAAGTATAAATGATTACCGGGACATCTGTAGATAATTGATAATCTTGCAAGTATCCATTGGATATTTTCTCTTTGTTCTTTGAGTGGTTGTCGTGTATAGATCTATGCCAATACAATCCATGCAATTCATTTTGGAATGGTTATGGAGCATATTGTTTATTCTTTTATTGAAAAGTACTTTTTCTCTACTTTGTCAGAGCTCGAAAATTGAATCTGCCGACAGCAGCCCTGTAACACCACCACTGAGCAAAGAGCGGTTACCCCACAACTTCCTCCATCCAAATGGGAAGGGCTACTCATCCTCAGATTCACTTGACCACCACCCAATGCAATCTCGACATTACTATGACTCTGGTCTTGCTTCAACCCCGAAACTGTCGAGCATCAGTGGGGCAAAAACAGAGACATCATCAGTGGATGCTTCTGCAAGAACTAGTTCATCAAGAGAGGGTGATCGTTCAGGAGAGCTCTCCATCAGCAATGCTAGTGATATGGAGACTGAGTGGGTTGAGCAGGATGAACCGGGAGTGTACATCACGATCAGAGCATTGCCAGGTGGTGCTCGGGAGCTTAGACGTGTCCGATTCAGGTAAAAATCAAACTACTCTCCTGCCTGAGTAGAATAGTGATGGGACTTAAAACTGATCTGGAAATAATGATGTCTTCCGTACTTTCATTCAACATGGTTACAAATTTGTAGTACCTCCAACAAAACGGTAAACGTCTTTTGTGCGCAAAATTTGGGGTGACATGATGACCTATGTTTGCGAAGCCCTTTTTTATAGTCCCCATGTATGAATTGGCATATTGGGCCTGGGGTTTCTCAAGTGTTTGATAATTTCATTTGAAACAGCTTTACTTCACACTTAAATATTTTTTATTCAAGCTTTGTGTAAAATTTAAAAGACATTTTATTATATTGACATAGTTTTATGTTTGATGCAGCCGAGAAAAGTTTGGAGAAATGCATGCAAGGTTGTGGTGGGAAGAGAACAGAGCACGAATACAAGAACAGTACTTGTGATTGACAAACTTATGAGGTGAATGATTTGAACATTGTGTAGTTTTAAGTTAGGCTCCGTTTAGTTTTCGACATAGCTTCAAATGTACGATACCAACATATTCTGTGTTTTCCTTTCTCCTTCTTGGTTCTTATGTTTGATGATGGTAGTAAGTAAAGAAGCAGAGTTGCTTCCATGTAACGGCTTAGTTTTTTGCTACTTATATAAATCATGTTTTGTGTTGAAAATACTTTTGTACTAGTCTAGTATTTGAAAACGAGATGGGAGGAATCTCTTGACCCTGTTACTGTGTTCATGAATGGTAAATTTGGAATCATAATTTTTAGAGAGAAAATGCGCAAATATGGACAAGTTTGAGTGAATATATTTTTATTTTTTCAAAATAATTCTTCTAATTTAAAGTTGATACGCTTTTATTTAAGTTTTGATATTACAATAGTTAAAAATTCTTTATACTAAAATTAAATAAGTTTGTAGTGATTTTAAATTCTTTGTAATATTAATATATATTTTTACGGGTTTTCAGCAATTAAATTACGTTTAAAATTAAACCTTTTTTCAAAAAAAAGTTACCTCAACATGGGGATGTAGTACGGCGGTTACAAGGACTCCTACAAAGATATGTTAATGACAAACAAATACTCTGCTACCGTATTCTTTTTACAAGTACATTTTGTGCTCTATAGACCATGTGACTCACATTTGTATGTGTGCATAATTTTTTTAATAAAATTATGGGGCATGATATTTTCAAATTATTTTTTAATATTTTTGCACGATAGCACTCGTATATTAGTTGATATGCCGAATTTTTATTAGTTAATAGGTGAGATATACGTGTGAAAATATTAGTTTTCTATAAAATAATGTGCATTTTATATTTTGAAAAAATGTCGATGTATTATTAAAGTAACGATTATCATGTCATCCACTTTTCTATTTGTTTTTTTAGTCAAAATAAATTAAGGTAAATATTTTAGATTTTTATAAATATATTATAAAATTTAACGACTTTAAATAATAAATGACCCTTTAAGATATTAATTCAAAGGTTAACATCCCCTCTTTTACTAAAGGTTTAAATATAATTTAGAGTAAATTACAGTGACACTCTCTTTAGATAATCATAATAATACTCACCTTCACTTTAGTTTTTTAAGTAACAGTTAGTACCCCTGCAAGTTTTTAGGTTGACTAAATAGATAAAGTTACATATTTACCCATGTATGTTATCAAATTTTAATTCCTAAATAATATATATATATATATATATATATATATATATATATGTTTAAGTATCCTTTTTTAATTCAATACATTTTAATTATAATTTTATTTGTAATAAAGACTATCTCATTTAAATTGTTGGTAACTTATATATAAAAAAAACTAATTTAGTTTAATTAACACATATTTTTGGATAAAGTGATACAAATGTTTAAAAAATTAAATTAAATTATTAATGGAACTATTATAATTAGAGTGGTTGAGTATGTTGATAGTTTAGTTTTTGGTGTTTAATAACAAACATTATTATTTGAATTTTTAGTTTCATATTATGATTTTTATATGTTAAATTTTATTGAGTATATGTCAAAATTTGGGATGTTTGATTTTGATTACATTTTTTTAATATACAGTTGGCGTTTTTTTGTGTAATGTTGAATAAAAGAAAATATAATAATGTTTATTACTATCTCTATGTTGTAAAAAGATTTTTATTTAATATATTTTTTTTGAGTAATAACATTTGTCATTTTTACTGTAAATAATTATGTTAAGTGTGATTTATGTTTTTAATTTATCATTAATATAATTTTTATTATTTTTTATATGAATAATAAGATTCGTTCTATAATAATAAGTTTGTTTTACGTAAATTTTAATATTTAAAAAAAATAATTATATTTTACGTTTTGGTATTAAACTTTTACTTTTTAATTATAAAAAATATATTTTAATTTATATCACGTCAATTTTAATCTTTGAAAATTTAATTAACAAAAATGAATTTATTTTATTGATAAAATGAATATTTATTATTTTTTGACATTTATGTTATTTATTGCACAAGTTTATAATTTAATTAATTATATCAATTTAAGTAAAAAATACAGTATACAAATTTATATTTAGTGGATAAATTAAATATTATAACTTGAATGGTGTATTAGACATTATATTAAAAATATTTTTGGATATTAGTTGATCAACCATACTAGGGGTAGTGAATGTTATATATTGTAAACTAGAGGGGTAATAACTGTTACTTGAAAAACTAAAGGGGTGGTGAGTGTTATTATAATTATCTATAGGGAGTGTCAGTGTATTTTACTCTATAATTTACTATCCTAAACTATATGTCATATTTCACTCTGGTGATCCACCTTTCAATTTTGTCAATTAGATGATTGACCTATTAATTTTTTCTAATTCTAACAAATTGAGCATGTCATATCAGAAATTACTGACGTGTCGATCTGGGTGGGGGCATAATTAAGCTAATGTGTTTAAAAAGAAAGTAGTTTTTTATTTTTTGATTAAACAATTTTGATATATTAAAGGGTAAAATGGTCATAGCGCCTGTCTTTCACTATCCCATGCCTGTGACAGTCAGCGACTGTCTTCTTCCTCTCCTCACCCTCTTTCTCTCTCTCTTTAGGCCCATTTTTACAGTAAAAACATACATACATTCAAACTCTATATATATCTCATATCCCATTTCTACATTAACCCATCAATCCCAATTTTCTTTTGCCTGGAGAAATGGGTCTATAATTTGGTCTTGTTTGGTTGTGGTTCTTCTTTAATCCATCAATTTTACATCTAAACAGACCTACATAGTCCACATGAAGTACCACCAGAAGCCTGAATCTTACGCCACTCATAACGATTGGTACTCCGCTAGCCTCCAATCTCACTCCTCCTCTGATTCCTTACTCTAAACCTACACCCCACCGCCTACCACGGCTTCGCCGCCGCTCTCAGCCCCGAAGAAGCCGAATCCCTCCGTCAATACCGACTCAGTCATCGGTGTCTATGTAGAACCCGTTTACAACCTTCACACCACTTGAACCCTTGAATTTCTTGGTCTGGAGAAAGAAGAAGGTTTGTGGGCTGATCGTTCTCCATTCGCCGGAATGGAGAATGCAATCACCGACGGCGTTGATGTGCTGTCAATGTCATTGGGCGGCGGGTCGACTTCTTATTATTGGGATACAATAGCTATCGGCGCCTTCACCGCCATGGAGAAGGGGATTTTGGTGTCTTATTCGACTGGGAATAATGGCCCGGCTCGGTCCTCACTGGCTAAAGTGGCGTCGTGGATCATGACCATCGGTGCCCGAACTTTGGATCGGGATTTCCCGGCGTATGCTGATTTGGGAAATGCTCACCGTTTTAAAGGGGTGTCGTTATATAGAGGGAAAAAGTATGGGTGGAGGGAGCGGTAGTTAGGGACACCGGAGGGGTGAGGATGATACTGGCGAACACGGAGGAGAGTTGGAAGGAGCTGTGGTTAATTTTAAAGCGTTTAATTTTTTTAATTAGTCTGAATATATAAAGGATGGTTGTGACCATTTTACCCTTTAATATAAAAAATTGTTTAATCAAACTTTTTTTTACACATCAGCTAAATTATGCTCTATCCAGATCGTCAAGTCAACAATTTTTGACGTACAGATTCAATTTGTTGGAATTGAAAATCACTGAAATAAAATATGACTTATAATTTAGGATAATAAATTATATTTAAGCCTTTTACTATAAAGGCAAAGTAGGAATGATAATAATTATATTGCTTATTTTATTTTCATCACAAGGGACTATATTTAATTGTTTGAATTATTTTCAAAATAAAACACATATTTGGGAACCTAATATATAGTTTATTAGAAAAGAGCAAGGAAAATAACTATTTTCTTGAGTTTGTCACAAATTTATTTTTCTTTTTTACCTTTACAAATCTTGCTTTATTATAATTTCTTGCTTTTTTTAATTCAGAATATTGCTATAGACACAAACTATTCCACAAATATTTTATAAAATATTGATATGTCATATTTCACCTCAGCTTTTTATGTGGGGCTGAAGCCTACATTGAAATAATTTGTTGATTAATATGCTGAGGTGGAGTATGTCACATCAATATTTTATAAAATATTTGTAGAATAATTTTGTTTGTAGCATTACTCTTTTATTTATTCTATCTCCCAAATTTTTAAAAACTCACATTCTATTTTTAGCAGGCAAAACACGTCTGCACGGGAGCTAATTACCATAAAGATACTTGATGTATAAATGGGTATCATATCCATCCTAATTAATGAATATTTTACGTAATTTTAATTGTTACGTTCCATTTTATCCTTTAAAACTCAATTTTTATTTATTTATTTATTATCATCATTCTTTGAAATTAATAAAATTCATATCGTAGTTTTTCGTTAATTACACAAGCATAACGGGTGTTGGCATTTGGCAAGTAGTAGTGATTTGTGTGAAGTGATGAGCAATAACAAGGGCAGTTTAGTAAATTTAAAATAGCACTAATGATTAGTAAATCACCGTCTTAATAACACTCTTAAATAAGAGAAGTAAGGGGGTAAATTGGTTTTCAAAACCCTCGCTCCGTCGCATAAATTTCCCCGAGTCTCCCTTCTCCGTTCCGTTACATTCCGTTCCATTCCATTGCAATTTACATTACAGGCGTTGATAAGTGTATCGAATGCAAATCACTCCGCTGGCTTTGCTAAATCTTGTTAAATTCGTCTACTTCGATTACTGTCCGAGGGTTTTTTAATCTGTTTGTTTGGTCGGAGATGGTATCTGGCTCAAGAATCGAGGGTGGACCCCAAATTCTTTCCGCTGGAGTCCGGAAAACTATTCAATCTATTAAAGAAATTGTGGGTAATCACTCTGATGCTGATATTTACGTTACCCTAAAAGAGACTAACATGGATCCTAATGAAACTACCCAGAAATTGTTAAATCAAGGTTTGTTTTTTTTGTTTCTTTTTATTCTTCCTTTCAATACGCCCTTCCTTCTTTTTATTTTTATTAATTCCTGTTCTTTGTTGTTTTTCTTCTTTTTTTAATTATCTTTATTTAAAATTAGGGTTTTCTGATTAGTTATAAGTTATTTTGGTTAGTGGTGTATTATTATTATTATTATTATTTTGGGAGTGGGAGGGGTTTACTGGTTTTTGTACTGATGCTGGGATTATGCTTTTAGGGGGTGATGGGGCTTGGTTGAGTTCTTTATGTCTTTCACGTATAAACTATCTATTGTATCATTGCATGAACTTGGTATGCTTACCCTGTTTTCTGCATTGTATTCTTATTAATCTTGCTTCGTTGGAGCCAATACCGCCTGTCTCAGTGCTTCTATGCCTTTCATAGCCAAGATAATACAATTTTTCACAAAAACGTAAACAAAGAGAAGAGTAAGGGAGCAATTAGTCAGCTTATTTGGTATCTATTAAGTCCATCAGATTGGATTATTCTATTCTTTATTAATGTGATTTAAGCATGTAATATGAATATTATAAAATGTTTTTTTGGGTGTAAACTTGTTCATTTTCGGATGGAAAACTTTGACCAAAATATTGATCAAGTTTTCAATCATTTATCTAACTAGACTAGAAAACTAAAATCTCTACTTTGTGACAGTTGGTTTGGGATTTATGTATCATGACTTACGAATTCTTCTCTTTACCCCTACCTAACGTACTCTATATGGGCCCCTTATGATCTTATGTTCTTATTAACATATCAAAATGAAATTTTGCAGAAGTAGTCTCCTCGGCTTTTGAGGCTTTCAGATAATGAATTTTTATTTGATGCATTATGGCATATATTCATTGGATGAATTATTCTATAACTTTGATGTCAATAAGGGGAACTTTTATAGAAAATTCCGTTAGAAGGGTAGGTTATTGTGTCATTTGGTATTGTTTTTGTAAAAACAAAAAGGTTGTGTTGCTGAGTGCTGGCTTCATTTTCCTAATGATTATTTATGATGGGTTTTGCTAGGTACTCTAGGAAGATGTTGGAATTATCTTTCCATATGTTTTCCTGGTCATTCAAATCATTTTCTTTTGTATTGGATACTCTTTGTCTGGTTATTAATTTGAGGAAGTTTTCAGACTATTTTTTCTGAACTTTTTTTAGCCAGTAATGCATTTGATCTAACGTGGTAACGTGTTTCCAACTAGTCTTATATTACCTTTTTGCCTTACCATATAAGTTTTTTTCCCTTCTAATTTTTGATGGTAAACTATTTCCTAAGCTGTTATGTTTTTGTATTTATTCAGATCATTTTCATGAGGTGAAGAGAAAAAAAGACAAAAGGAAAGAGGTATATTTTTTATGAAATTGTGTTGCTACCTCCCCCCCTTCTCCCTGCTGCGTGCACTTTTCTTTTAGGGTAATTAAATTAGTGGTAAACTGCTTTTATTACTTTTCTTGGGTCACTTGACTGTTGTGTATACTAATAATACTTCACAAATACTTAATACTTGAATGCAACTTACAACAAAATATGTCTTTTTACACTAACATTAATGCATTTTGTGTCAGGTTACAGTGAACAAGGGTTCTATAGCATCGCAGCCAAGAAAACATACTGAGCATGTAAATCAAGGGATGAGATTCAACACTTATTCGGATCACAACATCCGAAGAGGCGGATATAGTCGAAATGCTTTACCTGGTAAAGTGACAAACTTAATTTTTTTTATCCACTCAAGATTTGTTTTCCATGTGATTCCATGAACTATACTATAGGTGGTCTTTTATATTTGTTGACAGTAATTACGGCTTGTCGGTGATTTATTATTTCTCATATAAACCAAGTTCTACGTATTATGCACTCCAACTTTGAAATAATTTATTGTAGGCTTGTAGTACATAATGAATCCTATTCTGTATATGAGATTTTTGGTTATTTTGTTTGGAAAGCAGCAACATTGGGACATTTCTGCACAAAGTCTTGACTTGGCAAGACTCCTTTTGTGACCTTCTGGTGGATCTAGGAAATAGTGGTTCTGAATATGAGTTAGAGCAATTTTTCTTTAACCTCTTACTGTTTTTATCTGAAGAAGTTTTAATATTTTCTCTAATGAAATGTCAACTCATAGGAAAATTTGTCTGTTTTTATTTTATAATGTTTGGTTTTAAAAAAAATCTTGTTTTAATTCCTTTTGTATGCTACAAAGGGTTTGATCCTATCAACCTTTTTTGTTCTATAAGTTTCTTCTGATGATTGATTGTGTGCTTATTTACCTGATAGCATGTTGTTACTCCACCAGTCAACCTTTCTAGAGAAGTTCTACGCGGGTCTTGGCATACTAATATGGTTCTTTGTGAAAATAACTAACTACCAATCTATGTTGTCTGCTTGTGATCTTTGTTATACATCAGATGGTTCTACTCGAAGTTCTAAACTATTAGAAATGCCTTTTCTTCTTGCTGTTTCCTTTTCTGTTACTGTTCCTGAATTCTTCTTTACTTCATCACTCTGTATATTTAGCACTTTAATATCAAACTTCTTTGTACTGTTATCTCTTTTAGTGTTCCTGAGATCTCACATCCATAATTATAATTTAAACATATATCATGAGCCCTACGTTTTGGTTTGTTTGTTGATGGATGTATTCTTAGTAGATGCAAGAGTCAGCAGAGAGTTCCGGGTTGTGCGGGACAACAGAACTAATCAAAACACAAATAGTGAGATAAAGGCTCCTTCAGCGCGCAGTCCAATATCAACAAATGAGCTAGAAATCCCAAAAATTTCTGAAAAGAGGTGCAATTATGTTTACTTTTATTTATGATGTCAGTTAGCTATATACTTGTCCCATCCTGTGAATTTTTTTAAGAATATATTTGAGCTGTCGATTTATTTTGATTTATTGTGTTATGTTTCTGGCTTTTCCTTATGGGACTTGCTAGCTTCAAGTGTCATTATAGGCTTGGGTCTTTTTTAGGTACTGAGTTCTTGTCTACAATAACCCCTTAGTTCTTTGGCCCATAGTTATCGGTAACACTGATTGACTGGGTACGTGGAACGCTACCTATGGTAGTAGGCACAAGACATTTAGTTCTCATACCATGATTTGGAATGATAGTACCCGGTACGAGGAACATAGGTCCATAAGAGTTCCTTGGTAACCCTGGTTTGGTCCACTCTTTTGGTCTATATATGTAACACAACTATGTTCTCATTGGGAAATCAACTAGCTTATGTATGTTTATCTTGTATAAAAGCTTGATTGGAATTGTTAGACTTACTGTCTGCTTAAACAACTACATCATTCTGACTAAATTTTGGGTTTGTCATTTTTCTATTTGTTGTAATAGTAATCACATTCATATGCTTTTTTTCAGCAGTCCGACTGGGGCTTCCAATAATCAGAAACCACCTGTTGGGCGACATTCATCTCAATCTTCCAATGGGTTTACTGATTTACACCCTAGGCAAGCCAGGGACGCTCATTTAAGTGATAAAAAAGATTCTTTGGAGGATATGCGACTATCGATTCCAAATACTGGTTCACAAATGCAATCTATGAAGCCAAGTGATTTTCAATCAAACTCTACAACTTCATCAAACTACTCTGTGGCAGGTGTTTATTCGTCTTCTTCAGACCCTGTTCATGTACCTTCTCCTGATTCCAGACCAGCTACTAATATTGGGGCTATTAAGCGTGAAGTTGGTGCTGTGGGTGTACGTCGTCAGTCTATTGAAAATTCTTTCAACCTTTCATCTGCACAGTCCAACTCTATTTCTAAGTCACATTTGAGACATGATTGCCCCTCAAGAGAATCATTTCGATCTTCTACTGATATGTCTAAAAGCGACCAACCTAATCAAACTCCTGTTTCTGAACCAGCAATGCCCAGCATTTCAGTCAGTAAGCCTTTCATGAATAATCAGTTTAGTAGCAGGCAACACCAACCTGTGGGTCATCAGAAAGGTATACTCTTCTGAGTTTAATATTTTTTCTAATACAGTTGGAATGGTCGTGTGGATGGAGTTCCCTGTTTTGAGGATTAATTTTAATTAGTCTCATTCTCCAGATTTTTCTGGAATTGGTTGTTGAAAATTTTCCCATCTCCTTCAGATTGGTCTTATACCGATTCTTGTTTAAATACACACGAACCTAGGAATGCCAACAAAATGAAGAGTTTCGCTTTCAAAACGTCGGATATATGGTTAAAGTCACATTTATAACTATTTTGAAACAGCCACAGACTCAAAGACGATCACTTATCGTAGTTTGCCAATAGTATAAAAACTCATGATGATGTTTCTATGGTCAATGAACTTCTAAGAAACTTAATTCTTCTAATCTACCTTTATGATGATTAATTAGTGAAAGGAATACAAGAAAAAGTAACTCCTGGATGTCATATTTTATTTGCTGATTGCTACTTTACCCTAGAGTGAACGCAATTTAGTATTTTGCAATATGTGAATACTGTCTATAAGAAGCTCGAGGAATTAAACCATATATATTCATTTCAAAAAAAACAAAATAGGAGGTGAATTTGAATTCTTTATTTTTTTAGCATTAGTTGAGCCTTAATTTGTGTTATTTTTCAGGGCTAGTAAGCTATCAGTATTTTTTATGCTGTTTTCTTATTTTTTACAGGTGGCATATCTGTTTTTGAACTCTCTATATGGGTTTTTTGGTTGGACTTTTATGTTAGTTTGGTCAGGTCTTAAAGAATGTAAAATGTCCGATAGTGTTCTATTTTGTATATAGGTGTTTATGATGGTTTTCTTGAAGGTTATAACTCGGATGTTAGGCGAGATGCTTTTGATCCTTTTGTACCCTCTCTTCCCTTGTGTGCAAAATTTTAGAATTTAATCTGATTAAGTGATTATTTGCAGACAATACCTTTGCTTTACTAACCAATCCTAACTTATGTTAACCAGGGCCTTGTTTTATTGTGTTTATGGGTAGGGTTATCAGCCCCCTGTAGTCTGAACAACTAAGATAAACCTTATGTAGCAGTGATTATTGAAAAACCTAAACGTAAGTACACAAACTTCAGTCATAAGACCCAATGTAATTGTAACCGTTTTTTTAAGTCTATAGACTCTAAACCTTACTGCTGCGACTTTTTATCTTTGAAAACAATAAACGCCTTGGTGTGTTAGAAGTCCCTAAAGAAATTTAGGCATTGAACAGTTCTCCCTTATTTTTTTTCATGTCCCGTGTATTAGTTTCAAGACAACTAACCACAAGGTCTATTAATGTAGCTTCGCAGACTAACAAGGAGTGGAAGCCAAAATCGACCCAAAAACAAAGTTCTATTGGTCCTGGAGTTATTGGAACGCCTGCAAAATTGACTTCTCCTCCTGCTGATGTTCCTAAGAATTTGGAAACAGACGCAATTCTGTTGCAAGATAAATTTTCACGAGTGAACATCTCTGAGAACCAGAATGTGATCATAGCTGCACATATTCGAGTCTCTGAAACTGATCGGTCTCGAATGATCTTTGGCAGCTTGGGGACAGAGTTTGAGTCTTCCCGGAATCCTTCATTTCAAGCAATTGAGGGTGCTGTGGTGTCACACATGGAGCCTTCCGCAAGGTTTGTTTCTTACATGAATTGTATTTTGGTTGATTACTTACATTTGAGTCTTGTTGGTGAGTCCTGGTTCTGATGCTCAAGGTCATGTTGACCAATATGCTATTTTAGTTGTGTTTAGAGAACTTAAAATTGTAGCTGTTAAATATGTTAGTGCTTTAATATTCATTTCAACTCAATATGCCGAGTCTTCTCTTTTCATCTTTCAAGAATTGCTATTTTCTTGAAGATTTACAAACAACTTTGGTGATGTCTGTGTGGCAGTTTATCATTCTCTGCTCCCGAGTCTTCCAGTGATGAATCTTCTGGAAAAAAGCAAGTAGATTTGCTAGATGAATGTGTTCGGAATTCTGGAACCAATTCTCCTGCTGCATCCATGACAGTGTCTGAACTGCAATTGACTGATACAAATGAGTCTTCAAGTCCTCAGGATTTTGACAATTATGCAGATATTGCACTGGTCCATGACAAAAGCCCATCCTACACTCCTTCTCAGTCACAACAGCAACAAGATCATCCTCAATTACCAAGTTTTTCTGTGAGTCCAGCAATATATTAATCATACTTCAAAGATTAGCCCTGGATGAAAGTGTTCACGTTTGTTGTTTATTATTTTCTGTTGGGCTTTCGTGTTTGTTTATAAATATAGTACTTTGTTTCGGAGGAATAACTTACATCCTTTGTCTAGCTTTTTCTTTTGGTCCTAATCTGAGATCCTGATTTGTGGTGGTTTGCATTCAGGCATATGATCCCCAGACTATGTATGATATACCATATTTCAGATCAGCAGTTCATGAAACTGTGAGGGGGCACGGTTTACAGTTTCCTCAGGAGGTAAATATATATATATTTTTAAGATTAACTCTTTGAATCTCTCTTACGCCACACATGAATTTATATTTTATAATATATTTTTTCTGTTTACAGGCCTTAAGCTCGCATACAACAAATAGCATCCCTGCATCAACAGTAGCCATGGTGCAACAACCCCCACCGATGACCCAGATGTACCCACAAGTCCATGTTTCCCATTATGCTAATCTGATGCCATATCGTCAGTTCCTCTCCCCTGTCTATGTTCCTCCAATGGCTGTGCCTAGCTACTCTAATAACCCTGCCTATCCTCATCCCTCAAATGGCAACGGTTACTTAGTAATGCCTGGAGGCAGCTCCCATTTAACTGCAAGTGGTCTCAAGTATGGAATCCAACAGTATAAGCCCGTTCCCACCGGCAGTCCAACTGGGTTTGGAAACTTCACTAGCCCAACTGGTTATACTATTAATGCTCCTGGCGTTGGTAGTGCAACAGGACTGGAAGATTCATCCAGGCTGAAGTACAAAGATGGGAATCTGTATGTTCCAAATCCTCAGGTGAGTTTTATTGTTGCGTGACACGTATTTATTGAATTGTAGTTTTTGTACAACTTAAATTGAATGTTATATTGATTTATATTTGTAGTATTTGTGTGTCAATAAGTGGCTAGAGTCCATATTTTTCAGCCATATTCGATTAATCCTTGTTATCATCATTTCTTGCTATGCTCGTCTAGTCTGGAGTTGGGATTATGCTGTTGTGCAATTTTGACCATTTCTGTCCAGTATTTTCTATTGATTAGGTCTACCGAGGACAATTGTAGCATAAAGACAAAAGACAGCGTAATTTTAATTTTTAATTATGGAATCATATATGACTTTGGATTTGCAGAGGCAAATTTTTCTTTTTCTTTTATTTATTATTTATTATTTTTTTTCCTTTATTTATTTATTTATTTATTTTTATTTTTTATTTTTTTATAATTGAGATAATTTGAAGACCCCTTGGGTTGTCAAGAACCCCTTGAAACTTGGTAAACCCACACTGGTTCTGATGTTTTAGGTTTCATTACGTTGTTTACTTGCTTCTCACATTTTTCTACGCATTGGCAATCCCTAGTTAGTTGCTCTCCCTATTTGGATAGACCAAGGATAAAAAGAACATGTTTATAGTTTGATCTGGTGTCCATGTATCCAAAACGTCAGGTTCATTTGGCAGTTATATTTGTGCTATTATTTATTTCTGATCTCCAGTAAATGCAATGCTGTGGTATATCAGCTTAAATCCTTTTAACTTGTGGATTAGCTATAGAATTCAGGCTGCTGCTTATATGACACACCTAAGTTGTTGAATCTTTTTGTATGCTGATTGCCATCTTATTTTATTTTATATATTTTTTTTCTGGAGAAGTGTTGAACATTGTTGTATGGCGGTTGTGATTGATTATTGCTTATAATATATATATCTCATTCAACAGGCTGAGACTTCTGAAGTCTGGATGAATCCAAGGGATGTCCCTAGTTTGCAGTCAGCGTCATACTATATGACGGGACAAACGCCTCATGCTGCTGCATATTTGCCATCACACACTGGTCATGCTTCATTCAACTCAGTGTCACAATCTTCTCACATGCAATTCCCAGGCATGTACCATCATCCTACACAAGCTTCGGGCATCCCCAGCCCTCATCATCTGAGCCCTGCTATGGGTGGTAATGTGGGAGTTGGGGTGGCTGCAGGGGGGCCGGGGGCCCAAGTTGGTGCATATCAACAACCTCAACTGGGCCACATGAATTGGACAGGGAACTTCTGAAATGGTCAATCCTGGATTTTTCTTGCAAGGGATTGAAGAAGCTATTAGTATTAGCTATAGTGTTTCCTCCCCCCCCCCCTGCCAAACCTAGAAAACTGTCGCCATCTTGAAATGAATGCATTAAGTTGTGGTGTTATTGCTTTTGCGACACATACTCGTTGCCCAAAACCAGCCTAATTGACGACTATAGTAGTGGCCCTAGATATGTATTTTTTGGGGTTTGAATCAGATGAGCGTGTCAAAGTCTTGCATGGTGATTGTAGTAGGTAGGTGGTTTCAGGGGGATGATCTAACATGTGTCAATTGTTGCATTTGCTCTTTTTTGAATCATTTAATAATGGTAGGGAAAACTGAGGGGGAAATTCATCTAGGTTTAACTTGCAAGGATACTACATGGAATTCTCATTCTTAAAAATGACTCAACATTTTGGATATGTTTGTGCACCACCCCCACCCTATGTGATTATTATGGTAGACAAACTTTAATTTGCGTGGAAATTAATACTATTAAGAAACACTTTCATTTCCCCATAGAGGGAGGAGGGAAGGAGTGTATATATATATATATACCAATTAATTAGTTGAAACTTAAACTGAATAGATGGACAATTAATTTCAAAATTTCAAACGTACACATTTATGGAATGCTATATGCGCGTAGTATATGTATTGAAGGGAATATACATTAAATAGCAGGTGGATGGGAAATGGAATTTAATTTACACGTGAATATGCAACTATAATATTTATTCTTTGATTAAAACAAATCAAAATAAATCTCTAGTCTCTTTTCGTTACCTCTATTCTTTCACCCTCACCCTCCACCATAAAGGGTTTGCAAGCCAAGCCCCACGAGTGCACATATAAATAAATAAACTCTGCCCTTCTCGCTCTCTCTCTCTCAAATAATCCAAACTTATACATATGCCTACTTCATCAAATTGGTAGGTAAATTGTGAAGAATAAAAGTAGTGATTCCAAGACCTCAATTTTTTTACTGTTTGGCTACATTTTTTTAATTTATTTATGGAATTACATATATATATATATATATATATATATGTATATGTATACATAAAATAAATAAATAAATAAATACTAAAAGAAAGGGGAATAATAAGAAAGGTATTAAAAATATGACGTCATTCATTGCCACCCTGGCGCGAGCGTTGCACAAACATGTTCGAGTCCTTATAAAAGAAGGACTAGAAGAGACGCAGAAGAAGAAATCAATCATCTCCTGTCTTCTTCTTCTTGACTTCTTATTCATCTTCTTCTTCTTCTTCTTCTTCTTCTTCTTCTTCTTCATCAGGCGTGTCCTCTCGGCTTTCATTACTCTCTCTCTCTCCTCTCCACTCCAAAGCCACCACCAACACAACATCAATGACTAGTGTTTGATTATTGTCTCCTTTTGTTCTGAATTCACAATCATACCAACACCCACCAATGTTAATTTTTCTAGCTCTCTCGTTTCGTTCTATATATATACATATAGGCAAAATTAATGATTTGTTCACCGAAGTTGGCACGTTTTACTGAATACCTGATGGAACTTTTAATTTATCAAATTAATTCACTGAATTAATTAAAATTGTTAAATTGGATCATTCTGTCAAATCTGGCTAACGGCGGTCAAATTGATTCAAGATATTTCATACGTGGAAGGAAAAAAAAGGGAAAAAAAGGGAAAAAAATAAAAAATGTGGTGGCCAATCAGCAACAATGACATGGAAATAAAAATTAAAAATTTATTTTTTAACTCATTTTTAACATTTTAAAGTTTTAAAAATGACAAAAACATAATAAAACAAAAACTAATAAAAATAAAATATTTTTTCATTCATTAAATCAAATTTATTTATCAAGATAAATCAAATCTTAATCTATTAAAAAATCAAACATATTTTCCTTACAAAAAAGACAACATTAATAACTAAACATTAAAATCAAAATCAAAATTTTCATCTTCTCAAATCTTCCCTTTTATCAAAATCTTCATCTTCCCTAAATTTTCAACAAATTTTCATCGTTTAAATCTTTCGATCTGCTTGGCCTGGATTTTGGGGGTATGATCTGAGCTGGGGATCGGTTTGGGTTGTTGTCCGGGGGTTTGAATTTGTTCCGGTGATGGTTTAACAGATGGATCTGCTCTAGATCTTCGACCGATTGCTCTCTTTCGGTGGCCAGAAGCGACGCCAATTCCTCCCTTACCGGCGGAATCTTTAGAGTTCCTTTTTATCTGTACAAAAAAATCTGGACAAAATCTTTAGGGTTCCTTGTACAGTTATGTTCCTCAATATCATCACTCAAAATCTTTGCTAAATTTGAAACTGACCCGTTATTCTTCACCAAGTCGGTAAAAAGGGTAATCCTTAAATTTGATTCAAATCCTTCAAAAGATGTTTCAGAACCCAATATCACAACTGATAAATTAAACCCTTTAACCTTTTCCCATAACTCAAGGACAGTGATTATAATTTTTGGGTTACAATCCTTAATCTGCTTGGAACTGTGTAACTGGGATTGACGGTGGTGGCAATGGCACCGGCGACAATGATTCCGAAGAAACAGAGAGGGAATTGGATGGAATTGGGAGGGGGCGGGCAAAGATGAGAATTTTGATTTTGATTTTGTCTAGATTTTTTTTAGATTGATATGTAATCTGTTTCCAAATTTGGGGAAGATGAAGATTTTGATAAAAGTGAAGATTTGGGGAAGATGAAAATTTTGATTTTGATTTTAATGTTTAGTTATTAATGTTGTCTTTTTTAAGGAAAATATGTTTTTGGTTTTTTAATGGATTAAGATTTAATTTATCTTGATAAATAAATTTGATTTAATGAATGAAAAATGTTTTATTTTTATTAGTTTTTGTTGTGTTTTATTATGTTTTTGTCATTTTTAAAACGGGATAAATTAACTTTTGGTACCTGTACTGGGACACGACTTATAAGTTGGTATCCGAAGTGAAAAAAGTTACAAACCGGTGATTGTACTCGAAAAACGTTGTGATCTGGTGCTTGTACTTTCCAATTTTTAAAGAATCGTTAAAATTGACTAACGGGGTAGATGGAAAATTCTGACGTGGCTTACTCATCTGACGTGGATAATGATATGTACATGAAACCTCAGTTTTGGAGGAAATTATACTTCTCACGTGACCAAGTGAGGAAGAAATAAGGGTTAGGGATAGAAAGAAGATCTAACGGGAGAGACAAACATACAGAGGGAGAAGCGAAGTCGACGCGAAGAGATTAAGTTTACAGTGGATTCGACCAGATTTATCCCCAAATTTGTTCGACAACAAAAAGTAAGCACCCAAACCTTTATTTTTTTTGTATGTGTTAAAGATTTTGAGTGTTGGTGCACTCGATTTTGAACCTAATCTTTGTTTATGCTTACTTTATGTGGTTAATACCCACCTTGTTGGATGTTTGTGGTCGTTTTCCCCAAAATTTGTGCTCTGGTTCCTTTGCTTCGTCATGTTTGGACTTTGTAAATGTTTATAATGTTATTTTTTTTGGTTTTATTTACAGTGGCAGATATGATTTCATTAATTGTGCACTATGGTGGAGAGTTTGTCACTGAGCCCACAGAACATTATGTAGGAGGGTTGAAAAAGGTTGTCCCTAGTGATCCTGATTTCTTGTGCACTACACGTATAAATGAACAAATGGCTCATATATTAGGGTACCATACTACTGCTAAGGTTTTCTTTAAATATGGTGAAGGGTTTAGATTAATTCATGATGATGATTCGATTAGGGATTTAATTAAAGCTTCTACAAAAGATATGACTGTAGAAGTTTTTGTGGATCATAAACTTGACAAGGATCACTCTGATTATCTGAAGAACCTTGATCTACTTAGTAAGCTCGAAGAAAATGAAAATGAGGAGAACAATGGGGTGAATGCTGAGGGGAACAATGCTGTGAATGGTGACTTCACTAGTGATGAAAGTTCTGAGGACTCTGATGCTGACTTGACTGGTGATGATGAACAATTAAGCAGTGATGAAGAGTACCAAAATGCAAGAACAAAATTTAAGGAGTATACTAAACAAATGAGAGAGGTTGGAGATCCTGATGATGTTGGTGGTATTGATCTGCATGAGTTGCAAGAGGAGGGAGAAAAGGAGGCTGAAAATGAGACTAATGTACAGACAAGTACACAGGAAGATGAGACTAATCTACACTCAGTTACACAGGAAAATGTTCAACAACAGACTGCAAATTCTAAAGATGATGGAAAAGATACAGACAACATTGATAAGGAGTGGTCACCTAGTGAATATGAAGATTCAGATCAGTTGAGGTCTATGGATGTAGACAGTGATGAAGAGAGTGAAGATGCTGAAGAAGTAGATCAACCAGATAGGCTAAGTAGGAAAAAGAATGTGAAAAGAGTAATGAGAGGAGACACATATGTTGTTAACATTGACCAGAAGACATGCACGTGCAGAAAGTGGGATTTGACAGGGATTCCATGTGCTCATGCACTTTCAGCAATATATTTCAGGGAGGAAGAGCTTGAAACTTATCTTGCTCATTAGTACAAGAAGGAAACATACCTAAAAGCCTACACACATGTCCGAAGTTATGAGCAGTTTTTGGGGTGAAACAAGTTTTCAGAAGATGTTACCTCCTCCAATATGCCACAAATTCAAGGGAAGACCTAAGAAAATGAGAAGGAAAGAAGGATGGGAGAATCCAAAAAATCTTACAAGGATAACAAGGAAGGGAAGGAAAATGCGTTGCTCAAAATGTAGACAGAAAGGGCACAATAAGGGTAACTGTCCTACCATCAGTCGCCAAACAGATGAACTTCAGTCAAGCAATGTAAGTATTATAGCATTCCAACATTATTTTTATGTAACAGTTTTGTTTACCTGAGTTAAACATTATTGTTTCTCTGTGTTAGGCAAGTAGGCAGGTCAAGAGGAAAAGTTGCAATGTATAAGCAGATCCAAAAAAGAAACATAACAATGACATGGTGCAGCCTGGTAATTCTAACAAGGTATTGTTATAGCAATCAATTTCAGTTATCTTGAATTTCTCATATCTTGCTATATTTCAGACAAATTGAGTTAACTTTTATAGGACGATCTAAGGACTAATACTAGACCAAAGTTGTAAGTTAAGAGGATAAAGACCCGCACTAAAGTACCAGCAGGATTTGGTGTTTATGTTAGTTCTAAGGGAGCTGTAATAGATAATATGAATGGAAACAACTCTGGCTTAGTTTTTGTGAGTTATAAACTTTTTTTAAATTGTAAGTATTTATGTTACTTTTATTTGTCATTTTTCATATGTAACCATACTTGTGCTTGGTTATGTCAAATGCAGATGCCAACTCCAGGAGAAGTCGTATATCAAGATGGATCAAGCAGAAATAACACTTCTCCTGCTACAAGAATGTATAGAACCCCACTTACATCAAGCAGCAATCCACCAACTTCAAGCACAACTGAACCACTTAATAAGTCAAGTCAGTTGGAGAACATGAGAGATTAAGTTGGAAGCCAGTAGGAACATGATATATCAATGTCAACATTTTATGACCTTTGTTTAATTTTTAAGAACTTTGTTTAATATTTATGACCTCAAGAACTTAAGAAGTTTGGACAGTTTGTTAATTACTCTCAAGGTTATTAATGAACTGTTGACAATCTCAGTTTTCATTTTTATGGTTGGATTGAATGATTTTCATTTTTATGGTTGGATTGAATGATGGCAGTTTTATGTTGGATATTGTTAATGGTAGTGATTTTCATTGAAATGGTTGGATTGAATGATGACAGATTTATTCATTTGAAAAGAGGATTGAACAGCATTTGTCAAGCTGGTTATTGTTATTTGTCAAGTATGCCATTCATTCATTAATTGAAACAGAGCATCATTCATTCATTGAAACAGCAACATTATACAAATTCTAACACCAAACAGAGCATCATTCATTCAAATTCTAACCAGACCTTCAAGCTTCAAGCTAACTAATACATTGAAACAAACCTTCAAGCTAACTAATACATTGAAACAGAGCATCATTCATTCAAATTCTAACACCAAACATCAAAATCCATTGAAACACCACCAGAAACAAAAATTCAAGCTAACTAATACATTAAAACATCTCTTTGCTCATCTTCAACTTTAATGTCAAACAACACCAGTCAACTAACATCCATGAGCAAATTAAAAAAAACATAAGAAATTTTTCTTTTGTTGAACTTTGACATTAATCTTCTTCAACTTTTTAACCTCCTTCTCCAATGTCTTCACTGAATCAAGTTCTGCCAACTCTTTTCAATTCTTGGTCTTCTCACTATCTGCATTCTTCAATTTATCCAACATCTCTCTGCTTATCTTCAACTTTAATGTCAAATCTTCAATAACATCTTTTGCTCTATCAGGAAATGGTGGATCATACCATTTAAAGAAACCGCAGTAATCTCTCCTGTCCTATTACACAGCAACACACCCACCATTAACATAACCAATCATATGGAAAGAAATAAAAAAAACATCTTTCCAAAATCTTACCCGATAATTAATACACCCAATGAATCGCCTTCCTGGATGTTTTGTTCCATCTTTCCTTGCCTCCCACATTCGCACCATTACTCCACAGTGGTATCGACTTGGGAACTCGGGTGTAATCCATTCAATTTTTTTGCCTGAACTACAATCTTCTTCCCTGATTTCATTTACGATTCCACTCCAAGACGAGCTCATCCTTTCAATTAAACACTGAAAACCCTTTAATAAATATATGGGAACCAGTAATCAATGGAGAATCGAGACAAGAAGAATGAGAGAAGAAGAAGGACAGAAGAAGAGACCGAAGCCCTAGTTTTTTTTCCCCCGAATATCAATCTGTTCCTTTATAAATTATACATGGGAAAATACACATCAATACAACTTTGTTGCCCAGTCATCGCCATGTCATCCTTTGCTTCTGACCTGTCAAATTTTCAAACAGAATAAGGATGAAACCCTTCTATTTCACGGAGTGTAATATTTTTCGAGTACAATCACCAGTTTGTAACTTTTTTCACCTCGGATACCAACTTGTAAGTCGTATCCCAGTACAGGTACCAAAAGTTGATTTATCCCTTTTTAAAACTTCAAAATGTTAAAAATGAGTTAAAAAATAAATTTTTAATTTTTATTTCCATGTCATTGTTGCTAATTGACTATCTCATTTTTTATTTTATTTTCCCTTTTTATTTGCTTCCATGTATGAAATATAATGAATCAATTTGACAGCCGTTAGTCAAATTTAACAGAATAATACAATTTAACAATTTTAATTAATTCAATAAATTAATAAAATTCCATCAAATATTTAATAAAACGTGCCAACTTTAATAACCAAATCATTAGTATATACTCCGGTATGTACTCCACTATTGAAATAGGCTGTGCTCCTCGCTCTTAATTCCATTTACTAGTAATAATTTGTTGTGCAGCTTTTGGCTCTCTCACAGCAGACAATAAAGTCATGTAACGAATGGAATTGATTACATACATACACACACACTAACAGCTAGCGCTAGCTACAGCCTAGCCTAGTTTCTGATTTTTTTTTTCTTCAAATTATTTTCTCAATCTTCGTTTATTTTTCTAATTATTTTCCCACCCGTTAGTGTCTTAATTAGTATATAAAGAGAGCGAGAGAGATGAAACATTAGAATCACACATCATTACAACAATACATGTTCCGAAACCCTTCCTTCTCCTCCTCTCTCTCTCCTCGACCAGATTTACCGTTCTATTGACCAAACCCATGGCCATGGCCTTAATAATGAACAATATGAACCAGGATTAGTCCAAACCATGAAGAACCAAACCAATCGCAAAACTACTGTTTTCGGAGGAGAGGATTTAGACCTCGCAAATTTTCAACGAGCCTGCTTGATTGAGAAATGGATGGATCAGAAAAAGAAGCTGAGCAACAACGAAAACATCATCATTCGTAAGAAATCTGCCAGCGCTCGCGAGTTCGGGAGAAATTCACGACAAAATCGTGATTCGGTGCTCATGAATTCGAGTTCCAGCTCTTCAGATTCTAGCCGTGGCGGTTTATTTTCGTCAGAGGCCGAATATAACTACTACGGAGTTTCATCAAAATCGTCCGGTCATAGGCCCAAGCCTATTAGAACAAGCTTCTCAACTCAACCGGAAAGATTCAACGACCAGAAAATCAACATGTCACAGCACAAGTCAAAGCACGATAGCGGTGGTTTTGTCAGGACAAAATCAAAAGCATTGAAGATGTACGGCGATTTGAAGAAGGCGAGGCAACCGATATCCCCAGGCGGCAGGCTCGCTAATTTTCTCAATTCTATTTTCAGTAGTAGTGCAGCAAATGCAAAGAAAGCAAGGATTTACCAAGAGGAGGAGGCGAATTTGGAGAGAAAATCCAAGTCCGCTCAGGCGTCTACACGGTCATCGGCTTCATCATTTTCAAGGTCATGCCTAAGCAAAACTACTCCGTCTTCTGGAGGAAAATCTATCAAAAGGTCAGTTAGGTTTTATCCTGTGAGTGTGATAGTGGACGAAGATTGTCAACCTTGTGGGCATAAATATCTCTATCATGACAAAGGACGACAGAATAATAATAATAATAATAATCCGGCGGCGGCGGCGGCGGCTGCGGCTGCGCGGTATTCCATCAGTGAAGAGATCAGGTTTCACATTAGGGAAAAGAATCGGCGTATTGAAGAAGCTGCAAGGGATTTGTTAAATACTAGTACTAATTATCAAAGGAAAGTTCAGTGTCAGATGATGATGGAAGATGATGACGAGGACGATGCTGCTAGTTATGCCAGTTCTGATCTGTTTGAGCTTGATAATCTTTCTGCCATTGGAGGAATCGAAAGGTATTGCAAGGAACTGCCTGTGTATGAAACTACCTATTTTGATACTAGCCGAGCAATTGCGAATGGTTTGATTATGTAATTCTAGTTCTAGAGAAAAAAAATACTACTACGTACTAGTTTTTGCTGCTAATTAATTAACCTTCAGTCCGTCAGTACTCAGTCGTCTTATTAATTACTCCTAGTAGCTACTACTAAGTACTTTTGTTTTTCTATTTAAGTAACATAAAAGACAATTGCCAGTAGTAATATTTAATGAAAGGATTCCGTTAATTTTATAATAAGTTGGTCAGTATTGATAAATAAGCTGAAACTGTCTTAGTATTTAACAAATTAATAATTAAGACCAACGTTAAACGAGACATTTTAATTATAGATAGATATATAGCTAGTGGAACAGAAGAGGGAAAATTAATTATGATGGGTAAATGAAAATTAAGGGATTGGACGACGTCTTGATCAATGTTTGAATTAGTGGTGCATGGAATTAAATTAAAGAAGAAGTGAATTGATGATGATGATGATGACGACGACAAATTAAGATTAAAGATGGATACGTGCTGGTGGTCGGTGGTCTCCAAAAGCTTTGACCACAAAATCTACAATGTTAGATTTTTGTTGGGACGTGACTTACTCCCTGCCTCCCTACTAATACATCTATCTATCTTATATTCAAGAAGTTCGTGTAAAATTAACTTGGTTGGGTTCTAACTGCATATATTAAACTACTTATTATATTATTGATTTTTGAAAGTTAAATTTTTTGAGACATTTTAATTCAAATTCAAAATTGAATCGACTCATTACAAATTATATATGAAACAATAAAACTTGTAACAAGTAATACTCCCTTCGTTTCTAAACAAGTGTAAGTGGCATTTTAGAAGAAAAAATTTATTTCCAATTTATTTGTCGTTTACAACTTTTTAGGAGAATACATTATTTACTTTTCTATATCACTCCTATCTTCTCTCATTGTACCAAGAAATTCTTTCCCCTTGTATTAATAGTTTTCAACTTTCCATAAAAGGGTAGTAATGAAATTTTATACAAATTTTAAATATTAAATGATAGTATTAAACGACTTTCTTAATCCATGTGCAAAAATCTTAAACGACACTTATTTAGGAAGGGAGGGAGTAATTTTTAGTTCATTTACAGTATTTATCATTGTATTGATTAAAATAAAAAGAATTTATGCCAATTTTTGAATTTAAAATTTTTTAAGTTGAATTTAAAAAATTAACAATAATTAAATAATATGAAACGGAAGAACCACAAAACTGATTGGAAACTTGATCACTAAAATTACTTTTAATTCTTTTTGCCCTACAAATTAACTAATGCTTGAATCATGCAAGTGTATACACATACATACACACACATATATATATATATATATAGAAGAGAAAATCGATCAGAAGGACCACAAAATCATAACAGTGTGATATACGCTCGATTACTCGCATATAATAATGAATCACATTGCAAATTTATTAATTCTAAAGTTAAGAAATTAAGCTTATTGAACACATATGGATGGGAGTGGAGTGTACTATATATATGAAAAGTAAAGGCTAGCCGATCCATCCTAGCTACATTCAAAAGGGCTATATATAGACTTAATGAGAATTCACTATATACATACATATAACCACGATCGATATTTAATACTAGTACTATAAAATAGAATTCTTATGCATTATTTATCATGTCAAATAAGGCTTACGATAAAAAAAAAAAAATGGTCTTTGATGATGGGTAAAGTTGGAGGTACGATTAATATTTTGTAAAAAGCAGATGGTAAAAAACTTTATGAATACTTTGAATTCAAAATTAAAGTAGTACATAATATTATATAGTATATATATAATGTTTGTCGACTATATATATATATACTTCTAATAATAATAATAATAATAATAATAATAATAAAGAATTTCTTAACATGTGTCCTTAGAGCACATGCTAAGCACATAGTTCAAAGAAATATTCTTTTAAATTATGTGTATATTCTCTTAAACTTTGTACAAATATAAAAATCAAAAAAAAATACACACAATTCAAGAAAATATTATATAGGACTGTGTGCTTAACATTAATAATAATAATACACGTACGTATGTATAACATCTGTTTGGTTGGTGAAGTGGGGAACTCATGTACTGCAAGTCTGTAATGATGAATTCATGAGATGAGATATATAGTGGCTGCAAAGACACCTACGCTACCCTACCCATGGCCATGGCCATCAAGGTGCATGCTTGTTGACTGCATATTCTTCTCTGCAGCATATATCTATATCTATCTATATATATAAGAATTTTTTAACATGTGTTTTAAGAACACATGTTAAGCACACAATTCAAGAGAATATTTTCTTAAATTATGTGTATATATATATATATATATATATATATGGAGACTGATCCATAACAAACGTTGTCAGTTTAAAGTTATCCTTACAACACATCGCGACCCTCCGTTCGATGATCTAACGATTTAATAGACATTTCATCTGCAGTTTAGTTTCCAGTAATTCGTAGTATTAAATTGCGCACGGGATGGATTACCAAAATATCCTCCTAGTGCAAATCCTTTCAAGTTCTTACAGGCTCCGTAATTTAATCCTGCGAATGCCAACTAATAACTAGTTGTTCTTTCCATTCTCTCTCTTCCCTGTCTTTCATTTCCCACAAAACAGAGCAAGCAAAATCAAACAAAAATATGCATCAAGTTGAACGGCTAATTAAAACTAATGAACGGATAATTTAAAAGAACAAATGACAAAAACAACAATAAAAAAGGTGCACAACACTGATTTGCTCCAAAACACAAGAACCCATTAAAACTAACTCAGAATTTTTCAAAACCATCATATCAACATTTTCCAAATATGCCTCCTCTGTTTTCCTCAAGGCCTCTGAGATTGCTCTTAAGACATCCGAAGTCATTTGCACCGATCCAAATTCAAATTTATGCAAGAATCCAATTGCTCATTAATTCGGACAAGTCCAATTCAGTCGGGAGTCAGGGGTCGGGGTTGGGAGTCGGGAGTTGGGTTGGGAGTCGGGAAAGGGATTCCGAGACCGAAGAGATACCGATGGTGACAACCGAATCAACAATTAGGGTGGCTGCACAGAAAAGGTAAGTATTGACGTTGGGAGGGGTCGGGACTCGGGAGGGGTCGGGAGGGGGTCGGGAGGGGTCGGAATTCGGGGTCAGGACGACGACAGCAACTCCCCCACCAACTCTTCCGGCTTCGACTACTTCATTGCCCCGGTCACCACCATGGCCCGAGATATGACCACCCCGGATCTCGGGTCGGCCTTCAAATGGAACTCCCAGTTTGCTTGTGCTGAAGTGTTTAAAGAACTGGGAGATGAGGTAGTTATACTGAAATGAAGAATGGAGTGTTGAAACTCAGTTCCCAAAGAAGAGAGGAAGAACGTTTTTGAGGTCAAGATTGGATAAATGATTTACTATTCCACATGGAAAAAAGAATGATAAATGATTTACTATTCCACATGGAGAAAAGAATGATAACGTTACTAAAGTAATGATGCAGCTAGAGAGAAGGTGTAGTTAGTTAATTAATGGCATATCCAAGCGGTTCTTGAGAAAAAGTTGATGTTCTGTTTTTTCAAAAGAGGAGAGAGAAAAAATGCAGGGAAAGGCTCCGCAGTTTAATACTGCGGATTACTGGAAACTAGACTGCGGACAGGTTGTTTATAAAATAGTTAGATCTTCGCGTGGAGGGTCGCGATCTGTTATAAGGCTATGCTCTTCCTTACAACGTTTGCTATGGATCAGTCCCCTATATATATATACTACATCCGTTCCTAAAATATTGTCGTTTAAGGTTTTGGCACATGGATTAAGAAAGTCATTGAATTCTAGTAAAATTTATTTGAAATTACATCACTACGAAAATTTATTGGGACAATGAGAGAAGATAAGGGTAATATAGAAAAATAAAAATTTATTCTTCTAGGAAGTTGTAAACGACAAACATTTTAGAACAATTTTTTTTTTCTAAAACGACAATCTTTTAGGAACGGAGGGAGTTTTATTTTGGTTGTGTTATTAATTGCATCCATGATCCATCCGGAGACAGATCCTCTGTCCCCAAATTCTCTGTCCTCTTGTGTCCCACCACTTAAATGTTGACACTTGTCTTTTTTTTAAATTTTAGAGTTAATTAGTGTTAAATAAAAAAAATATGTATTAACATTTAAGTGATGGAATATAAGGGGACAGAAAATTTGAGGACAGAAGATCTGCTTTCATCCATCCGTGTACATAATAAGTGACAGCTGAGTATTAGTCCAACACGACATATCAAATCATGCAATTAATTCTAATAAAGTGGGTATCCAAATCCAATTCCAATTCCAATTCCAATTCCAATTTCAATTTCCAAAAACAAATAAAAATAAAAAATAAAGAAGAAAGGAAAAAGGAAAAAGGAAAAAAGAGTTGTTGCGATGGATGAATAATGCGGGCAGTTCCATAAGTAATTTTGTGGGCAATCCTTGGTTGGGTATGTTACGCACCAACCATGCGTAAGTCGTGACGCACCAGCTAATCATCCATCTATCTATCTATCTATCTTGTACACTTGTCATTTTGCAAATTGCTCAATTCTTATCATGGATGGATGGATGGATCATGGACGGATGACTTGCAGGGGTGAACGTACCCTAGGCGTAGCCTAGCTAACCTCCTCATTTGTCCTTGTACAAGGATTCATTCTAACAGGACACTGGAATGCAGGTCTCGTGGTGGGATGGCCAGCATGCATGTCCCATAAACCACTACTGGTATTCATTTCATACACTTCACTTGCTGCCTGCTCGCTCGCCCGCCCCCTTAAAGAGAATTAATTAATTTGGAGAACATTACAAGACAAGAGACCATGGAAGGGAACTCCTCTATCTATCTATCTATTTGGAAAACATGGGACTCAATTAACCTAAATCTATATGGATATTGGACCGGATGCCTGATTTTATCTGCTTGATTAAGTTGGACCATATTATAATGGACAACACCAAATTAGTTTTAGTTTGGGCCAGTAATAAGAAGAATTGGCCCACTCAAACTAGGCCCTGATTAGGTCACAACACAAAAAGTTGCTACAGCCCTCCCTCCTATATCATTCGGCCAAACTCTTCAACAAACCATAACATGCCAAAACACATATAGTAATAACAAACAACTACTGGATATGTTGAGGGATCAATTTCCTTAATCTTATTATGGGCTCAAGGAATAGGAGTCTTCTGTTGAACGTAATTAACCGCACAGAAACTACCTTCTGAACCTTCAAGGCCTTAGTTTTTTTTTTTTTTACCTCAACAACAAACTGGTACACGTCTCCCCGCCACTGGGGTTTCTCTCTGCACATTGTTCATAACTTCATGAGATCAAATCTAGGCGGCCAATCCAATTCAGGGATAACATGGTACATCACCTTTGACAAAGAATCAATATCAGCAATTACAATGGTCTCCCCCCCCCTCCCCCTGAGGTTGCAATTGTTTCGCCTAGCTGCTCATTTCATTACCAAAGAAAAGAACCAAAAAATATAAATAAAAATTCTAAATATCACTGATTTACTAGCTTTACTGGATATTAAAGTTGGTAGATAAAGTTTTGAGCTTTCTGGGGGGTAGAATGACCCCATATCATATAGGAGGAACCACTGGAATCTCGAGAAGGGTGAGCAAGTAGCTACATATAACTACCACCAAAATGAAACAGTTAATGCTATACAACATGATTATGTAAGAGTTACACAGTCTGACCACCTGATTATCAGCTGCCCTGAAATTTAAGAGAATGAAAAGAGCTGATAAGTAGAGATGGAATGACAGCTTAATATACATATACTCCCTCCGCTCCTAAAAGATTCTCGTTTTAGAAGAAAAAATTTGTTTTAAAATGTTTGTCGTTTACAACTTCCTAGAAGAATAAATTATTTACTTTCTTATATTACCCCTATCTTCTGTTATTGTTTCAATAAATTCTCTCCCTTGTATTAATAGTTTTCAATTTCCCAGTAAAGGGGTAGTGATGGAATTTCAAATAAATTTTACTAGTATTCAATGACTTTCTTAATCCATGTGCCAAAACCTTAAATGACAATATTTTAAGAATGGAAGTAGTAACATCTAAGACAGTTTCTAATTATCATAACTTAGCAGAGATATTTAAAGGAAGTTTATCATATTTTTTAGTTATCTCCTTTATTAAATGGCACGGTTGCTCAAAAGAAAAACACACCTACTTGTTTAAACATGATTAAATTATTGGTCGTATTCACTAAGGTTTTTAGAACAATTGATGACTTTAACACAGCTAGAACTGGCAAAATATGGATTTGGTTTGGTTTTGATTTTACATAAAATGGTTATGGGTCCAAATAAAAACTAAATCATATTATCTATTTTTAATATGGTTTATATGGGTTGAACTCAAATGGTTATAGTTTTAATGTAAGTTGACCCATATTTTAGTTTTTGAGATTTATGTACTCTCTTTCCATCTTCCTTTAATTAATTATCTCTCTAAATATTATTTTTTTGTGTGGGGCTGGGGCTGGGGCTGGGGCTGGGGCTGGGGCGGGGGGTGGGGGTCTTTTCACGTAAAAAAGGGAATTAATTCATTATATTCGCAAAACTCTACCTGTTAGTTGTAGTCAATATGGACCAAAATTATTATAGACTAATATGGGTCAAAACTAGTTAAACTAGTTCCAACTCATATTTGTAATTAATAATATTGGTCCAAAACTGAACCAATCTATTACATAAAAACTAGTTAACCAACACAATAGATCCAAGTGGTTTTGGTTAATTATATGGTTATCGACCTAAATTGTCAGATCTAAACACAGCAAACCTTGCTCTTTGTTCCAGCTCCCGCAGCATTTCTCCAGTACTAATGTTGAATGCATGCCCCAGGGTAGCATATCAATTGACAACCTGATCTTCAAATAAGATAAAACTTTAGGTGTGCGGGAATATAACAAAAGACTGTGAGAAGATTACAGCATATACCTCTTGCTCGATATAACATAGCGAGTTCAGGGAAGGGTATATCATGACAAATTCCTATGCCAATCCGACCCAAATCTGCATGCAGATTCATAAATTCAAATTCCTATTACGAGTGTTTTCACTCAAAATTCAATTTTACATGAACAGTCACCTGATAAATACTAGGAAAAACTCATTAAAAATTAGAGCCACAGTCAAACTAAATGGCATCCAACAAACTAGCCAAATTTATAGATGAGAAACAAAAGTTGCACATAGATATGAGTTCAAATTCATTCCATTGAGAAGGAAGCATAGTCACAACATTACCGGTGTCAACAATTGTGGGTTCATCTCCCGCCGTAAAGGTGTCTGATTCCTTGAAAGAAATATCTCCCGGAATATTATTAATCCCCACCCTATACACAGAGATAATTGTGTGTTTACTTTCCTGTGCTTAGCCATTAACTTTCCATCAGGTCCAAATACACAGACCGTGATCCCATTCCGGCATTGACCCGCCTACAATAGTAATCATAAACTTGTGAGAAGCACAGAAAATGATGGCGATCCATGATCTTCATCATCAAAATCCTGGGCGAATTTCGAAAAGTAGTCATTTGAATAAGGACAGTTCCACATTTCCTGTCCCAAGCACACAAACACGGGGATTGAAATATTGTACTAACTGCAACCTTCATCAATATTTTACTAGACTCGCAGGTAAAAACAAGCAGCGCCGCGCCTTGTTTGACAGCGACTTGAATTGAATTACGAACACCGCCCAAATTTGAATCCTTATCGGAAGTAACTGATAACTGACACAGACCAATCTTGAACTGTACTAACCAATTTGAATAAAATAAAATATTGAAGCAAACGTTGAAGAAGTTAATAAACCAACCCAACCTGGGAATTTTGAATGGATCCTTGTTTGTTTGTTAGTTTGGGCCTGGGCCCTGGGGAGAGAGAAAAAGAGAGTGGAGTGTATTTGTGAAAATAGTTATTTTATCCTCATGAAATTATATTTTAGAAATTATTATAAGATAAATTTTTATATTTTTATGACATCATCCACCATGTAAATGCTAATCATCATATCTTGCAATGCATTTGCTCCCATATATTATCTTCCCTTTTTCCTTTTTTATTCTGAGCTTGGAGAATTGTAGTTGCTAGCTTGCAAATAATATGCATTTTTAGAATTTTATCCTACTACTTTCTTATCCAGGCATTGGCAACATTCACTTTTCCATCACAATAATAATAAGTATGGTGCAGTAAGTTTTTAAAGTAAGAAAGATGACAAGGAAAGTCACAATTAGCGTGCTTCCAAGGGATAAAAAAAAAATTATGAAAAAAGCACACAGAATATTTGAATACAAATTTAATCTTATCCACCTTTGTTGAGAGAAAAAATCTATTACGAATAGAATATAGGTAAAATGAGAAACTTAAAAATGTCTGGATAGACCGTCGATTGCCTCAACTCAAGCAGGAAGGCCACTGAAAACATAGTACAAAGTAGCCGCAGAAATTTATCTATCCTAACAAGCCACTCCATGTAGTAAGAAACAAAACAAAACAAAAAATCTCTACTTTCAACATTAGTATATTTCTTTTAGCAATAGGAATAAAAACCGAATGCCCAAAATCTCTACTTTCAGCCATAATCAAATCTTCAAGCCCAACGAATAGACAGACAGGCACGGATTTACCAAAATATCACAACTGTCCGTCTGTTCGCCTAACTATGACTTCAAGGGAGCCTTCTTTTCTCTGTCGGCTATTCGAGCAGGGCCTGTTGTATGCGATTTAAAACGACCTCGTCCTTCCCCTTCCTTATCCTGCAGAATGCAAGTGGTGATTATTATTTTACCCTATAGCTTAGCTAGCACATACTGATTTCTGCTCAGTTAGTAACAAGACAGAGAAAAAACTACTGAAATGATGATCTCTTCCTTAAACAGCAATCTTGTCCTGCAACTAGGTTCATCTTAATGAATAACTGAGAATTAACTATAAAGGTGCTTTTTTATTTGGACAAAATTAATCTAGTTGCTTTTAGGGTGTTCCCAAGGGAAAGAGTCAAATATGTATATGCATTAAAAGTAAGTTTCTTGAAGAACTCCTGAAAATAGAGTTTTGAAGATACCTAATGTACTTTTTATTTAAGAATTTACAACAGTTTCTGAATTTTAAAACTTGATCAACACCAAATGTTATTTTGATTTTTGGAAATTATATGTATTCCACATTCTTTTTCTTTTAATATTTTTTTAAAAAGAAATGTTACGATTGTGTTACACAGAACTTGAGACTATAGCAAGTACCGGCACATCCTAAAAATTACACGTCACAAATGAACCTAATAGATTTCTTCGTATAATACGGGTTTCTCCGGTTTTTGACCAGGGAATTTATTTTACTTTTAGGGAGTGGGGAGGGAGGGATAGAAGGAGGGAGGGGGTTGTTCCAACTATTTCTGTACCTTTTTCTTAACAATCTGAACCACATCCTCATCCTGAAGAACTTGACTAAGGCCACAATGCTGCGGGTAGTGCCTTGCACTTGATCCCCAGACTAGCACATATTTTACCTCCTTCACCAAGCTTCGATGTATATGATTACAGAAGTCTTCGACCGAGCAGCCACCTCTATCCTAAATTTCAAACAAAGATTTACAATTATGTTGAAGCAAGTATAAATTTCACAAAAACTCCACCTCCTAGACGGATCTATTGGCAATATATGCGCAAAAGTAAATAAGTTGGCATCAGGATATGGACATGCAACATACAGCGGAAAGAACCACAGGATCTGTAAAATCAGGTTGCTGGCCCTGCGGTTTTGTATAAACTCTGACTAGACCCATTGCCTCCCACATTTTTGCAAGCAGCCTATCTAAGTTCAGCTGTTAAAGCAACAGAGCATAGAAAGTTAAATTTCTCAAATTACACACTTGAATAGATAATACATTACTGATCCAAGTAAATTACGTTAGCCTCCAAACTGATGTCTGGAGGCATATTGGGAAAAAATTCATGTGATGTGTGTTTTTGGCTTCTAAAAGTTTGGAGAGAAAAACTCGTTAATGAAATTGTAGATCTAAAATAAATAAATGGAACAGAAAAGCAATATCTGCTATTATTCAGCGAAGTGCCATGGAAGCCACCCTCTTTTGGGATGACAAAATGCATGTAACTTCCTGAGCGGCACTCTACAAGACATGAATTCTATAGTCAAACGACAAACACTACAGCAGTAGAAAATACATTTCAACTTCAACAGATTATGTTGACCAGATCCAACTATGGTTTGGAGACAAGTCTTGAGCTACAGACATCCAAACAAACTAAAGAAACATTTCAGTTAACTGTTTGTGTCGAATCTGGCACTGATTCAACCTCATTTATGTAGAAAAGATGCCTATAATAAATAAACTAAAATAGATGGGCATCCATGCCCAGCCAGATGCAACATAGTTGGGTCTGTACTCATTATCTAAGTTTTGATGTTACCTAAACCAGAAAAATCATCATCTGGTGAAAAGTCTTAAAAATCTAACATGCAAATAAAAATTGAAAGACTCAGCTTTGTCACTTTGGCCAAATCCCCATGCTACTTAATTTCAAGTCATTTGTGAACAATGTTTGAACTAAGTAGACAGGTGTGCATACATAACCAAAGTATAAACAAGGAGCGCGGAACCTGCCTTCAAGTTGCAGCTAATGACAATGGAGTTCGGTTGACGGGCTAATTTGTCCACATCATCAATACCAATAACATCGATCTTGTTGTACACATATATACACTTCATGTATTTGCGGTTTCCCTCAATAACATCGATAAGATCATCAACTGTGGCATCCTCTCGAAACAAAATCTATAAAAATAAATTTTCAAAAATCCATTAGCAAGAAGACCCACTTTGGTGGGCATGTAGTAATAAAATCAAAAGTAGATGAAGCATACCAAGCTGAACAAAGGAAACATAAAGCAAAGTGTAAAAGATTCATCTAGATGGTGTTGTCAATTATATGTTTTTACCTCAGCTTCAAATAAATATTCTACACCATAAGGTTTAAACTAAGCATTCTACTTTAAAATAATCATGTATTTAATCGAGCCTATGCAAATTTAACAATGCTTATCAGAGCCAAGTTGAGCAGTCGAGCTTCACTCATTTATTAATTAAGCCTAAATAATCTCGTATCATTCAGTTCACAAGTTGAATGGACTCGGCCTCAAGTTGACTCACTAGTGGCACATGTTCATTTATATCCCTAATTTGCATGATACGATTATCAAAGAGAGAACTTCCTGGTGAAGTTGGAGATGTTCTTATTCATTTTAACCAGTCATGCTGAGAAAATCTCCACCATAGGCAAAAACCCACTGTATCTATTATTATTACTTACCAAGAATTCAATCCATCACGTAAAATGTAGTATGTTATCTAAGTAAACAAATGCGAAGAGTAATCTCAAAAAATGGATTATACTTCAACATAAAGGCACTGTACCACAAAATTTATGACATTAATGAAATTTGAAGTCTTGTTTACATCACAGACAGCTACTACTTCACATTCCAAAATGTACCATACACTTGCCCTAACTAATAACAGAAATTCAAGTATTAGCACCGTATTGTTACATATGACATTTCCAATAAGTATCCCCTTCAGGAATCCGGTAAGAATTGACATCACCTCCAAGATGATTGTCATTCAACCAGAAATTACAAGTTGCTTAACTGAAATGAGCTAGAACTATCCTCAAAAATAGCAGGGAAATGCTAAGATCCTGTATTGAGTGAGCTGTGATGGCCAATCAAGCTTGCTTTCAATACTCTCAATTTTTTGCTAGCCGGATACTAAAACAAATCACATCCTACCAACAATGATGTTCAAAACCACTTACTCCTCCGTTCCAAAATGTAAATCAAATTTGACTTTTTAAAGTCAATTTGTGACATTTTCAAATTCAAAATATATATTAATTCATTTAATTTTAGTTGGTACAAATATGCAATTATGAATATACGAACTATCTAACAAATAATACTAATTACAAGATGTATTATTTTCAAAACTTAATTGAATCATATTAATTTTGAATTAAATGCAGACAAGTTGACGTTTAAAAGCCAATATTGATTTTATATTTTGGAAAGGAGGGAGTATATCTAGGAGGCCGAAGGCATGAAAAAAGTAGTGGGAAAATACTTTTACTTTTGAGCATGAAAGTGCTTCATTTTATAAATAGGTTGATAAAAAAGATGGGGCCAATTACAGCAGAAGAGGCATAGTTCCCAAAATATTCCCTTCCCTGTACCCACCCAAAGACAAAACCGAAAGGAAAAAAAGATGGAAAACAAATTGAAAAACATAAACGATTTAAGGTTATCATTAGCAGGAAAATTAATCAGAAAATTTGCAAGTCTCCATGCTCCTCATCTGCAAGGAAAACTACTCTAGATGTTTTAACTCAAGCAATTCATTGTCTGGTTAAAAGAAGAAAGAATATCAAAACAAATTTAATAACTTGCTTTCTCACAAATATGATATGCATTATAAGCTTTTCCTATCAGAGAGACTGAATACCTCTGCATTGTGAATTTTGTATTCATGAAGAATTTGATAGCAAAGCTTCTCATCTACATGAGTCAATGGTGCAGTGCTGTTGAAAGAGATACCCCCAGTTTTTTTCTTTTTAAAGTATATCTGCCAGGAAAGAAAAGCAAAAACTTAAAAAGAGAACCAGTTTAACAAATTTCTTACAGAAAAACAAAAGGAATTGAATTCTGAAATGCAATATATATATATATATATATATATATATTCTGATAAGTTGAACAGCAATATATTATAAAATCGTTAATATATGGAAACTAATTGGTAATCAGCAACCTTTTTGAATTCCAACCTAGAGCTCTAAAGCTCAACTAAAGGGACTTTTGCCTAAAGACATATCTTTGAAAGAAGAAAACATATAATTGGTTCAACATTATATTGACATTTCAAACTTATCAAAATATACACACACACACATGTATATATTGACATTTCAAAATTAAAACCCTTAAACTGGATCTTTCATGATAACATAACATAAAAGAAATGATATTTCAAGCACGAATGTTGCATTATATTTTAAATAATGAAATGCTGCATTGAGATCGGTAGGCATTATGCAGGAATTAGATCCCCGGGAAGGGGGGGGGGGGGATAATTCATAACATTTTCTTTTGTTTTGAAAAAAGAAGAAGCTTGAATCATGGAAGACACCCCTTATATCTTTGCAAAACATTACGAAAACAAGGCAATGAATGGCAAAAGTCAAAACACATTACTTGAGGTGGCCTCTTGTTTAAGCGCAATCCTACAGCTTCCAGCTCCTTTGTCAAAATTTGCCGATGACCTTCACTCTAAAAAAAGAAGAAAACCAACCCATTACATGTACATATGAAACAGCAGAGATACAATATCTGGAGGCCTGGGGAGAGTGATGCAGAGAAGAAATTGTTGCACCTAATTACTTATAGAATGCTAATAGTAGCATCATCAATTCATCACATATGGCGAATTTCAAGTTTTATTTTTAATTGGTAAGTTAGTTGACATATTTCAATTTTTCAAGGGAACAATGCTAAGGGTGCCAAATTTTCTACCATTTTTGAGGTCCCAAATGAGCAGTCACTACCACATCACTACTGATTGGGCATATGATAAGAAATGTATTCAAAACTCATTTAGGAACCATAATTGGAAACCTCAAGAATTATTTTTTTGAAGGCTTGGACACATGCACTGTGAAATGAGGGAAAAATAAATATTGAACTACTCCCTTAACTCACAAATGCTTAATAATAGTTGAAAGCAGTACCTAATCAGAAACAACTATTTTATGAACTAAAAAGTAATAGCAGCAGAACATAAGCTCCACTTTAAAATTTACACTTACTTTTGAAGCATCAAGAACCATCAGCACAATGTCTGATGACTTTGAAACAGCAATCACCTGATATTGACAAATGAAAAGATGATTTTATTAGGTTTATTGTGATTTCTATGAGACCTGAACTTTCAAGTCAACTACAGAAATTTCTATTAAAACAGTCTATAATAACTGATCAAAACACTACCTGTCTCCCACGCCCCTTGCCTTCAGAAGCACCTTCAATAATTCCGGGGAGGTCAAGCAATTGGATTTTAGTATCATTGTAGTGAATAATTCCAGGGATGCAGGTAAGAGTTGTGAATTCATATGACGCAGCTTCTGAATGTGTTCCCGTCAACATTGTTAGGAGTGTAGACTTCCCCACACTGTAAATAGAAAAAATTGAGAATGTTGTGCATGACAGTGATGACAACAGATTGATACATACGCAATAGGTGAATAGTATATAGTTTCAACAACACCCTTCAATTTTCATTATTTATGATCCCATCACAATCTAAAATATGAACACACAGGCAAAGGGGATGGAAGATGGTGAGAATTAAATTAAACACGTCAAAATTCAAGTGTTGATACCATGTTAGACAATCACTTGGTTGAAAATATTTTATTTATATAATACATAAGGATATATATTACTTGGTTGAAAATCTCAAATTCAAGTGCTAAGCTAAGGCTATGGATTGAACAATCTATATCAAGCTCTCAAGAGTTTGGTGCACAAACAAAACAATTCACCCATTCCAAATATACAACACTGAATATGGGGCCACAGGATATGTAACCTAACCAACATGTTAAAAGAAAAAACTGTGAACGAAACGTAATTTTAGAGATGTACGTTGTCAGGATTGCGAAAGGAAAGGTAAATTGGGCATAACAAAAATAGTTGGTATATTCTAGAGTTAGATATTTTGTATGCACATGGAGGTTGTTGGCATGTGTGTAGGATAAGAGAGTGGTGTAGGTTAGGAATATTTACACTTTTCAACATTTTAGTAGCTATATATATGTGTAATGGGTGGGTTAATCCCCATTTGATATTATGCATTTTATGAATGAAATTAGAAAGTAAGCTTCAGCTACTCCATTTTATCTCTCTCTCACGAACACAGTGAGTCTCCTTCTTCCTCCCTATTCTCTCTAATTCTCTACTTTTATATCTGTTTCTATCTCTATTTTTGGTTAGGCTTCAATAAGGGGATGACAAATTGGTATCAAAGCTCAAGTTCTATCCAAACTCATTATCTTCTTCCTTTTAATACTCGGTACCTCTGAAATCTTCTCTTCTTCAAAACTAATCTAAACTCTACCCATTCTACTCTTCAAACACTAACCAGAACCAGCCCAGAAACAACAACTTCATATTCCAGCAACGAAAAAGCAAAAACAACCATCACAGAGGCTTTGTTTTTCTACAAAACCTGCAACTCCATTTTTCTGGAAAACCTGCAACTCAGCAAATCTAAGTGATTAGTCACTTGTTTAAGGTAATAATCTCATCTATCTTACTTGTTGTCATACACACATAGCCCCATAACATATTTCTCCTAAACATCAACACCCAGGCATGTTTCAATCCATATTTTGCTTGCTCTTATCGGTCGGAATTTTTTTCCAAAATCTAGAAATGAAAGTTGTTTGATATGTTTTGTTTGAGTTTAGTGATTCCAATCAACTTGTTTAGCATATCTAGTAGTAGTTTAAATATTCAAAAACCAAAAATATCAAAATCAAATTTAAGAGTTTTTCAGTTTAAACATTAAACAGTTTCTGCTTATATAGCTAGTATCACTGCTTGTTACCTGGTAACTTGTGTTGATATCTAGCTCTATAATCCTTGGGAGCTATAGTTTTATGTGCTCAATTACTTTATAAAATTCAACTAAGCTTTAGCTAGTTGAGTTTAAAATTCATCATAGCCTTGGTAAGAATTTTTTAGTAATGATTGTTGCACCTAAACTTCAAGGAAGAAAAAAGACATTCTATAGAATTGCAACCATTGAATATACTGATACCTAAGGAAAATACAGGGCAAGAAGCAACCAAAGTTTAAGGTAATCAAAGTCTTAAGCAAGCCAGATTCATTTTCAAAAGAAGCAAACATCAACTCTTGAGAACCACTGATATTGAAGACAAGTTATCTATTATCAAAAGAAATGGTTTGCGAACCCTAATCCTTGGAGGGACAAAAACAGAAGTGTTCCTACAACATTTTCACCTAGAAGATAACCTTGATAACCAGCACTCCTCTGTGAAGAATCAACTTGAAATCAAGACCATCTATTTTGATCTTCAGGAGGCTCCATTTCATTGGAATGTTATCAGCAAATCTTTAGGATGCTATTTTAAGTAGTGTTGGTAATGAGAAGGTTCGGGTGCTTTTATTCTTGAATGCAATCTATCTATCTTATGGGTTAAAAACTGCTGCCCTGCTGCTAGTTTATTTTTTTTATTAAGAGATGAACTTCAATGGAAATTTTCAGCTATTGAAACCTTTGAGAAATTCAAACGGGCATTGACCAATCTCTCTAAAGAGGACCTACAACCTGAAACCAAGTCTTTTTCCATAAAAACAGGTTATAGTTGGAGAAAAATTCTAGTTGTTACTGAAATTATGCAAGGAATTGAAATGACCAACATATAAAAAAATGAGAAACAATGAAGAACTTGAATTGATCCTAAGTAAGAGCTCCAAGTTGGCAAGGTTTGGAGTCAAAGTAGCTTGGAGAATCCTAAGTAAAAGCAATTTTTCTTTGATAACAAGGAACATATGGAGGCTATTACTAGCTGAACCTTCTACAAACAGGTTCAAATGGAGCAAATGTCATCATGGTTCGAAATTGCGCTCGAGACGCGCCTCGTAGCGAGGCGGAAGGAGGCTGTAGCGAGGCGGGTGCTAAACAGGGGGACTTAAGAGTCTTACGCTATTTTCGGCTGAGGCTTCCACCTCAAGGCGTTACGCCTCAAGGTGTTGCGCCTCAAGGCACCGCAAGGCGTGGGCCTTACTTTGGCTTTAAAAAAAACCCTAAGTCTAATATTACAGCAATTAAAGCCTTACTTTGGCTATTCGTCTGCTTTCTTCTTCTTCTTTCTTCCTCTTCTTCTTTCTTCCTCCTTACTGTCGTCTTCTTCCCTCTTCTTCTTTCTTCCTCGATATTCTTCTTCTTCTTTCTTCCCCGATACTGTCGTCCTTGTTTGGGTTAGATACTGCCAGAGTCTTACATATTTTTTTCTTCAGTTTGGCATTTGTTTGGGTTTATATATTTATTTGTTTTTATATTCCTCTGTTAAGGTTAAGGTTTTGTTTTGAGTTTATGAGTTAATTAATTCTTTTAATTAACTAAAACATATTATCATTCTGATCATGGACTAATTCTTTTTTATAGTTTTCTTCAAGTTCTTCCAAACAGTTTTTGTTATCTGTACTTGAGAGAATCTTGATCACTTGATGTATTGCTCTGTTTGTGTTTTCATTAATTTCTTTTTGAACAAAAATAACATATGATAATTCAATTTGATTTTTTTAGACTGTCAATTTTCTTCATACTCATATAGTTGATCTAAATATTGTCATATGATAATTCCATAGGCATGATGATTACCCCAATATCATTATTTGTGTACATGAATTGCTAATGTCGTCAAATTAAATTTAATTGGGTTAATTAGGATTGACAAGTTTATAACAGTGGTCTTGATCTTGGTCATCATGTTAATGCTGTTGGTGATGCCCTGTGAACCGATTCCATTTTCAGTCCCTAAATGGCTGAATCACAATCAAAGATAAATTTTTATTAAGTTTTTGATTAACACCAAAATACTAGATTGCTAATATGCTAATCTTCTTGCATATAAAAACTTGAACAGTATTAAATTCTATCAATGTTAACATGAGTACATGACTAGTGTTGTCCATAATTTTGTTATCACAATGTAATAACAATTTTTTTATTACAGTGAATTGTTATTATAGGTAAGAAAAATCTAGCATGAAAATATGGCATTGCAGCTCCTGGAGTTAATAAAGCTCATTTATATGTGGAATGCAATTTTTGTACGAAAATTTGTAAACAAGGAATTACAAGACTGAAAAATCATCTTGTGGGTAATCATAGTAACGTCGAGGCTTGCAAAAAAGTACCAAATGAAATGAAGGAAGAGCTTGCTTCATATATGAAGAAAAATATGGACTCCAAGGAGGAAAGACAAATAAATGAAGCTGAAAAAATACAAAGTGAGTCTTATTATAGTGGTCATCCATCCTTGGGAGGCTCAACTGTGGGTAGTGCCTCCGAGAGGGGAGTTGGGGACCCATGGACAGATTTGTTGTAGATGTTGATGCTGGTGATGATGATGCTACTACAAGGCGTACCGTATTTTCAAAGGAGGCTCGTAATGCAGTCTGTCTTGATATTGGTAGATTCTTCTTTGAAAACAAGATTCCCCTTAATGTTGCAGATAGTCCATCATTTATAAATATGTGCCGGTCAATTGAGAACTATGGTCGTGCTTTGAAACCCCCTACTCCATACGAGCTTAGCTCTTGGATATTGAAGGAGGAAGAGAAGAATACAAAGGCCTTTGTTGAGAAGGTAAAGAAGACTTGGGCACATACAGGGGTGTCAATCTTGTCGTATGGTTGGAAAGATATTAGGGGAAGACAACTAATAAACTTTCTTGTAAACAACCCCCATGTCACTGTATTTTTAAAATCTGTTGATGCATCTGATGTAGTTAAAGATGCTAATTTGATGTTTAAACTACTTGATGAGGTTGTTGAGAAAGTGGGAGAAGACCTTGTCATTCAAATAGTCACTGACAATGCATCTAATTATAAGGCGGCGGGGAGGATGTTAATGGAGAAGAGGCCATGTATGTGGTAGACACCGTGCCGCGCATTGCATCGATTTTATGCTTGAGAAGCTTGGAGAGTTGCGTCAACATAAAAATGCTTTGACAAAGGCAAAGAAGGTAATTATTATTATTATTATTTGGTTATAAATTTTTTTATTCAATGAATACTTGAATTATTATTATTTTTTGATGAATGTCATTATGTAATTATAGGTAAGCAACTTCATATATAATCATGGATGGGTCTTGGCATTGATGAGGGCCAACACTAAAAAAGACCTTGTTCGGCCAATCGCCTCTAGATTTGCCACTGCTTATTTAACTTAGCAAAGTATGCATAATTTGAGATAGCCTTTGGAGGCTATGTTTACATTTAGAGAGTGGGCAAATTGTGCTTGGGCAAAAAAACCTGAAAGTAGAGAGGCGAGAAAAATTATTCTGAGTGATAGGAATTTTTGGGGTAGTGTGGGATATGCAATTAAGACCACAAAACCTCTAGTAAGTGTATTGAGGATGGCAGATTCAGAGAAGGTGTCAGGAATGGAATTTTTATATGGTGCCATGGACAATGCAAAAAATGAGGATGGGGCTTATAAAGAGATATGGAGCATAATAGATGCTAAGTGGGACAATCAGTTGCATCGGCATTTGCAAGTTGCTGCATATTTTTTGAATCCTTATTTTCAATATGATGACAATTTCTGTGTCAATGTGGAAGTTAAGGTTGGATTGTATTCTTGTATGGACAAGCTTATTCCTAACGCCGAGGCTACACAAATGCCAAAAACACGTGTAAGAAACGTGCTCCCGATAAGTACCGTTGATTAATGTATGGCTATGCTTTCATTTTGATTAAACGTGATCTTGGTAAGTACCGTTGTACCGGTAAGATTGATATATGTTTTAATATTGATCCAGCTGATTGGTGGATCACATTTGGAGATGAAGCTCCGGAATTAAGAAACTTTGCAGTGAAGATTTTGAGTTTAACTTGCTCATCTTTGACGTGTGAGCGTAATTGGAGTACTTTCAGTCAGGTATTTATTAGATATAAATCATTTATATTCTCAAATCTATTTATTAAGATTTTATGAGATCTCACATTGTCACTAATGCTAAATTACTTATAATATAGATACATACAAAGAGAAGGAATCGACTGTCCGCATCCAGGTTTTACTCATTGGCTTACATTATGTACAATAAAAAATTAAAAAATCGGCATATCAAGAAAAAGGCACTAACGGAAGAAGAGGATCCATTGGTTGTTGAAAGTGTGCCATCTGATAATGAGTGGGTTGCGGGGAAAAATGATGAAAATATCTCGGGACTGACTTATGGGAATGATGATAGGGAGGAGGGTGAAAGGACACATGGGAATGAAAAGTCAGTTGGAGGAGAAGAGACTAACGTGAGGGAGATTACACTTGGAGAGAAAGGGACTCGGGGAACAAGTAGTAAACAAGGAAGTCAAAAGAGAAAGAAACACTTTGCAGTCAAAAACTAAAACAAAAGGTTAGTGTCATTACTTAAGTTGTCTTTAAAGTGTTCTTTAAAAAAACATACTCATTTGGATTAAATATATATTCACTTGTTTATTTATAGATAAAGGGAATGGATTGCAATTGATTGATGAAGAACCTGAGTTTGAGAATCTTAGCACCGACAATGAGGAGGATGATAGAGCTATTAGATACGATGATGATTCCATGGAGGATCCTCTTAGTGATGATAAGGAGGATGATGATGGCGATGGGGATGATGATCTAGGATTTGATCCATTTTTCAGGCCCATAGATACGAATGACACACTACTAAGATGAATGATCACTATATAAGTACTTGATGATATTATGTTGTTTTGATGTTTTGTAATGATACATTACTGTGACGGTTATTTATGTCTTTTATGACTTTAATTATAATGATGAATTATTTTATGATTTTATTAGTATTTTTTTATAATTTTTTGGGGAATTTTAGGTCTTCAAATCGAGGCTTCCGCCTCGCTCCGCCTTGAAGCTTACGCCTCGCCTTGTCTCGTCCGGAGAAAAACGCCTCGTACCGCTTTTAGCTTTTTCGAACATTGAATGTCATCTCAATAAGATGAGTTCATGGTTACTTTCATACCAGCTATTGCACTAGGGATAAGTGTTTATACTCGTGCATTAAATAAGTGGAGTAGTTGGTGTGCAAAAGCAAGAATATCCACTAGTTTTGAGGGCAAAGGATTTCAAATTCAAATTGGGACAGAATCTTTCACACATTATGTCCTTTCAAGCAAATTTTGTGCAAAAAGTAGATGTTTCTAGCCAAGTCAAGAGATTAATTGGTGGAACTATGAATCGTGAATATTCATCCTTTGGATGCTATAAGTGGTCACTCTTCAAATGGAAAATGAAGCAAGAAGGATGTGCAAAAGACCTCAGAAACATTCATTTAAACCGTGGGGTATCCATTGAAATTCGAGGGGAACAACAACTGAAAATTCAAGAAGGGATTTGTAAAGCAAAACTTTTCATTTAACATATAGACGGGCCTTGTAAGGGCAAAGTTTTAATGAGCAAACTCGAAAGCTTTATCTTTGATCCTGGAGGAAATTAGGGAGAGACATCAGCATGAGTTACAACTGTTCTAGTTTTGATACAAATTCATGAGGACATGAATGTTCATAAGGAGGGAATGTCATGATTGCAAATGGAAGCGTAAATTGGGCATAACTAAAATAGTTAATATATTCTAGAGTTAGATATTTTGTATGCACATGTGTGCACATGGAGGTTGTTGGCATGCTTGTGTAGGATAAAAGAGTGGTGTAAGTTAGAAATATTTACACTTTTCAGCATTTTAGTAGCTATATGTATGTAATGGGTGGAGTAATCCCCAAGTTTGGTATTATGCATTTTATGAATGAAATTGGAAAGCAAGCTTTGAGTTACTCCATTTTATCTCTCTAACTAACACGGTGAGTATTCACTGTGTTATTCTCCTTCTTCCTCCCAATTCACTCTAATTCTCTACATTTATATACGTTTCTATCTCTATTTCTGGTTAAGCTACAACAAGGGCCTGACATACGTCCATTGAATAAATTTTACCCGATGATTTTACATAAAACTCCCTTCATGTGATAGTTGGCAGTGTTTGAAATTAGACCAATCAACAATAATAATTTACCCATCAACCCTTTTGACTGTGTAAAGTACCTTGTCGGATATAAGACACATAGCACTAATATGGATGTTGGTTGATGTGACCGCTTGGCGCTTGGGGTTGCCACTTGCCACTAAGGAAGAAACAACTTACGGGTAGGCGGGTAGCTATTAAACTTCTATACTAGAAAAGATTTTTCCCTCAGATGCAGATAAGAAGAACATCAGCCCTTCCTATTGAGTTGAACCGATAGTAACCTCAAGAAATTTTTCATCTTTTCAATTCTTTCTTTCATTTTATATAATTATGATTTCAGTTTCGCGAAAAAGAAAGATAAAAAAGTACAGATACAGCAGACCTTGGAAATCCTATAAGCGCTACACGTCCATGGCCATATTTTGTAACTTCAAAACCCTCTCCAGCTCCACTAGAACCCTGATTCATTGCCAAAAGATAACTACAATTAAAATAAGGTACACTTCTGTACAAACAGAATCAGATAAAAACAAACCTAAACTTTTTTCTGAGATAACACTGGCACAAAAAACCTTTTTTTATATATAATAAGGAATTTTGGACCCAAGTATGGGGGAATGAAACCAGCAAGCATGAGTTCATTCCTCAAGATTATGCATTTATATCAGAATTGTTGATAATCCAGATACGCAACTAACATTAATATAACAGTTGCAGTTCAACCCAAAAAAATATCTTTCAAAAATTGCATACCTTTGGAGGCTCCAATAATTGTGTCCTTAGCTTAGCTATCTTAGCCTTGAGCTGACCCAGATGATACTCTATGTATAAGGGAAAATAAAAATGAGAAGACACTTTAGGATAATATTGACCATATATGCATATTTTATATACAAAGGAGAACAATTATAGCATACAGGAAAGACTACAAAATGCAGAACAATAGAAAGATAACTCCCAATAGTGAGGAAATTAAAGTTAAGAATATTCTTCAAATGCAATAACAGATAAAGGGGGAGGGCTTGCGCACATCTACAAACTCTCATCCACAGTTACTGGTCGCATGCTAAAGGAAGCACTAACGTTATGCATGGGCATTGGGCAATAAAATTTAGAACTTGACAAGAAAAACTGAACAAAATTGTAGGTGATAAATAATGCAAAGAACCTGTAGCTTTGTTTTTCTGTGTCCGAGCCATCTCAGCTTCAATTTCTTTGATCTTTTCTACGATACCCATTTTGCCTTGCGTTTGACTGCTAAAAGAATGTGAAAATATCAGCTTTAAGAATTGAAATTGATCTAATAGGTATGATAAACCAAGTAGCTGTTTATAGATTAGATGCAATTATATTAATTAAAACACCTGTACCATAGTTCTATAGGCATAAGAATGGACGCTAGTAGTTGGTTTCTTCATATAACCCCCACAAAAGAGAGCTAAAGTAATTAATATTTATTATTTAAAATACTGAAAGAAAGAAAAAGAAGTTGATAGGGTACAAAACCAGCGCTAAGAACTATAGGCAGCCTGCAGGCAGTAACAATTTTGAAGTAAAAGTAATATAACATGGATGACCGCTACAAGGTTCAGAGTTCACACTTCAGATCAGGAGAAATTAGCCGGAGCGAGAAGGAAATGACCCTGCATAAAAAAAGAGAGGAGCTAATAAGCTGAAAACTGCAGATCGAACAGGAAAATAAGAACAAATGTGACTTAAAAACAGATCTGACCTCACCACGTTGCTTGTTTGGTTTCGAAAACTTTTCTCACATTTTGTTTTTGGGAAGATAGCTTGGAGAGGAATTTTTCCACATTATAAGAAGAGCTTACAATGAAAATGGTGGTAGTACTTATAGGGCCAGAGCCAGTTTATGAATGTGACACTCCCGTATTTTTTTTATTGTTTTTTTAAATCAAAGTGTACGGAAACCATTTTTATGTTACACTAGTATATGTGTAGAAACCTTATTAATTGTTTATAATAAGAATTTACTTATGTAAATAAATAATTTAATCTCTTATTAAATATATATATATATATATATATATATATATATTCACCCCTTTATTGTGAGAGCTTGAATAAAAAATTAAATTTCAGTGAAAGAATTAGTGAGTTGAAAGTTTGTATTTATCTCTTATTAAATCTCAAGCAAAACTACTTTTGTAGTGAAAGAATTGCTTGAGATTTAATAAGAGATAAATACAAACTTTCAACTCACTAATTCTTTTACTGAGATTTAATTGTTTATTCAAGCTCTCACAATAAAGGGGTGAATATATATATATATATATATATATATATATATATTTAATAAGAGATTAAATTATTTATTTACATAAGTAAATTCTTATTATAAACAATTAATAAGGTTTATACACATATACTAGTATACTAGTGTAACATAAAAATGGTTTCCGTACACTCTGATTTAAAAAAACAATAAAAAATACGGGAATGTCACATTCATAAACTGGCCCTGGCCCTGGCCCTATAAGTACTACCACCATTTTCATTGTAAGCTCTTCTTACAACGTGAAAAAAATCCTCTCCAAGCTATCTTCCCCAAAAACAAAATGCGAGAAAAGTTTTCGAAACCAAACAAGCAAAGTGGTGAGGTCAGATCTGTTTTTAAGTCACATTTGTTCTTATTTTCCTAATCGATCTGCAGTTTTCAGCTTATTAGCTCTTCTTTTTTTATGTAGAGTTATTTCTTTCTCGCTCCGACTAATTTCTCTCAACGATAGCCTCGGTTTTGAGGGCGAACTTGCAAGTCTAAGTCTCCGATTTGTGAGTCTATTGTTCTTATTCTCCACTAGTATAGGCTAGTATTTTGTTAAACATGGAGTATATGTTGTTGTTGTTTTGATTTTCATTATTGTTTCTATCGATTTGCAGAGGTCATTTCCTTCAAGATCTCCGGCTAATCCTTCAACGATAGCCTGGGTTTTTACCGTTCTCTCCGTCATTCTAATATTCTTACTTTTGTTTATTTTTGGTCTCTATTTCCAAACTACAACTTCGTTTGATTCCATTTATTTGTTTCAGGTCTTCATCCATTCAAGTCCAAATCATCAGCAACAATATTAATACTCTGTTTCATGTCGGTCCTCGACATCTCCTTACTCAGATAAACATTAATTTTTATTATTATTATTATTCATTAAGCCGATGATCAGAGCTGCAAACGAACTGAACTGAACTTTGTCGAACTCGAACCGAACTCGAACACTTTTAGGCGAACTCGAACATGTTCGAGTCGAGTAACTCGATCGAATCAACAACTATGTACGAGTTCGGATCGTTTGGTATTCGCGAACATAATCGAGTTCGCGAACAAGTCGAACATAAGCTTGTTCGCGAACACAAACTATGTTCACGAACACCAAACTTGTTCACGAATACAAACTTGTTCACGAACACAAACTTGTTCATAAACATCAAACTTGCTCACGAACACAAACTTGTTCACGAACACAAACTTGTTCACGAACACAAATTTGTTCACGAACACAAACTTAGAATTCTAAAGCAAAAAATAGTTAAATAAATACAAAAAATATCTTCTCTAAGAGTTTAAGTATTCAATCAAAAATTAGACCAAATATTATAATTATTATTCATCCAAAAAGACCAAAACCAAAAATGATTACTTATAACTTAAAAGTTATAATTAACTTAAGAGTTAACAAGTACTAAAAATTCTTGATTTACAAATATCAACAATCAAATATTAATATCGAAAAGTCTTTCAACTCTTCAAGGTCCAACCACTTCAAGCAGAGTCTACAAACAAATGATTATCAAAAACTCACAATTTAATATTAGTAATATATTTCTTTTATTGTCATTTTTAATTAATTTTCAATTTTTTTAAAATTTTTAAATTTAATATCTAGTTTTTATTTTCGATCTTCAAATTTATGTATAGTTTTTTAAAGTTTCAAAATTATTCAGTAAATAATTTGATGATTATTACTCTATTACCGAAGTCTTGATACGTACATTGAAGACTTGATTTCTCTATTTTCTATCTCGATTTGATAATTTCAATAATTGATGTACATGTAAGCAACTGTATTGTATTATTCTTTAATTAATGTATCATTAATGACTTTATTTATGTGCATTATGACATGGGTTATAATTTATTAAATTATTTGGGATATAAATTATAATAACCCAACAATCATTGTTTAAAATTTTATGAAAATATTAAAATTATTTTAATTAAATTTGAATTTATAGGTGAAGAAGTACACATTATTATTTATTAATTATTTAATAAAAAAGTTTACTTATAATAAATTATTAAAAAAACAAAAAGATGTTTAGGAAATAAAAAAATAACTACAAATTTAACAATTATTAATAAGACAAATTTTAGAATTTAATATGAAATAACTAATGATTTGTATTTATAATTTTAGAAATAATTTAAACATGTAATTAAGAAATCGAACTACTCGAACCGAACTCAAACTTATCGAACCGAACTCGAATTTACCGAACCGAACTCGAACTGTTCACGAACAAAGACGAACCGAACTACATGGTTCGCGAACATGTTCGATCGAGCAATCGAACCGCACACTCTGTGCGAACTCAACTCGACTCGACTAGGCGAGCAAGTCGAACTCGAACCGAACCGGTTCGCAAACAATTCGGTTCGTTTGCAGCCCTACCGGTGATTATTCATTCATTGAACTTACCGTTATCTCCGTCTCTCTGATTCTATTGTTCTTACTTTAGTTTATTTTTGGTCTCTGTTTCCAAACTACAGCTTCGTTTGATTCCATTTATTTGTTTTAGATCTTCATCCATTCAAGTCGAAATCATCGGCAGCAATATTAATACTCTTTTGCTCCATCGGTCGTGGTAAGTCAAAACTTACCTGCCTAGCTCCGTATATGCATAAACATTAATGAGACCAAGAGAATCTCTCTGATATTTTGTTATGTGATTTTTTGTATCTGTTTCATGTTGGTCCTCCTTACTCAGATAAACAATAATTTTAGTGTTCCAATTTCTTTGATCGTTTCTACGATACCCATTTTGCCTTACGTTTGACTGCGAAAAGAATGTGAAAATATATGCTTTAAGAATTGAAATTGATCTAATAGGTATGATAAACCAAGTAGCTGTTTATAGATTAGATGCAATTATATTAATTAAAACACCTGTACCATAGTTCTACAGGCACAATAATGGACGCTAGTACTTGGTTTCTTCGTATAACCCCCACAAAAGAGAGCTAAAGTAATTAATATTTATTATTTAAAATACTGAAAGAAAGAAAAAGAAGTTGATAGGGTACAAAACCAGTGCTAAGAACTATAGGCAGCCTGCAGGCAGTAACAATTTTGAAGTAAAAGTAATATAACATGGATGACCGCTACAAGGTTCAGAGTTCACACTTCAGATCAGGAGAAGTTGATAAATTCAAATAATTCACACACAGAAATTTATAGTAACCACACAACACTAACAGATAAAAAGAAAGGGATCTCACATTGTAATGTAAAGCCAAGGGATTCAATTACTCAAATTCCAGAGCAACTGGAGCCGAAATCATTATGATTCAAAAATACTTAGCTGGCAAAGCAAGGTGATTTATTGAGCAACAGAACAGAAGCATTCAGATGCATGAAAGCAAGGGAAACTGAGACCGGAAGGGGTAACTATTTGTTGAGCCCGAGGGACAGTCTATGACTCTAATATATTGCAAAAAGGTCTACAATTCAAACCAAACACAAAGAAAGTCAAGACTTTGCATAAAATTCTTACAATTTACTGAATAATGAGAAATAAAAATTAATTTGATAGGAATTTTCTACAGCAAATTACATTTGATCAATTTATGTGAAATAGAGCTATATTTTTAAGTGGGGTATGCAAAATTCGTTACAAAACCGATCTGTAAAATCCATTATAGGCAAGCTAAAATAAATGCGATTAAGAGGATAAGCAGTCAAATTATAGAATATGAACGAAATATGTTGTGTTAATATTAACAACTGACAGAGAGATGAAGACAGTACACGTCGGCAAGTTGCTGTCTAAAAGCTCAGGCCGCACGTTTATGCCCCAGAAGACAGATAGGACCGTAAGTGCAAATTGGGAGGAGGATATGAGTTCTCAGCTAAGCTCTTGTCCACCTGAGATGAAGAGGAAGGAGAAGATGATGAAGAAGACTCACTTTCTCTATTATTTTTGTTTTGCTTTTCTTCATCTGTTCTTATTTCTTTCCCCCTTTATGATTTTCTCTCTACCGGCCAACCCTATCTGGGCCTTATTATTACTACAGATCATCGTGCCTCGCAGTCTCAAATTTTATTATCTGGGCCTTGTAGTTACTACGTTTTGTGGCCCAGTCGTAATAGAGGGAAAATCAATTATCCATTTTAGTTTTGGATTTGGTTACGGCGTGATTGCGATTTCTATTTTGAAAGTTGTGACTGAAACTAAGGGGAAGTTGGAGATAAAATATACTCCCAGTAACATAAACAAAATTTAAAAAGTAAACAATATAATGCATCATCTGTTTCACTCGCGGGATGCAAAATTTAAAAGATTAATTATTTTTTCCTATATATATGGGAGAGTATTGTTCGTTTCACTTAGTTAGATTATGTGAATAAAATAACATCTGAATCTAAAAATTTATTTGATAACTAAAAAATGTTAAATATCTAATTAACATTATTTTACAATTTTAATCATCTGAGTTATTTAAAAAAATTATTTCAAGAATAATACTATAGACACAAACTATTTTAGAAATATTTTACAAACTGCTGATGTGACATACTCCACTTCAGTTTTTTATGTGGGGCCGAAGACTGCATCGAAACAAATTTGTTGATTAATATGCTGAGGTAGAGTATGCCACATCAGCAGTTTATAAAATATTTGTAGAATAGTTTGTATGTGTATCATTACTCCTATTTGAATGACTTTAAAATTTGAAATTGAAGGAATACAATATTTATTGAGACTATTTTTGTCCATAAATAAATTTAAATAAACTATTAAGAGGCGACTATTAATTTTAAAGAGTTGAGTTTATGTCTTAACGATTAAAAGACATTAAGAGGAAGAAAAAAAATTATCAAACAAGATTTGCTTTCGACCGAATCAGAGACAGGTGAATTAAGAGGCATTCAGACACAAACAAATACCACTTGAGACTTAGGTTGTGTTTGATAAATCTGGCGATTAAGATCTGAATGATTATGATGTCTTAATAAATTAGATCATCTGAATGGTTATGAAGTCTGAATCTAAAAAACTGTTTGATAACTAAAAAGTAAGTTGTCTCTTAATGACACTATTTTACTATTTTAAAGGGTAAATTTTTATTTAATAATTTTAAATATTCAATTTAATAAAAATGAGTGAATAATATTGTTGAATATATTTATATAAAAAAAAATTATCAAAAAAAATTCATTAAAAGGTACCTCTTAATTATTAAGATTTCATTTTTTATCTTACCGATTAAGAGGCATTCAGAGGTAACAAAAAAAAGAACAAACAGCATCATACCTCTTAGCGAATAAGAGACAGTTCATTAAGAGACAATCAGATGTAAACAAATAGCATCTTACTCACTATTTATATGAGATGGATCGTGTGGAAATATCAAATTTTTATTTGAAAATATCATTTTTATTTATTTAAAATATTAGTAATTTCTAAGGCCGGGGTTCTATTCGATGGGCCCTTACCTGCTTATAGCCCAATACAAGCTTTTGGTCCTAGAGGGCCTTAACAAAATCCGGAATCCAGACCTGTCCTTAAGCCAGTTCATTTTAAATTTGGATTCCGGTGCTGTTTGATAACGATTGTACTTCGTGGGGTAAAACACAGCCCCTCCGCTACTAGAAAAGCGAAATTTTAAAATATGACGATAATCGTTCCAATTTTTAGTGTTTGATTCTCCATATCTATCCTTTCGGTAAAAAGCGCTATCAATCCACTAATTTGCTTTCGCTGTATCTTCTCGATTACTATTAATTTTACCTTCTTTTTTCCCGGCAAGTTTACCGCGAATCAACGGGAATAATTTCATTCAGCTGCAGATTCCGACGAATTACAAATTGTATGGTGGGTTAGATTTTAAGGTTTGGCTCTTGTGATGTTCAATCTATTTTATATTTATATTTTTATTTACGTCTATATACACAAATAGGCCTGCACATACATAATGACTGATTTGAAGAAAGTGAAGTGTATCTGTGAATTGCCAGTATTTTTTTGTGCATGTAAAGTTTATGTTACTTGGGAATACCCGTAGAGTTCATTTGGTGAGTTCATTTGGGTCAATATAAAATGCATGTGAGCTGGTATATGTTATTCAAGCAATGATATGCTTAACGTTGTTGGATTTTATTTTCTGCCCTTCACAGCTTGTGTATTGATTTCCATCTGCTGGATTTTCCATGGAAACATTGGTTGAAGTAGAGGGAAATGCTGAAGCTAAGTTCGAGGATAAAGCTGTTGCAAAAACTAGCTCTGCACCAAACTCGCTGAAGCTGATTGCTGAACCTGTTGTTTACCAGCTTGTTCGGGTATTCTTGCAATCTTAAATGTATATGTACCTATATATAATTTATACCTTGGAAAGTAAGACCAATGTTTAAAGTGGCAAAAAAATAACAATGAATATTCTTTGTATAAAAGATTAAGAGCTTCTCTATATTTTCTTAGAAAAGTTATTATTGTTTTTTTGTAAAAATAAAGCGAGCTTTTATCTAACAACTATGTAGAGTGAAATAATGCCAATGTATTCAATACTTTAACTACTCTGTTTACTTTAAGTAATAGTGTAGTGTTATAGTCAGTATGATATAGGACTCTCTCCATTTGTGGATGAAACAACATAGCTTTAGGATTTTATAGGTGATTGTTTTTACAAAGTGATAACTGGTGTGCTTCTTGTCATACCCTGTTATATGTGTTGGTGGTAGATCACCTTGTTATTCTACCTAATTTGATCTTTGGCAAAAAGGGGTATTACTCTACTGTGGTTGTCACCTTTTAGCATTTGACCATTAAATTAAAAAAAATATGCAATCAACCCACTGAACTAACTAAAATTATAAAATTCAACCATTTTGCTAAAAAAATTGGTTGGTCGTCAAATTGGCATTTAAAATTTCTTTCATAGTTGGCAGCAAAACAAAAACAAAATGATGTGGCAAATCCCATGTGGATCCTAATTGGACACTAATTCCAGAAAACATAAATTCCAAAAAAGCATCATCCTCATCAACTAATCCCCAGATTATCGGTCAGGTGTAGAAATCCACCAACGGAATTTATCTTTGCTAGCCACCGCGACCAATCCGATCGAGGAGCCACTCTTGGCCGCTTTTGTTGCAGAACCAGCACCCTTAAATGCATAGTTGTCACGACGCGCCTAGGCGATAAGGCGCCCTCCATGGCGTCCGTATGGCGACTAAGTCATTAACAATGTGTAATTTATACATTATTTATTTTATTTCAAAAGTATATTGCACAGTAAAATTTTATATACATTAAAACTCAAAACATAATAACTAACACTATGAAAAAGTTTTCACTCTTTACTCTGTTTTTAGTCGTAGCTCAAGCAAAGTCATCAACTACGAAGTTATTTTCGCCTCCCTCACGAGCATTACTCTCATTCAAAAGATTAGGGTCATGGATTAGATTAAGGTCATGGGTTGAGTTACTTGGGTAATTGAAAAAGTTCATGGGTTATGATGAGTCATGGTAAAAAAAGACTTAATCACTTAACTTGGGCCCACTACCAATGCGTAAGCCTTGGCGGCTCGGCTCCAACGCTAAGACGACGTCATAACAACTATGCTTAAATGATGCAAACTTGTGCGAAATTTGTAATAATTGTAGATAAAATATGAAGTTGAAAACCCTAAAATTACTCTCAGTCCTTAATTCTATATGCCACTGTTTGATTTTTTATCTGAGGTAAAATTAAGACTTTTACTCAAACCGAGTTGTTGATCCAGATCTTTTCGTCGAAAACCCATCAACATCTATACGGAGAAACATGAGAAGGAGAAGAAGAGCACAAATGGGAGAAGAAGAAGAAACGCAGATGAAAAACCTTTTATTGCAGCCCCCGCCTATTTGACACAATCAATTTGGGACTTGTTTGGCTGATTTTTGAGCATGAAAGCTGTTGGATGATTTGTTGAAGAAAAAAGAAGAAACTAGATGAAGAATAAGATACGTAGAAGGAAAAGAAATCAAATGAGTAAATTTGTTCATTTTATTTTTTTTTTGTTTTTATTTTTTATTTATTCAACCTTCTTTGTAATATTTTTGTTTTAAATTTTTATTTATTTCTTTGTGCATTTTTTAACTCTTTTTTTCCCCGTAAGCAATATTTAATTTTTTATTTTATTTGCACAGACACATGGATAATAATTAGATTGCCGTTCAATTAATTGGATAGAATGTCTAATTTTAAAATTTTAATTAGTTCAGTAGGCTGATTACATATTTTAAAGTTTAATGGTCAAATACTTAAAAGGTGACGACCATAGTGGGGTGACTTTGATCTTTTGTTGACCCGCTTAGTCCTCTGAATGTAATGCATCTTTCTTTGATCAATCATCCGTTGTGAACTTTTCAATTGTTTTTAGGAAAATGAAGGAGAACCTCAATAAGGGTTCTATAAAGCAAACCGTGTAGTTTATAAAAAAGCACCGGCAATTGGAAGTCTGTTACAAAGATTCAACATTCCTAAGACTAGTACATTGTTTCATGGGTATTTGTGCACCTTAGCTAAGTCGTAGCTTATGGGAATAAAGAAACATATAAAGGCTCTCTCAAGGGTATTCCTTCTGTGTGAAATTTGTTGGGTGATAAGTATATGAAATTATGAATACATGGTGGCCTTGGACCTTGCTCTCACATATCTAGTGCTCTTATAACCCATATACATTAGCCTCCAAGTGCTTGAGGAGTGTCAAAGATCTGAGTCGTGTTTTTTCTTGTTCTTTAGGGTTCTACAGTGCTTTAATGCTTGAAGGAAGTATTGCCAAGCTGTGAAAGTATCCACCGAACCATGGGTTATCTTAAAGATCATTTTAGATTGATTATCTTTAGTTAATGGGGTTTCTGAATTTGATTTGTTATCCAATGTTTAGGTTGAAGGGGATGGGAGATTAGTGCCCGCAACGGATGATGAAGTTATGGAAGTTGAAGACTTGCTTGAGGATGGCAAGAGTGAAATGTGTTTCCTCGCAGATGTTGAGGGGACTGTGGAATGCACTCTGATTAATAAATGTTCTTCTGAAAAGACTGACTTGAAAAGTTCTGATGGTTAGTTTTTAGTAATTTTACAAAGATCAATATCTCTGTTTATATTGTCGCTACTGTTAGTATATTAGTTCTTTGTTACTATTATAGTTTTTTGTCTGCATGTATGTGCTGATTGTAAATATGTTTTTTTTCTAAAGGTCCTTTCAATTTGGTCGTATGAATATCGAATTGCTCAGTTCACCTTTAACGTGTTCTTATAGTCTTGGTATGGTGCATTGAATATTCTAGAAATCCAACGAAATGCTTCACTTTTTCTGTGTTATGTAATTAAATATAATCTTGCTATGATGTTTTCAAGTTGTTGAAGGTATCAGTATGTGACTTTCCTATGATTATATGAACACGCTGTCATTGGGTTTGGTAGATGTTTTTATTTAATTTTCTCTAGTCCTTGGTCCAGTTTTTATGTTTTATCTGAATGACAAATAAATTCCAGGTCTTTTCCAATCTGAGAATCTAGAATTTGACTCAGAAAAGTCAAATGCAGTGCTTGATTCGGGAGTAAATTTGGCTGAAACGGAGGTAATGCTTGATTTTATGTAATATGTATTACTTTTCTGTTTTGAATTCCTTTGGAATTGGTTAAAATTTAGAATGGATTGAAAAGTGTGTACTCACTAATCTTGTTCTGGCCGCTGCTTGCTCGTTTTTGACATTCTAGTTATCTTCAAATTATTGAAAATAATTTTTTTCCCAATATATCTGGGTTGCCTATTTCTAGTCTTTTTTAACCATGCTTTTCCATCTAATTTGTTATTATTTATTGGTACTTGCTAACGCGTTCCGTAAGGGCTCTTGTTAAGGCATCACTGTCACGAGGTTTTGTAAAGGAACTGTCATTAATAAAATTAGGTATACAGCATTGCATGCAATGTAGCAACTCTCCATAACAACACTTTCTAAGATTAACTAAACAAGGCCCCATACAACACTTTCCAGTACTTTTTAACAAAGGTTCTAAGTATTCCTTAACAAGTTCCCTTACGAGTAGTCTAGTGTTTGCCCATTATTCTCTCTGTCCCAATTTTGAGAGGACATCTAGAAACTTAAACTTCATTAAAGGTTTAATTTCTATAGTTTTTGGAATGGAGGTAGTATTAACCAGTACAACCTTCTAGGTTTTCGTTTTTATTAATAATTTTCAGCTTTTAGATATTTTTGAAATTTATGGAGATCAGCAAAAAGTTGAGCATTAAGAGGTTTTATAGGTTTTTTCTTCTTTCTTTAAAAGCATTTTTCTACTTTAATGGATATCAATACTCAATAGCTAGTGTTCTTGCTTATAGGAATCTGTTCCCTCAGCTTCTACAAGTACTGGCAGCAGTATTTGTCAATCTGGGGGTGGGCAATGCTCAAGTCCTCAAGTTGGGGAGACTGAAAGTGGATTGTTAACTTCTACCATCTGTAGTAGCTGGAATCCTGATTTTTCTAAGTTGGAAGGGGAAATATGCCTAAACAACCTTTCAGTTCGAGAACTTCATGAAACTTTCAGAGCGACATTTGGACGGGAAACTTCTGTCAAGGACAAGCAGTGGCTTAAAAGAAGGGTTGCTATGGGACTGACTAATTCTTGTGATGTTTCAACTAGAACTTTTGTAATAGAAGGTAATGTGGTTAAGAAAGAGAAAGAAGAAAGAAGTAAGATTGCGGATAGTAAACATGCAAAGGATCCTGCTATTGGAGCAATGGATGAGAAATGTGGAGGTTCTGGCCAGAGAAAGCAAATGGAGAAATATTTTAATGATTCCAGCAAGAAATTGCGAAATCTTGGTTTGGAATATAATCATGATAGCGAAATTCCTTGCATGGAACGGAGATCAGTCAAAAGGGTTCGGAAGCCCACAAGGAGATTCATTGAAGAAGTTTCAGAAGGAGAATCCAGGGAAAGTAACAGAAAAACAACTTGTGTCAGGCCTATTCAAAATGTTAGGTCAGATGGGAGGCCACTTGTCACCAGGCAGGATTCTCTTGGAGGTTCTGGGATTCAGATTCCATATGTTTCTCGGGTTCGAATAGGACGTCCAAGAGAAAACTTTATGACTCTCGTGGTAATATTTTAAAAATCCTGATAGAGTTATATGCCACATGGATTTTTAATCTGGACTAATCCCTTTTTAGTTTTTACCTATTTATGGTTGATTGTTACAATTTTTTACATGAGAAGGGCACTCTTTACTTTGTTCAATTTGGTAAATCACATTATGTGTTTTCACTTTAGTGTGGTTCTCTGTAGTTGCTCATCCAATTACCCCGACATTATAATTTTGGCTTCTCTTTTTTTCTTAGTTTTCTTATTTTTTGTTTTGAATTTTTATTTGATGAGTACATGGTGGGGATTTTATGACTATATTAAATACTTAGGGTTTTTAATATTGTGACGGTTGATATCATAGTTTCAAAAACGGTTGCGAGTTGAGACGTCATGGATTTTCTGAGTGCTGCATCTGTTACTAGCCCCCTTTCTCGCCAAAATTGAATTTCACGGCACGTCGTTATGGAGTCGTAAGTTTGCGTCAAAGCCATTGCGGAGCTTTAATGATTGTTACGCTAGTTTCTCTGTAACAACACATTTTCCCTACTTATTTGAATGTTCTCTCACACCTGCCATTTTTGCAAACATTATTTTACTTCACAAGAGACTCCTTTAGGCTTCTACTTCTTAACCTCCTGATTCCTAAATAACTAAATCTAAGATTTACAAAATGTAATAGATCTATTAGAATCAGTAGATCTGTATTTATAGTAGCGAAGAGAGACATATAGAGGATCAGATACACCAAGAGAGGAGAGAGATCGTAAGGGATCAGGTTTGCACATTGTAATTTGTAAATTTAGGGTAAGCCTAAGTGAAATAGACATGGTAAGTATCAGTATCTATGTTTTGCTTTTGCTTAGAATAATTTGAACCGCGGTGATATGTTTCTAGTAAGTAATAAGATATGATTGTCTACTGCTTGCTAGTGCCCTGTCTCCCCCTTCCTCTAATGACTAGTGCTTCTTTGGACCTCATTTCTATGGTATGCGCTGTAATGCTTTGTTAATATGCCTTTAGAATTGTAATTATACATGCCTGTGATTAGTTAGAAGCGTTCTTAAGTCATATCTAGCACTCCGTCCATTCCTCATAGTGTCGCTGTTGAAAGTTCACGCATGTGAAAATGAGAATAGTACAAAAACTGTACGAAGTTAGATATTATCTATAATGAACCCCACTTCCTTAGTTAAATATGTTGCAATATATATGTTTGTGGGTGACTTGATGGTTTCTTCATGAACCCCATATAGTTCATGGGCAAAACGGTAATTTGAAATGAAAATTCAATGCTGAAATTGTTTTAGAATATCCAAAAAAGGGAAATGACTTCTAAAATGAGACTGAGGGAATATTTAGCTAATAGTGTCCTCTTATTTCTATAGTGAGGCAATAATTCTATATACTGAACATACTCATCTGGCTGTTATCACTTGTTTTTAGCTTGATGTTTTTTTATAGTAAAATGGTATGCTACTGGGAACTATTTCTCTTATGCAGCTTTAATGTGATAAAAATTTCAATTTGTAGAAACTTCAACCCAATGGAATGGGCATGGCTGCCAAGCTGGTAAAAAAGGCATTTAGCGTATGTGATTCTCAGCCAGCTACCGGAAGAGGGAACAAAGTCGTTAAAACTGGACCGGCCCCTGGATGGGTGCAACAGCCTGTAAGTATTAACTTCCTCATAACATCGATTTGATTGGTATCTCATTTTAATGTAGTCAAACATTTCATTAATTGATGAAAATACAATGCATTTGTTACATGAATCGATGCACACCTTGTGTTGTTTGGTGGACTAGTGTTGGGTGTCAGTCAGTCAATGAGATTTGATACTTTGCTGAGATGTTAAGCTCTTCTACTTACAAATAAATGTAATGGGAAAAAGGAGAGAAGAGAAACCTAATGCTCTCCATTCTCCGTCTTTAAAGGGGGAGGTCACATGATTAAATATTAGCAACTTTAGGGTGGCACCCTTCAAGATGCATTCCAAACTTCCAGTTGCATAGCTCTTGGGGAGTGTGTTCATGTAAGCCTTGATTTACGCATACCTTCTAATATCTGCATCAACTCTCAGAAAAGAAATTAAATATCAACCAATTGGAATATAAAATTCTATGGTTAAGGAAAAAGATTAAGGGCAAGAGTCGCCAGACTGCCTACTGACTTGTATGTATCCAAAGGAGTATTAGCAGTGGAATTTTTTTAGGCTGTAGGATTTTGTCATGGTATTGAAACTAATACTTTCATAGATTTAAAACAGTTGCAAAGGAACATTCTTGCATAAACACGCAAATCTTCTGTTGCATATATGTTTTAAGTGTGATTAGGGAAAGTTATAAAGAGGGTAGGATTGTATTTTATGATATGTTACATGGACTCTTCAGTTGAGGGTGAAATACTCGTGTCGACACGGGTGTGGCTGTGGCCATAGTTGTTACGGCGCCACGGCGAGTCATGACTGTAGCCGACTGCCTGGACGCCTAGGCGACAAGGCGACCGCCATGGCGTCCGTAAGGCGACAAGTCGTTTACAATGTGCAATTTATATATTATTTATTTTACTTAACAAGTATATTGGCAATAAAATTCATATACATTAAAACTCAAAACATAACACTATGGAATAATATTAAATGCATAATTATGTAAATACTTAGCAATAACAATCCAAAAACAAAACACTTGATATTAAAAATTAGTAAAAGAAATGAAGAATTCAACAAACACCACATAAAAAATAAAGATTTATATATATATATATATATATATATATAAATTTACCAAACAATTAATAATCTAAATTTCAAATAAAAACAGATTTACCATAAAAACATATTTACCAAGATAAGCCTACCTTGAAAGATACCAATATGCCATCAACTCTTAAAAATTATAAAACTACCCTGCAACATAATAAAGGTAACTACTATTATGGTATTCAAGCACTCTATGAAGGCTCTGCCTTGAGCTCGATCTAGTATTATATATATATATAAGCATGATTAAATGGCCTTGTGTATGTATAAGCATGTATTAGTAATTTAGTATATAAATATATATAAATTTATACATATATAAATTTATACATATATGTATATAAAAATTTATACATATAGATATAAAAATTTATACATATATATATACTAGTGTTAACCCGTGCATCCGGCACTACGAATACTCGTGTAATTATTTAATACCTAAAAATGAATCTAAATGAAAAATGTGAGTTGACAATGTGAAAAGAGTATATATTTGATAAAAATTAAAAAAAATCGTAATTATTTGTTGTAAATAAGAAAATTTCTAATCAAGATAGACATCCCACACAAAAAGTAAAGAAGTCAAGAATTTTGCCATAAATTATATCTACATGCTCATTATTTACAAATCGAGACGGGCAAGAAAAAATGAATTTGTTAAGGTAACAACTAAAGCCAACATCCACATTCACTCAACAATAAAATTGACCTAAGCCAATTAGCTACATTTATTAAATTCGAAACAATCTCAGTGACAATGACCTTCAAAATTTCTTTAAGCACATTTAAAAGCACTCCTCCATGCCTATATGCTATTGATTCCCTTCATTTAATTTGCAATTTTCGATGGAACATGCATTAATCAATAAAACTAATTTATGCACAATCAATCATACAAATGTGTCCACGGAATACCAGTCGCTGATACATTAACAGGTAAAAGCATTGTAGTAAGGAAATAGCATAATGATACCCACTTGCTTAAAAGGTTCATGTGAACAAAATTGGTTTGGAGCTCCTTCGCCTGCTTAGAGAAAAAATAAAATAAAATAAGAATTTCAAAAATAATTGACCCAACCGCCAAAAAAATCTACAATAACATACTATTTCAACACTAAAGTTAATGTTCCAAAATATCAATACCTCAAGTCTCTTCTCCCAATCTACGCCATATAGATTACTTAAAATTGGGCCCACCTTAACAATAAACTGAGGAATCTCTTTGAAAAAATCCACAATACTATGAAACCAAGGAAATACACCCAAAATCAGAACAACAAATTATCAGAAAGTAACAGAAAAACAAAAAATCAGTAGTTAGAACATTACTTCAGCCTTGCAATTCTCAATATCTGGCATAAGGTAAACCCATTTTCATTTGTCCCTTGATTTGTATCTCAAAAAATTCGCTACATGCTCATTATTTACCTAAAACATTAAATTGACAGCACCAATATAAATATAGTCTCCTGTCGCCACTACTATTGAGAAAATTTAGCTGAGATCTAAACCTACACTATGAGAAAACAAACCACCAGAAGCATGAAAACAACACGTAAATACAAAACCATGCTCTCACATCTCAACTGAAATCCGAATTCAAAACTAAGAAAAGTTCTGCTCCAAATTCAATTCCAAAGTATGAATACATGCTCCCAAAAGCAACCCAAGTAGATATAAAAGAAGAAATCACAGCACAGCTAGACATATCAAAGCTCTGGTTTACTTTCAATAATTTAGCCAAAAACAAACAAATGAAAACACCTGATACAGTTACTTTAGCAAACCCATAAACAACAAAGTTAGCAAATTAGTTTACGGAAAATAAGATATTTATTGCTCCATACAAACCTGTATACCTTTTATCAAAATGAGAATTTGGACATTCTAGAAATTGCATTAATCATGTCAAATAAACAAATAAAGCTCTGAATGCCTGATCAACCATAATAAACAGCATCCAAATGTACCCAAAAATATGATTTTACAACAATCTATTTTTCAATTATCTACCAAAAAATATTACCACTTTTAATAAATTATGTTCTTAAAAATACATATAACAACATTTTCCTTGTAGATCTGTCAAGCTCTACCATGTCTTCGGCACATAAACCTTTGAAAAGAAAGACTATCCATCGGCAACGTCCACGGCCAACAAATATTGTTTGTAACAAAAATCTATTATTTATAAGAAAAAGCAAAATGTTAGTAGTATCGCAAGAAAGAAACACGTGATTACTTGAATACGATTTAAAAATTATAAAATACACATAACTGTGTTAACTTTTCTCCATCCTCGACTTCTTGTTGAATGAACACATTTCCATTCAATAGCAATATCATCCCAAGACTGCAAAAATTGAAATGAATCGTTTAGTTATATGTTTTTTAAAAAATAAATATCAAAACTTTTATCGTAAGAAGATCAATAATGCACGGAGATAAGAAATGGTACCTCAAACATATCAAATTATAACAAAACTTCAGGATAGACAATATTTGTTGTGGACTTGTCAGTTAATTCACTAAGAAGTATGCATAAGCGGGAAGAACTTGTGCATCTTGACAGAGCTACATATAGTTGACCGTGACTAAATACTGGCGTACGTAAATCTACCCCAACAAATTTGACAGACTGGCCCTGTGATTTATTCATTGTCATTGCATACGCTAACTTCACTGGGAATTGTCTTCTTGTCATTTGAATACTTAACTCAGACGAAGAAGTCAAAGAAATTCTTGGAATGAATACCAAGTCGCCATGCTTATCACCAGTTAAAATCTTTGCTTCAAGTACTAAAGCACCACACTTGACTATGATAAGTCTAGTACCATTACAAAGGCCATCTTTCGGTGCAATGTTCCTTAGAAGCATTATTGGACAACCCTCTTTTAAATCTAATTTGAACGGCGGTAGGCCTTTGTACAAAGGTTTTCAGCTTATGAGATAAGGGAATTTTTCTAACCAAGGAAGGGAATCCTCTTTTTGAAATCTTAATGCGATAGCATTACAAAGATCATAAATGGTATTTATCATATGCGTATGAGATAAGGGTTGAAACGAATAAGATTGAGATTGAGGGAGAAGGTGGTAGCTGAGAGTAAGATCTAAGAAAGATAAAAAGGAAAAGATTTTGAATGTACTTTCTAAAATGGTATTTACCGTTCACTATTTATGTGAAAGATCAGTGAAGCTAACTTGTTTTTTTGAAGGGTTAGATTTATCCCAACTTTGGACGTTCCAGATTTTTTAATAGGCTTTGGACGTTCCGGATCTTTTAATAAGAGAGTTCAAAAAAAATGAATTTGCCACTATACCCAACAGAGCAGAAATACCCATTACCAAGAACCCAAAGGTCCATGAGGAAAAGTTTCAATTCCAAAACCTCACAACAAACCATCACTTAAAAAAACATAAATTTTCAATTAGATTCAAGCAAGTAATCCACAACCTCACAACAAACCATCACTTCGAAAAACAAAATCAAACATAAAGTAACCCAATAAAAATCATACTGAATTAACCACCACAAATGCACATTAAAATCAAATTTTCCCATACCAAAATAACCCAAAAAAGATTAAGCGTGACTGAACCCAGATGACAACCCATAGACACAACCAAAAAGCCCAACAAAACAAAACCTAATCTTTAGAAGATATTCACAATCACTAATAATCAGAAACCCACACAACAAAAAGAGCTTAAATCAAATGTAAACACTGTATCTATTATATAAATGCAGTTTAAGAAAGAAACAGAGTAAGCCAGATAAATCAAATAAACTATTAGACCTTTGAAATTTTTAAGTACCTTTTTAGTTCACAAATTGCTTAATCGCAGAATTAGAATCCAAATAAATCTGCTAGCAGAAACTTCAGTGAAATAAGACAAATGATTGTAGATGCATACCAAATTCCTTTTTCTTTCCTTGTTTGCATTCGACAGATATTAATTAACTTTATTAGCGTGAGGCAGTTTGAGTGTCAGTAGTTTTTAAAAGGGTGAAACAAAGTAAGTTTCCACTTGAGTGCAGAGCATCAATCAAAATTTATTCACATCTTTCAAATTTTTTTTATCAATTTTCACAGCTCAATAAATCTTAAGCTCAAATCCTACTAATAGCAGGCAAGGACAAAGAAGGAAAACAGCTAGCAGTAGAGGTAGAATTGGTAATAACTAAGTTAAAATAGTAACAGATAATATATACAAATGCAAAGAATATGGCAAGAGAAAATATAGGTCTACAAAATACCATCAATGTAAAATGAATACTTTGATATCACTTCATGAATCAAACACGATATAATTCGTGATCTGTAAACAAATAGATTAGGACACACTTCAGAAGATATAGCCACTAAAAATGCATACACTAAGAATCTCCTTTATTTATCCACCAATTGATGATTTGATCTTGTCAGTCTTATTTCACTTACCGGATTAATTCAGTGTCATTTTCTTCCAACTACTTTTATCTGTAAAGTAAAAATTCCATGGAAAATAACTTATCAATCAACAGACTGTATTAATTATGTGAAAACACATCAAAACCATCATAAGCATAGGAAGTCTACATATATGCAGTTTCATATAGAGATCAATCTATCTATCCCACATTATGCACAATTTGAGGACAAAATCAGAGATATCACAACTTTATCTAGGGTTTGGTACCTGGCAGCAATCGCAAGAGTAGCACGAGATGGCCACGGAGGGAGCGAGAAGTCGGCGGACACAGAGGGAGGAAGAGAAGCACCAGGGAAATTGGAGAATGAAGAAATCGGTAACATAAAATGAAGAAATCGAAGGAGGGAGAAGGGAGGGAGAACTAAAATGAAGAAATCGAAGGAGGGAGAAATGAGGGAGAACTCAAATGAGAGGGGAATTGGAGACCCAAAACAAAGACGTCAAAAGGGAAATTGAAGACCTAAAACAAAAGAGGAAAAGGAAAGAGGAAAATTAGGAGGTCCAGTGCTCTATCCTCCTGCAAATAAGTGAAGCTAACTGATTTGTTTTTTTGAAGGGTTAGATTTATCCCAAAGTTTTGACGGTCCGGATCTTTTAATAGGCTTTGAGGGGTAAATTAAGTTTTTTCAAAAACACTTCTGTTTTGTATAGATAGATTGATATTATTGTGATTGTGATGGTAATTGTTATGCAAGTCCTAATCAATTTCAGTATCTACCCTCACAAATTTGCTAATATGAATATCCCATATCATTTCATGAGTCGATTGTTCTTCAATTTTCCTGCAACTATTTTTATAGTTATAGTTATGTCACTCTAACTACCCTCTGATGCAAAGAAGTTACTTGTATGATGTGTTTAAAATATATATAAAATTATGTGGCAAATAATGGTGGTATGATTATATTTGAATTTCATTTTTACCATCTTCGCCCTTAGATCCCTCTTTTAGTTGTTAAAAACTTTCTGATGGTTCCATACCATTTCAAACTTACTGGGATTTGAAGCTGAATCAAATGAAGCCATGTCTTGATTTGAAATGGGTGTTGAGTAATTGATGTAGTTGGACAGAAAAGTTGTAAGTCTGTTGAGGAGACTAAAACCATGGTGGATTTTTCGGTTTGAGAGAGATCGAATCAATGGAGGAAACATTTTCGAATTCAGCTCTTAGGTCTTGGGTTTTGGGTTAATTGGTTTCTATCTACAAAAATGAATCCATCTATTCTTTTAAGTTTCCAAATTTTCTTACTTCGGCCAATAGATAAAGAAAAAGAAGTGATTTGGGTAATTGTTACAATATATATGCACTAATGAAACAAAGTAAGCGTACCGTGTGTAAGTGTGGATACGTGTGGGCGTACGAGTTCTTGTTTATAATTTTTGGGTATTAGGGGTTTAGAGGGGTTTAGGGATTGCTAATGAAAGGGAATGTCCACTGGTGGAGGCAGAGGAAAGAAGGTGATGATTTTAAAAAAATTATCTTTTAATAGGGTGAGAGCGGAAAATTAATTTTTTCAAAAACACTTGTGTTTTGTATAGATAGAACTTATAACAGCTGCAGCTCTTAAACTCACATGAGGATCGTTCCCCTTTGCCCATTGGTGTTAGTTTTCATCATCAACCACCTAAATAAAATAATGTAGAACATAAAATTGGTCTTGTAACACTATGAAAATTTTGAAACCCAAAGCAAGAATGTCTACGCAGATATAATTGCATGTTTAAATTATAAATAGTTGGCATGGAAACTAATAAATAAACATAAAAAAATGGGATATAAGAGACATCACTCTCTCCAGAACCACAAACATCACATCACCTATGCCTCCTAGTGTCTTGATAAAAAAAATCAAAATAACAGATATAAGAAAGTTTACCTCAAGTTTAATAAATTATAATTATATCCTTCATCTGTCTTACTCCCTCATCTTTAGAACACCATTTCCTCCTAGTAAATACACATACATGTAATAGTCTCATGTGCCTGCTTATCAATAATATAGAACCTGTTCAATTTTTCCCTCAATTTGAATAGAACCATTTACATTATGTATGGTATCTTGGTTGGTAAATATCCTATTTTGAATGAAATGTTTAGAAATGTAAGACACTACTAAAATACACCATTTTGTTTTTCGGGGGTCATCTTTAGATTTTCATTTAAAGACATGTAAATGGTTCCATTCAAACCGTAGCAAATAAGTATGTACTATAAGGCAGGAGTAGTCGAGAATACCATTTCTTGAGAATGAGACAAAAAACATAATGCTCTAAATTTCTATCAACATACAGGATTTCGGTATCCCATAAAATATATACTCCAAGGTACCACTACAAATTAAAAATAAAATAGTAGTAATAAATAAATACACTGAAGAATAGCTTATATCACCCACAATAAAATAACACCTGAGATTTATAATAAATAATAATAATCTGAAAATGAAATTTAACCTCTAAATTAAAACCAATAATAATAGCATCGGCAACCCACCAAATCTCAAAGAGCAAAACCCAATCACTAACGCTTAAGTGGTAGGATATCCACTACTTTTATCTAAAAACAAAGTGTTATGTCCATACAAAATTCATATAATATAAAGCTGATTATTCAATTAATAAGAGAGTTAAAAAAAAATGATTTTACCGCTATACCCAACAGAACAGAAATACCCATTACCAAGAACCCAAAGATCCATGAGGAAAAGTTTCAATTCCAAAATAGATCAGCAATATAAAGTCCTTAAAACTAAAAACATAAATTTTTAATTAGATTCAAGCAAGTAATCCACAACCTCACAACAAACCATCACTTCAAAAAACAAAATCAAACAAAAAGTAACCCAATAAAAATCAAACTAAATTAACAACCACAAATGCACATTAAAATCAAATTTTCCCATACCAAAATAACCCAAAAAAGAGAGTGGAGAGAAATTAGAGTTTAAGTAAAGTTAACAGGAAATGTATAACAGTCCATACAAAGCTAGCTTAGTGATTACATTAGATACTTTAAGCCAAGTAGGAGAATCCCACCTAATACAAAGCTATAAATTATACAGGTTTGTCTTGGCAAATGTAGCTAATCACAAATTCATATATTAAGTAATTCCACGTGCTTGTGTGAGGACAAATCAACATTCAAGAGGAGTGAAACAGTTGAAAAAGAGGAGTAACATGCAATTAGAGCTTTAAGAATTCAGCAAACAGGAAGCAACCACTTTTGTTTAGCATTTTTCAATTTTTTTCCATCTTTTTATTGCATAAATTTGCAAACAAATGAAATGAAATAAAAAAATAAGTGGGAGGGAAGCATAAATAATTATAAATGAGTGGAGAATAAAGCTTACCTGGGAACACTGGGAAAGAAGTTTTCCCCATGCAACCCCAACATCTGACTTCAGCTGCCGTTTCTTGGCTCGATTCACTGATACATTTGGCTTAGTCTTCTCCACATCAATTAGAGAATCACCTGAAAATTCAACAAAGAACCCAAATTCAGCATAATTCAAGAAAGCCAAAGTGCATGCAACAAAGAAGGACCTCACCTAAAGACATCGGCGACAACAAAGGCTCACTGCTAGATATTAGTGGTGAAGATAGGTTTTGATTATTTTTTTCGTCATGTTTGTTTCTATAACTGCAATAGGGGGAAGGGCAGAGAGATTACTCTGCATTTATTTAAATTGTCACCACCCTTCCCACTTGCCCTAATGAGAGATTCCTTTATTTTTCTTTGGCAGTGCATCGTTTGAGAAGAACCATGATGAAATTGATTTTGAGTTTTTGGGGAATATTAGAGGCAAAGACTGGAGGATTCAGACAAATGTTTATGGCAATGGTAGCACAAACATAGGCAGAGAAGAGAGATATGGTCTATGGTTTGATCATTCAGAAGAGTTCCACCAATACAGTATTCTTTGGACTGATAATCAAATTGTGTAAGAAATCATAACCTTCCAAAAATTATTATGCTTTTTCTAAATTTAGTTACACCCTTTATTTCGTACCATTGGGTTACTTTATCATATCTAGCATAATCTAATAACTATTCTTCAACTAAAGTTTGTTACCATAATTTAATTATTACTATGTTAACTTCTTTTAGCGTTGAAGCATGTTGTTCTTCTTAGGCGCTCTACCTTGATATATGTCTATGCAATAAAGAGAATATAATCAGTAAAAGAAATTCAAATCTTTCTGTGATTTTGTGTGACAGTTCAATTTAGTAACATGTTCAATATGATAAAGATGTCATAAAAATGTTTGCTTACTGGATATTCTGATAATTAAACTACCAAAAGCTAAACATATGGATGCAATATGAATATATACGATGGAATGGATTAAAACTGAATATAAATAGGAATAATGCAATAAAACTGAATATAAATAGTGATAATGCAATAAACTCGGTGTATATATATACGATCGAATGGATTAAAACAGAATATAAATAGTGATAATGCAATAAACATATTTCTAGTTTGGCTATTTCACCATATATACCGAGTTTCTGTTAGTATTTCTAGTTTGTAATGTGTTGACATGCTGCTGTGATAGATTTGTTTCAAAATCTGAAACCATGTGTGATGTGTCTCAACTTGAGCTCCTTCGCGTCTACACACTTTGCTTTTTACTACGATCACCTCCTGATGTTTCAGCCATTCCTGATTTGCTTTAAGCCTTTCAATAACTCTTGGAAGTAGTAATCCTTTCATAAACTATATGTGGATATGGGAATTATGAAGTGGTCCACCAAATGCAATTCACTTTTGCCATTGTATAATAATATTAAAATCATTTAGTTTAAAAAAACGAAAAGCAATTAGATGATGCCTAACATCTTAAAACTTGAAACAAAAACTAATAGTAAATTCAAGATTTTTGTGCACTCATCTTTTCAGCAACCAAAATAATATCTTCTCCGGTTCTTTTTTGAGTGGTCTTCATTTCCATACCAAGCAATGTTATGTCTCCAAAAAGTAAACTTTATATTTAATTAGGGTATTGAGAATGACAACAACACATGATATTCTATTTATTATTTACATATCACAACAACTTAATTATCTATGCAAAACTAATTTTAGTGAAGCTACTAAAAATGTAATTTTAAAGTGTTCCTTCATCTGAGCTTCTTAATCAGATCAGTGTTTTCAATCTGTTTGTTTGAATTCCCTTTAATTCCTATACCATATGATTCTCTCACTGTTAGATATTAGTGGTGAAGATTGGTTTTATGTTTGTTTCTATAACTGTAAGAGGGGGAAGGGCAGATAGATTCCTCTCTACAAATGCTCACCTTCCACTCTTGCATCCGCAGATTTCTCCAGCTGCGCCGAATCAGACTGTTTTAAAGGCGGAACAGATGATCGAACCTCCTGGTCTCTAGATTCGACACCAGAATCCTTCACCGGACCTAGGGTTTCTACAGGCGGCATTTCATTAGTGGAGGAGGAGGTCTCAATCGCCTGTTGCAACGATCAGAACAAATCAAACTCATAAAGTTCACACATATAAACAGAGAGATGCGTGAATTCAAATAAAGCCCAATTGAAACTGTAATTGCTATTTGCAGAAGCCAGAAGATCTACTTATTCTTTTAAAGGGACATGGATAACTAATCAGCAATTTGCATAAAGACATGAATTGATAAATTAAGCACACAAACTAACGGAATTGAAGTTGTCGACCCGAGAGGCGTTGGCGATGGGCACCTCTTCAACCTCCCAACCTTCCGAAAGTTTGAAGCGCGAAGTGGTAATGGCGGAGGAGTTGTGGAGCAGGACAGGCGGCGGCAGAGGGCTGAAAACGGCAGAGGATTTTTACTTCTCTTTCTTCTTCTCGGAGCGGGAGAGCTCGAGAATCCCTGATTCTATGGGGGTTTAATTGATATGGTAAAGGGATTGGGATTATGAGGATTAGATGTAGAATGGGTTAGGGTGGAGAGGTATAATAAAGTTTGACAGTTCGATTGACAGAGAGAATGAAGAAGAAGCAAGTGACTGAAACCCTTGTTTTAAGTCTAAACCCCCTCCGTGTTTTGTTATAATTTTTGAAGGGTCGGATTTATCCCAAAGTTTTGATGGTCAGGATCTTTTAATAGGCTTTGAGAGGGAAATTAAGTTTTTTCAAAAACACTTCTATTTTGTATAGATATATATATATATATATATATATATAAAGACCCACCAAAAGAAAGAAACTAATGAAAAAAAAAACAAACCAACACCGACCTGTTACTATATTATCAGAGTGCCATCAGTATTGTCCACATAAGAGAAACCATAGTTGGTATAAACAAAAAGAAAAAACCATTCTATACGTAACATTCAAGTCGAGCAGTAAGAAGAAAAAGGGAAGAAAAAAACGAAGAAGACGTACCTGTACTCTGTAGTCGTCGTTCGTAGTTGCAGCCTCGCCATCGCCGATCTGAGTCGCCTCGCCGTTTGGAGTCGTTGATCGTTGGCCCAACCTCAGTCGACTTTGCTTCTCTCTCTCTCTCGGTTGCAACTGACTTCGAAGTTGGATGATCGATTGTCGAGCGAGCTAGGTTTGGCTTTCAGTGGTTTGGCTTTCCTATGGGACGTCGTTTTTTTTAAAACCCAGTTCAGATTTGGGTTGACCCATGAGAGCAAGTCGCTCGACCATCTGGGTAGTCATCCAAGTCGTCGCCTGTTTGTCCAAGGTGACGCCTTTGCTTTCCAGTCGCTCGCCTTTCGGCCAAAAGCCAAGTCGCGCACTCGCCTTACGCATCTCCGACCGACTGGACGACTTGGCGTTAGCGACGCCTTACCAACTATGGTTGTGGCAGCTGAATACTCCACATAGTGTTAAATAGTGAAAAATGCTCTAAAAAGTTGGAGTGTCCAGTTTCAGGCACTTCCCCACACCCGATAAGGATCCCGTATCCATGTAACATTGATTTTGAGGTGGAAATTGCAAAAAAGGCTCAAGACTCTGAACATCTACTTTGGTAGTTTATTTTTCTTCATACAGCTAATGGCGGAAGGTAAAAAATGGCTAAAAACAAGAGCAGAAGAAAGGGGATCATAAGATATAATTACTTGTGTGCCACAAATGTGGAAGTTATGTCTGGACTTGCTGTATATCTTTTAAAATGTTACTTAGCTATCTATTGGATTTAATTTACTCATAACCCTAATCGGACCGGGTGTCATCTTTTAGAAATATCAGAATACATTAGTCTGACTAAGAAAATTAGTGTTAATACAGACGGGCTAATAACTGACTTGCTATAACAAGCTTAGTAGATATGTCCTTGCTGTGCTATTAAGCCAAGAGCTAAATTTGTATGATGTTCCCCTAATCCTCTATCAATTTGATGTGCAAGTCAGAAAGAGAAAATTAAACAGTAAAAGATCACTTGGACACTTGGCAGCATATCAGTATTTTCCCTCTACTCAAAAGTGTTCTTGTAAAATATTTTGTTAACTTCCTAAGGTAATTAATTATTGCTTCTTAAGAAACAATCTACGGCTCAGGAGGTCAGTTTGATTTTGGGAGAACAAAAACAAGGTTGTTTTTTTGTTCAGGAGTAATATATGATGCCAGAACATCTCGGTGATTATAATCTTTTTGACATAATCTATCCAGAACATTATAAGTAATATTATGATGGAACTTTCAGACTAAGGTAGATCAGTATCGTAGGGACTTGATTGAAACTCGGTTACATTTTTTTTCCACGGTTTAGTTGCTTGGGTCTTTGTTGGGTTTTTTATCGGCTCCATATCTTTTTTCCTCTTGGTGTGTGGTGCCTGGATTTATAGTTTTTCATTTTAAATCCTATTGGTATTTTGTTATTTCTGGGTTAGAAACTAATGAATTTGAAAATTTCTGTCTGTATAGCTTGTTACTAAACGAGATAGAACTGAAGAGTATTTGGAAAGAAAAACAACTGACTTGGACAAACATGATGTGTCGCTTCAGCACATGGATTCATCTAGTGATACTTCAGATGATAATATAGTAACTGTTCCTACATCAAATGGTGGTATGAGAAGGAAACATCATCGCCCTTGGCCCTTGGACCTTGAGTGAGGTGGTTAAGCTAGTTGAGGGTGTAGCTAGGTATGGCGCGGGTAGGTGGTCTGAAATAAAGAGGGTTTCTTTTGCATCATATTCATACCGAACCTTAGTTGATCTCAAGGTATATATTTTACGTCTTATTGTAATTGGTTAATTGTTCAAATGGAACTAAATATATGTGCCTAGAGATGGTTTGGCAGTTAGTACAGTGTCGGGTTTTTTGCTTGTGCGTCAAGCTGAGAACAAGTTATCATTTTGCAGGACAAGTGGAGGAATTTGCTGAGAGCTAGTTTTGCACAATTGCCTGCAGATAAAGGGGTGAGCAATTTTTCCAGAGTGTGTTTGTGTCCAGTTTTAGTTGTGTGATTATGTTTTGATTTAAAGAGGACTGCTTCTACATATGCAGCAAAGGTATTGAAAAAATGCATATTCATTTGAAACAAAACGGAGCCTATAAGACGACTGCTTCTACATAAGACGACTTTTGGAAAACGGAGCCCATTAATTCCTTATGCCATGCTTAAGTTTTCAGTAAATTGCATATCTTTGTGCACATTTGACACTGACTTCATTGGAAATATGTAGATGGGTAATTCCCAAATACCTGCTTCAAATCCGATCCCTGCTACAATTCTGGTTCGAGTGAGAGAGCTTGCTGAAATGCAAAGCCAGGTTCCACCAAACCTCAGCGTAGGCAGGTTTGCTGGCCATGGTAGAAGTGTTCATGAAACGAGA